>LPNX011018520.1:0-85321 GCA_001517045.1 Pseudotsuga menziesii
AACAAAAATATGAGATATTAATGGTAGGGGTATTAGGAGAGAGAGAGAGAGAGAGAGAGAGAGAGAGAGAGAGAGAGAGGGAGCAGTTATGGGTAGGGAGAGAACAAGGGGAGTAAGGTAGAGAGGGAGGCCATTTAATGGTAGGGAGAGTGTGTGTGAGAGAGAGGGGGTGTGGGAGGGGAAGGGTATGGGGGGAGAGAGAGAGGAAATAAAAGGGGGTTGTTAAAGGTAGTGGTATATGGGACAGATATGGAAGCTTGTGTCTTCTTGAGAGAGAGGGTGTTAGAGGTCTGAGGGAGAGAGAGGGAGGAGTTACAGATATGTTTAATGGTAGGAGAGAAAGAGAGGGTTAGTAAGGGATATGTTATCAAGGGAAGAGTGAGAGGAGCATGAGTATCTAGTAGGGGAGCATTAGACCTAGAGAGAGAGATATATGGGGTGTTTTTAATGGGAGGGGTGTTTCCACCTTTCACACACCTGGGTTACGTGGTAGAAATCTTCAAGCCACTTGGTGTGTCCTTCGGGGAAAGTCTCAAGTCAAGGCTGTCACCTTATTCTTGACTACTCCATTCAGGCTAACTCCTAACGAAGCCAAGGGGGGTAGAACCCATTAAATTACTAAGGCTAATTACTTAGTGTGATGGTTTTATATTGATTAAGTTTTTTAGGAGGTTTTTTGGAAATTAGCTAGTGGAAAAAAAATATAACAAGATGCAAGATTTAAAGCAGATAAGCACAGTAATGACACTCAATATATATATATAATCAAAAGAATTGATCAAATAAATCACCAGTGCCTTAAATGGAGTCAACAGAGAAAATAATGTGCTTGCATGCGCTTGAAAGAATGTTTTGCAAATGTCTCTTGGTATATTTTAAATTAATGTGGAATGTGAATGAATTAAATTAGGTGAAAAAGGAGACTTGAGATATACCCGACGGGTACTTGGAGTATGTCAAAACTAAACTTTCATGGTTACCCACAAGGTGTTTGTGGGCTGGAACGGATTCTCGGAAATTGTGTTCATAACGCATCCGTCAAGGTGTGACATAGATCAGCGCCTCGAGGTCACTTTCCAGTTATTCCCACTCCTTTGGGTATTTTTACACCATTTATACTTCGTTTGAGGCATTGGAATTTCTCCTAATGGTTTGTCAATTTCAGAGGTGAAGACTAATTAATCTAGTCACTCAAGTGATTTTGATGCAGCTTGACTGATCATATAAATCAGAGCCAAGTAGAGAGCATACACACTATATTCTTTGTTATTTTTAGTAAATTTTAAGAGAGGTGTTCTTATTAAAAAGAAAACCCTCGAGGAACCTCTTTCTATCCAAGTGGATCTCAGTCAGGGAATCAAGGAGGGTTTGATTTTGTTATGATTATTAAAACAATTAATGATATCAGATTAAGCATAAACAAATAATCAAACCATAATTTTCTAATTAGACTACCACAACCCTTTCTTCACCTTTCGTCTCAAAAGGAAGCTCGTGGGGTAAGTATTAAAATTACTTTGAAACCACCAGATATGGAATATGAAAATGATTATAAGTCAAAGTATACTACCCATATAGATTAGAACTACACTAGATTGAAAAAAGATGAAAAAGGTAAAAAATGACACGGGCACGAATCCCCCTAGGGGGGATGGCTAATAGGCTCGAAAGAGCCTATTCAAAGATATTTTTATTTTTATTAGAAGCAGTTACAATATCATAAAACTGAATTTAATCCACTTTTTCCTTATACAGAATGAGACGAAAGGTTTACAAATTCCAAAATTTTGAAATTTTGGGAAGACAGAGACCCCCTGGGGGGTTTCGAATGGTCCAAAAATGATTTCGAGACAACACCTACTAATATTTCCCGTTAAACCTACTAAAATACAACAATATTATCACATTTAAATATTCCAAAAAGTACTTTGAAAGAAATTTTGCATGAACACACTTTTTACCCAAAAATTCTAAGTTAAAACTAGTTTTTAAAGAAGCGGAAAAAGAACCAAGGAAAGCAAGATTTCCTTGGGATATTGGGCTGATTTTTTGGCAGACAATATGAAGAAATTAAATTTATAAATATAAACTTTTATGTTCTAAGGAAATAACCATGCATTCAACAAGCTTTAGATCTACTTTCATAGCCTTGAAAAATGACAATTTTCCCTAAAACTATATCTAGAATGCTTGTAAAATTTCTTCAGGAATGAGGTCTAGTTTATGAGCTTTAAGGCAGAAAGATATATGTAAAATGAATTCTGAAATTGAAATATCTAAACAATTTTAAAGCTACAAAACAAGTAACCAGACTAATTTAAAAAAAAAAATTTGAAGAAGGAAGAGGAAAAGAAGAGCGCTTATTGCCAGAATGGATCTACAAAAAAGACTAGTTAGTGGAATGCCGAGGGACAATACCTTCACAAAATAGTTGGATTCCCAGTGGATTGAAGATACATCCATTGTTTGTCGAACCCCTTCTACCTGGAAACTAACAAAAAATCCTACACAAAAACCTTATGAGATATGGATAGAGATATATGAAAAAAAGAGGGATTACATGCCAATAAACTTATTTAAACATGTATAATCTGAATCTTCAAACATATATTCTATGAGATATTGAAAAACAAGTAATATTACTTTACCAACTATACTCCTATTGATTTAGCTAAATCATTCAAGCCATACAAGATTCAGATGCAGAAATTGAGAGAAATACACCCGTAACAACAAAAGCTGCAAGACAATGTTAATTCCACACACATAAGAGTATTACACCATTTTGGCCTCCAAATATTCAATTTATTTCAATATAAAATTATATTACACATTATTACAACAACAATATCTCCTCAATCCAATTCTCACTAACTCGAAAAGGAGGCAGCCATGCTTTATTTATACAAAAAATTGAAGCCCCATCCTAGAGAGGGCGCAAATCCCAAGGAGATAGACAACTGCAGCTGAAGGAGAGTCCATCAATGCCTGATCTGAAGCTGATTTGAGCTTCGACTGAGTCTAACTATCAATTGGAGGGCTGATTGAGCTGACACATCAACCTACTAACTAAATCATTAACCACAGAGCTTCCAGAAGAGCCCACACATCTGGAGGAGAGAGGGAGGGCGTAGTTCCCCATAAAGGAGGCTAAATTTCAACTCTAGATCTACCGTCATTAGCTCCTTCAGTCAAGGAATTGCAATCTCTGGTTAATCTGGTGTCGATGAGACTAATTTCAATCAAATCGGTTGAGAATCCATTGATCTAGAATTTTGGATTTGCTTTATTATTCATCAATTTATCAATCAAAATAATCAATAATTGATTTTTTGGGGTTTTCTGACCTGAGTGATGGAAAATCACTCAAAACTTGGAAATAGTGGGTCTATAGGTTTACATGGTGCTCTTAGCCTGAAAATGAGCACCCCCATGACTAAAACTAATTAGTTGGCCCACTTTTATTACAAAACCAATTTTTTCAATTAGACTATAAAAAAATAGCCTAAGTTTTGTGGAAAAATTAAAATAAAATAAAAACTCATAAAATTAAAAACATTAAGAACCTAGGGGGACTTAGACATGTTCATATGACTCTACCATGATGCCTCCCATGTTTATACATTGACACATAGACTCTAATAACCGCAATAGGCCTAAATGCCAAGACGACCACCCGAACTTTGGAGGTATTGAGTTAAAAAGTCAGAAATTATCAGTCATTTATTCAACAACCAATAATAACCAAGGGAAAAAAAACCCTGGGATGATCAAATTGATAAATAAAGTCTAAGAGACTGAGTCTTTTACAGACACTATCATGCTAGAATATCTTATTACAACTCCCCCATGGGGTATGAACATGTGATATAGTACAACAAGCACTTCCCAGAAGCACTTTCGAAGGTCTTCTAAAGTCCAAACAAATCATCTTGTCTGGTTCACCAGGATCACTTGATAAAAAACCACTAAGTACAACTTAGGTTGTAACATTTGGCTCCAACTACGGGACGTGTGCTCTATCTGGTCATAGGGCAAGGAGAGGATATGAGAACATCAGAATATTTGGTTTATACAGCCTGTAAAAACATCTCAACTTGACAAGAAAACCTTAGTAGCACAAGCTTCATATAAAATCCAAATGAACCACTAAGCTGATTTATTTAAACAAAATTAATGTAGCTAACTAATGAAAGAAAAGTTTGATTATAGCTAAGTACAAAACTAAATTGCAGAAAGTAAATGCTTTCTTTTAAGGAACTTATTTTCCTACTTTGAGCATGATATAAAAAGGTTTAAGTGTAATAAAAAATCCAATGTAACCACCTAAGCATTTTATTAACATAAAAAAATTTCCTTGTCTTTGGTTACCGTCCAAATTAAGGATACCTTATTTAGAAAATGCAAACCTGCGTGATGATCCGGAATGGGCAGGATGGATGGGAAATCATAGGCATGAATAAATTCATTAATGTTCTTCCCAAACTAGTATGTTCTCGCATAGGTTGCTTCAATCCATGAATGGATAGGACTAATACACCAATCAACAGGATGAGGAAGACTAACTACCATCATACTGATCATCAGGGCTTATCAAATGATAACTTGTTGCATAAACCCCAAGTATCTCCAAATCATAAGAAACCTCTACATGTGAAGAAGATGGCTGACACTGATATTCTACTGACTGCATCATATCTATCTTTTCATAACACTGCTTCTCAATGTTTTCATTATTGATACATTTGTGTGGATCTACATTATATGACTCTGAATGACCATATAATAGTTTTGAATGCTGCTCTTCTATACTAGGATTTTCCCAAGTCTCCAGATCCATGCTTTTCTCTATGGAAGTATAGTAGATTGTACTTCCACAAATTTCTAAATAGACACTCCCCTTACTGGATATAGCATAGATAGGATTATTAATAAGATATCCACAAAAATCCTAATAGTCATCACCACCATCTATGTCAGATGTGATGGATTCTCCATTGCTAATATCAAGTTCTCTTTGTCTTCATTACTAATACTGATATATGGCTCAAACTGATCATATGGATAAACTGCATGCTCCTTTTCCATATCAAATTTTCCCAAGGCCACAAGGTCCATGCTCTCTCCTTTATATATTCCATAGACAGGAGAATCAACAAAACCATCAAAATTTCCTGGTTCATTATTTTCCTCTTTATTCATGTCATAGACTGGATTTTCCACGAATGTCCATGACTCCTCATCAACATCTTTGTTAGAGATAAGGGAGTCTTCGTCACTTGTATCATGCTCCAAGTTATAGTTGTCCTCATTTTCATACTCATCTTCTTCATACAAAAGTTCACAATGTAGTAAAACTTCCAGACTGTCATCATTATATGGAAAACACATAGGAGCCCCAACATGCACACTATAGTTTTCATCATAAGTTTCACTATAATATTTTGCAATGGTTTCATCCTTAGGTTTGTACTGTTTAGTTCATGACAAAGGGCAGGCCTGGCCTACCATGTATACATGATCAGACTCACTTGAAGTTGTTTCCTGACTACTGACCCCTGGAAGTCAATGTTCCATGACTTGATTTGCAACATAACAAGTGTCTTTCTTGGTGGAATTTTTCATAAGGTCTACACCATGGAATTACTTATTCTACCATGTTACCTAAGTCTAACTGGTTTGGAATCCTAAGCTCTTGCTGCAGAACTTTCTTTTCATACATATGATTCTGCTTGGGCTAAAAGTTCCTAGGTCTATTATTCCATTCCATTGTGATTATTCTATTTTGCATATGATTCAATTGTGCAGAATGATTGGCCATTAGTTGGTTTTGACTAGTAACCAATTTTTCTATCATGTCCATCACCTTTTCCATGGGATCTTTAGAAGTTCCCTTTTCTTATGATTCATCAGCTTTACCTTTCTCTTTGTTGTAGGAAGTGTTTCCCCTAGTGTAACCTGGAATGTTGGACTTGCCTGAATATTGCATATTCTTTTCTATTTTCTCAGCAAATTCCTGGGCAGTTTTCAGATCGGTCGTTTCTTTATCTCTTAATTGGTACCTAAGTCACCGGTGAAGGCTTCAATCTAGGATATGAGGATAGAGGAATTTTTTGGATTTATGTCTCTAGGAAGGTCCGCAACTACACGCCTGAATTTAGTGTTAAATTCATCCATGGTTTCATTCTCCATCTTCTTTATGCTATAAAGGGCAGCAAGCAGATGTCTTGGTTCCTTCTTTTCTCCCCACCTCTTCCTAAAACCATCTTGGAATTTTGTAAGAGTTTTATATGAATGATCATCTAGGTCAAGGTACCACTCTTCAGCATCATCTTCTAAGGATAAATAAAAGATCTTAATTTTGACATCGTCATGGTCATGGGAAGCATCATTGCAATAACTCACTGGGTTCTTTTCAATATTTCGAAGGTGAGACTTGGCAGTGATGGCATTATTGCCCTGAAATATGGGGAGCTTCTTGATAGAATCCTTTGGAATGGCATGAGGATACTGGTGAAGGGGTTTGAATAATTTCATCATTTCTTGAGATTGGTGAACATGACTCTCTACAAATAAGTGATGGATATCTGAGAGGGATTGGTCTCCTAAATTTTCAAGGTTTCTATGAGAATTATTCCTATTCAATATTTCCCTAATAAAGCTTTCGGGATCAGGGAGACGGTCGAATAATTGATGGTGGTTTCTTTGGCTAGAAATTATTGGAGGGATGTTAGACAATGGAGTCTCTAGATGGATCAAGTTTTAATTTTTATTTTTTTTAAAGACAAGATCAATTAATTTTTTTATCTTTTTAGTTGTTTAGAAAAAAGTTAAGCTAATTCATACTCGAGAATAAAAATATTTATCCCCGGCAACAGCGCCAAAAAGTGTTTCCTCCTTTCACACACCTGGATTACGTGGCAGAAATATTCAAGCCACTCGATGTGTCCTTGGGGCAAGTATCGAGTCAAGGATATCACCTTATTCTTGACTCCTCTGTTTAGGCTAACTCCTAATGAAGCCAAGGGGGGTAGACCCTATTAAATTACTAATGCTAATTACTTAGTGTGATGGTCTTATATTGATTAAGTTGTTTAGGAGTTTTTTAAAAAATTAACTAGTGGAAACAAAAGATAAGAAGATGAAATATTTAAAGCAGATAAGCACAGTAATGACACTCAATATATATATAATCGAAAGAATTGATCAAATAAATCACCAGTTCCTTAAATGGAGTCAACAGAGAAAATAATGTGCTTTCATGCACTTGAAATAATTTTTTACAAATGTCTCTTGCTACATTTTAAATTAATGCGGAATGTGAATGAATTAATTTAGGAAAAAAAGGGGACTCCAGATATACCCGAGGGGTTCTTGGAGTATGTCCAAAAGTGAACTTTCAAGGCTACCCGCAAGGTGTTTGTGGGTTGGAACGAAGTCTCGGAGACTATGTTTGTAACACACCCATCAGGGTGTGACATAGATCAGCTCCTTGAGGTCACTTTCAAGTTGTTCCCACTCCTTTGGGTATTTTTCCATAGTTTACAGTTCGTTTGAGGCGTTGGATTTTCTCCTGATGGTTTGTTAATTTGGGAGGTGAAGACTAATTAATATAGTCACTCAAGTGATTTTGATGCAGCTTGACTGATTTGATGAACCACATCCAAGTACATAGCATACACACTGGAGTCTTTGTTATTTTTAGTAAATTTTAAAAGAGGTGTTCTTATTAAAAAGAAAACCCTCCAGGAACCTCTTTCAATCCAAGTGGACCTCAATCAGGGAATCAAGCTGGGGTTGATTTTATTATGATTATTAAAACAATTAAGGATAGCATATGAAGCATAAACAAATAATAAAACAACAATTTTCTAATTAGACTACCATGATCCTTTCTTCACCTTTCAGCTCAAAAGGAGGCTCGTGGGGTAAGTATTAAAATTACTTTGAAAACACCATATATGGAATATGAAAATTATTATAATTCATAGTATACTACCCCTGCATATTACATTTACACTAGATTGAAAAAAATGAAAAAAAGTAAAAAATGGCACAGACATGAATCCCCCCAGGGGGGATGCTGAATAGGCTCGAAAGAGCCTATTCGAAGAGACTTTTATTTTTTATTATAACAAATTAAAATATCATAAAACTAAAATTAATCCACTTTTTCCTTATACGGAATGAGACCAAAGGTTTACAAATTGCAAAATTTTGAAATTTTAGGAAGACAAAGACCCCCCTAAGGGTTTCAAATGGTCCAAAAATGATTTTCGTACAGTACCTCCTCCTATTTTCTATTATAAATCATAAAAAATAGAAATATTATCATTTTTAAATATGCCAAAAATTAATTTTAAAGTACTTTCGGATGAACACACACGTTTTACCCAAAAATTCTAAGTTAAAACTAGTTTTTAAACACACGGAAAAAGAACCGAGTAAAGAAAGATTTCCGTGAGATATTGGCCTGATTTTGGGGAAACCAATATGAATCACTAAAATGGATGAATATAACCTTTTATATTCTAAGGAAACAACCATGCATTCAACAAGATTTAGAGATACTTTCATAGCCATGAAAAATGACAATTTTCCCTAAAACTAGATCTATAATGTTTGTAAAATTTCTTTAGGAATGAGATCTAGTTTATGAGGTTTAAGGAAAAAATATCTATGTAAAATGAATTCTGAAATTGATAGATCTAAAAAATTTTAAAGCTGCAAAACAGGTAACCGTATTGATTTTTAAAAAAATGGAAGGAGGAAGTGGAAAAGAGGAATACTTGTTGCTTGAAAGGATCTGCAAAAAAACTAGTTAGTTGAATGCCGAGGGACAATTCCTTCACAAAACATTTGGATTCCCAATGGAGTAAATATAGATCCATAGTTAGTCCAACCCCTACTACCTGAAAACTAACAAACAATCCTGCACAAAAACCTTATGAGATCTCGATAAAGATATATATATAAAAAGAAGGATTACATGCAAATAAACTTATTTAAACATGTATAATCTGGATGTTCAAACATATATGCTATGAGATATTGAAAATCAAGTAATCTTACTTGACCAACTATACTGCTATTGATTCAGCTGAATCATTCAAGCCAGACAAGATTGAGATGCAAAAATTGAGAGAAAGACACCGGTAACAACAAAAGGTACAAGACAATGTTAATTCCACACACATAAGAGCATTACACCATTTTGGCCTCCAAAGCTTCACTTTATTCCAATAGAAAAATATATTACACAGTATTACAACAACAATAGCTCCTCAATCCAACTCTCACTAACTCAGAAAGGAGCCAGCCATGCTTTATTTATTCAAAAAGTTTAAACCCCATCCCAAAGGGGGTGCAAATCCCAAGGAGATAGACAACTATAGCTAAAGGAGAGTCCATCAATGCCTGATCTAAAGCTAAAATGAGCTTCCACTAAGTCTAAATATCAATAAAAGGGCTTATTGAGTTGACATGTCAACCTCCTGACTTAATCATCAACCACAGAGCTTCCAGAATATCACACACATGTGGAAGAGAGAGAGAGGGTGCAATTCCCCATAAAGGAGGATGAATTTCAACTCTGGATCTGCCCTGATTAGCTCCTTCAGCCAAGGAATTGCAATCTCTGGTTAATATGGTCCCTATGAGACTGATTTCAATCAAATCAGTTGAGAATCCATTGATCTAGGATTTTGTATTTGCTCCATTATTCATCAATTTATCAATTAAAATAATCAAGAATTGATTTTTTGGGGATTTCTGACTTGAGTGATGGAAAATCACTCAAAACTTGGAAATAGTGGGTCTATAGGTTTACATGGTGCTCTTAGCTTGAAAATGAGCACCCCCATGACTGAAACTGATTACTTGGCCCACTTTTATTACAAAATCAATTTTTCCAATTAGACTATTAAAAAATAGCCTAAGTTTTGTGGAAAAATTAAAATTAAAAAAAATAAAAACCTAGGGGGACTTAGACATGTTCATATGACTCGACCATGATTTCTAGAATGTTTATACATTGACACATCAACACTAATAACCTCAATAGGCCTAAATGCCAAGCCGACCACCCCAACTTTGGAGGTATTGATTGAAAAACTCAGAAATTATCAGTGATTTATTTAACAACCAATAATAACCAAGGGAAAAAACACCCTCGGCTGATCGAATTGAAAAATAAAGTCTAAGAGACTGAGTCTTTTATAGACACTATCATGCTGGAACATCTTATTAAAACTCCCCAATGGGTTATGAACATGTGATATAGTACAACAAGCACTTCCAAGAAGCACTTGCGAAGGTCTTCTGAAGTCCGAACAAATCATCTTTGTTCAGTTCACCAGGATCACTTGATAAAAAACCACTAAGTACAACTTAGGTGGTAACAAGGGGAAGAGATATGTTAGGGAAGAGAAATAAAGAGGGGTATTTGCTGGAGGAAGGGAGGGGGGAGACAAGTATTAGGAGATATGTGTTTAGTTAGTGATGGGAGGAGGACACACAGAGAGAGAGAGAGAGAGAGAGAGAGGGTCATTAAATGAAGTTATTTCCAACTTGCATCATCATTTAGTATGGTGTAATTGCTTCATTTATTGTCTGATTTGACCATTTCATGCCTTGTTTGATATCAAAGTTCTAAAACTAGTCACGGTTCAACTTTTGTCATTGTTTTTCCTTCTGTTGACATGATTTCCTTAATAATTTTCCATTTTTTTCATTCATGGTTGTTAGTATTGGTGTTGTGTCAGCATATCATGATAGGGATTTATTCAACTCCTATTCACTAGTTTTGGAAAAAGTACTCTGTCTAACTGTTGCAACTAGACCACTACTAGGGATGATTTTAAGGAACCATACTTATTGAAAAGTGTATAAATGTTGGAAATTCTTACCGATTCTTAAAACATGAACTATAAAATGTTTGGCGATATTTTTCAAAAAAAAATTAATTTCCAAGGATTTTAGATCGTTTATATAATAATTTGGTGATTTTTAGGGTGAAACAAGTTTACCCTGTCAAAATTGGGAAAAACATGGCTTTAAAAATTGCAAAATGGCAAATCTTTTTTTTCGATAAAACACCCTAAAAATATCCCATGGGCTAAATTTCACCCCCTAAAATTATCCTTGACCACTTCTCTGTTGCTATTGAAATGTATGATGTAGGGACCAAGACAATGCATCTAAATCTTACTTGGGTACTTCAAAAAATTGTTGATGTTGAGGAGAACTATATCTCCCTGATAAAAGTGTTATGTATTTACGTGGTTATCATGCCATGCCTTCTGTCGAACCTTCTCTACTTTCTAATGAAAACCTGCGGTGAAGTGATCCTCTTCGAGGCATACAAACTGCGCTATTTTTTCTTCAATCATTCCTTCATCGCTCATTTATGTTATTACTGCTATGCATAGACTAGAGACAATATATTCCATCGTCATAAATGCTTCTTATCCATAAAAAAAATTGAATGGTGTCTTCCTTGTCAGTATTTTACATGTCAGTCTGTAGGACCAAAATATCGTAGGGATTTTACAAATCCTAATCATCTTGATTTGTGTCTCATACCTTAGTGAGTGAATTTTCCAATACCTTCTTGAATGCCTCTATTGATCCATTCGATTATGGGTGATATGGTGTACTTTTATTATGTTATATATGGAGTTCCTTAGTCATCACTCTGATTGTCTCGTTGATGAAATGAGATCCTTGATCGCTCAACAATATCTTTAGAAATCCAAATCATGTAATCACATTGTCAAAAAGGAACCTTTTTTTTGTGGCTGTGCAATCCTTTAATGGTGCTGCCTCAACCAATCTTGTTAGATAATCGGTCGTAGTGATGATATAGCTTCCACTTGTTTTTTCCCCTAGTGGATTGATAGGTCCCACAAAATCAGCTACCCACTTTTCGAATGGTTGTAGTGTTACCTAAGGTACTAACAACATCTCATTTGTTTGTGAAGGTTTTCTCGTATTTTGACATACATCACAGCTTTTTGTATAATCTACAGCATCTCCATGTACTGTTGGCCACCATAATCTATCTCTAAGTATTTTTTTGGCAGTTGCACATACTCCATAATTCCCTCCTACAATCCCATTGCATGCCTCTGGAAACACTCTTTCATGCTCATGCGGAAGAACATATCGGCAAATAATTTCATCTAGCCCCATCTTGTATAGATTCTATGTGATCATTTGAAAGTCAATGGCTTTAAAAAATATTTGTTTCTTCTGGCTAGTGGTGAAATCCTGAGAGGATTTTCTTCTCTCCAAAAATTGAACAATTTGTTCATAGTGGTCATTGAACATTTTGACTATAAGAAGATGTGCATCAGGTAATTTGTCCCTAATGTTGTTTGGTTATTTTCCTGGCTCTATCCTTGATAGATGATTGGGTCCTGCATTCAATCGTCCTGGTTTGACAATGATCTCAAAATATAATTCTTTGAATAATAGAAACCACTGATAGATAATCCCCCTAAATAGAAGATTACTGACCAAGTACTTCAATCCTGAGTGGTCCGTAAACATTTTGAAATTCCCTCCTAGCAAGTAGTGGTGGAATTTTCAAAACACATACACTATCACGATTCCTTCCCTTTCCCTCATCATGTACTTTTTCTCCATAGTAGACAACTTTCATCTTTCAAACACAATCAGGTTGTCAATTAATCCTTCTCCTGGTTGGGATAATATTAGAACAAATGTGACTGATGAAGCATCGTCCTACACATGTAACTCCTTTGTCCAATCTGGGAAAACTAATATTGGTAATGTGACCATCTTTTTCTTTAGTAGATCAATGCTCCTTTCGCACTCGTCATTCCATTCTAACTTCACATATTTCTTTAGTAATTTCTCCACTGCCACACTCATCGCTGTGTATCCCATAATAAAGTTTCGGTAATAACCTACGTGGCCTAATGTTTCCTTCAGTTGTTTCACAATCATTGGTTTTGGTAGGTAAAAAATTATCGCAATCTTGGTACGATCAATAAACATGCCTTCCTTGCACAGAATGTGTCCCAACAGGATTCCAAATGGTGCGTAAAATATACATTTCTTTAGAATCAATGAAATATGATGTTGTCGACACCTTTTCAACATCAATCAAAGGCTTGCAGCATGGCCTTTTACCAACCCATATACATTCTAGTTGTTCATATAAATTACTAAGAATTTATGAAATAAGTCTTTGAACGCAACAACAACTAACCTTGAAAAAATCATGGGTGCATTCTTGAGACTGAACGGAATCATTTTGTATTGAAAACATCGTCATTCTGTCACAAAAGTGGTTTTGTGTCTATCCTCCTTCGTAATCCTTATCTGATGATAACCTACAAATCCATCTGTAAATGAAATGTCCTCCAACTCCTTCTACCAATTCATTAGTAAATGCATTTGGAAATGGATCCTACAAACTTGCATCATTCGATTTCCTCAGATCGACACAAATACAGATTTCACCAGTATTTTTATCCTACACAACCATTAGGTTCATCCAGTTTGATTCCTCAATAGGCTCAATAATCCCTGCATCCAACATTCGCTCTAATTATGATTTGACACACTATTTGTATCTCATATTCAACCTATATGGTCACTTCTTTATAGGTTTCACATTGGGTTTTAGAGGAATCTTCATCTTACCCAAATCCCCTTAAATTCCCTTCATCTTGTAAAATTTTGTTGAGAATAAGTCTTGAAACTCATGTAGTACATCGGTGGCTTTTCCCATTGCTGAATCATCCCAATAATATCCAATAATAGCAAACTTTGGGTCTTCTATTGTCCAATTATTGACCTTTTTTATATTCAACAATGCCTTGAATTTATCGCATGGCATTGCTAGTGCTTCAATGTCATGGCTTCCTTTCAACTTTGGAATATCGATAACTCTTAGATCATCTTCATGATTAGCTTCTCCTGACACATTGTAACACTTCATCATCATCTGTAGTGTTGGTGTCCACTATGATCCCGTTGGTAGCTTAACCGAGAATATCTCAAATACTATGTCATGGATTTCCTGTAGCGCACTATGGATGAATGGATTTTCATTTTCATAACTAAAGGTATGAATGAAGGTGACAGTGATATCTTCCCACGTTGTTGTTTCCCTTTGTATCTCTACAGAAACATAGCATATTTGTTGTATTTCTTCTATCATATGGATGAACCTATGGTTATATTTTTATCATTTAAGCAATATGATCTTAGGATATTATCTAAGAGAATAAAATGCATAGCAATAAAAACAAGAGACAAGAGACACAAATAATTTTCATCCGGGAAAGCATAAATAAGAAAACCCCACAACTTCCTGAGAGATAGAATGAGCACCAATGGCAACAGTAAAACCCAAAAACATGAAGATGATCTCCAACAGCTTGTTCTCTCTCTCACTCATGCACCCTAGTGAGTTAGTCTGTGTATGATAAATAGAGAGTCTCACTCTCTATTTATATTCTTTTGTTCACTTAATGTCCACTCCAACATGTTAGCCCCACTTAACAATTACTTACTAGGGTCGACATATCTAGGAGAGTCTAATAAACCCATTGCCCCACAATTTGTGGGAACTTTTCCCGTCTAATCAACAAGGAGGATTAACCTTAACACAATCATGGGTACTATTGCCTCAACTTACAATAACTCACCTAGGGCCAACTTCTCTAGGATAGTATAATAACCCTAGGGCCCCACAACCGAGGGGAATTTAACCCTTGGACAATAGGGAGGGTTACCCTCTATGAATTTACATGACTTGTTTACATTACAGATACTTCCTAGAATAAACATCGAGGTACAATACATAAAATATACAAGTGAATACATTCTGAAGTTACAAATACATCAACACTCCCTATTAACTAGACAGGTTTTCTCTTGACACAATTTATCATCACAAGTCTTCTTCTCTGTATCATATGGATCATCATCGAGTTCTCATCATATTCATCTTCAAGTCATCTTCATCTGGATCTGGATCATCACTCGATCTGGATCATCACTGGATCATCATCGAAACTGGATCATCACTAGATCATCGTCAAATTGGGATCATCACTAGATCATCATCAAAACTGGATCATCACTAGATCATCATCAAAGATGGATTATCATCACTTCTTCTACCATCTCGATCAACTGGATCTATCTCTTAATTCTTCTCGTCACAAGAAGTTCTACAGAGCCAACCCTTTTTCATGCTAGTTGTAGGACTAGCCTCCATGTAGGTCTTCTTCAATGCTTATATCTGACCCTAAGTCAAAATGGCCCACCCATCACTTATATCTGACCATGAGAGGAACACATCCAACACCATTTTAGAAAGGCATGCCTACCACTCACATCTGACCATGAGAGTAACCAATCCAGTCATGTCAGAAAGGCCTAACACTCACATCCGATCATGGGAGGACCACATCTAAGAACCATACCGAAAAGGCTCAGCACTCACATCTAACCATGGGAGGAAAACATCCAAGAACCATATCGAAAAGGCTCAGTACTTATATTTGACCATGGTAGGAACATATCCAACAACCATATCAGAAGGGCTCAGCACTTATATCTAACCATGGAAGGAACACATATAAGAACCATATTAGAAGGGATCAACACTTATATCTAACCATGGGAGGAACACATCCAAGAACCATATCAAAAGGGCTCAGCACTTATATCTGACCATGGGAGGAACACATCCAAGAACCATATCAGAAGGGATTAGCACTTATATCCAGCCATGTGGGGAACACATCCTAGGTCCATGCTAGAAGGGGTCTGCACTAATATCTGACCATGGGAGGAACACATCTAAGAACCATGTCAGAAGGGATCAACACTTATATCTAATCATATGGGAACACATCCCATAGTCCCCTTAGAATGTCTCTGTGCTTACATTTGATCATGTGGGAACACATCCCACTGTCACATCAGAATGGCCCTCATCCCTAAGCTAAGTATTCTTGGTAATTAATCAGGTGCCTCCATCTAGAGAATGGAATTTAGCACTTATATATGATCATGTAAGAACCAATCCCATAGTCACATCAAAATGGCTCAACACTCACATCTGACATGGAAGGAACCAATCCTCTCACCATGACAGAATGGCTCATCCCTTACATTTGACCATGGAAGGAACCAATCCTCTCACCATGTCAAAATTGCTCACAGAATCATCACTTCCCCTTGGAGGTAACCTCGATTTGGAGAACACCAAGCTTCTCCTTGAAGTACTCAAACTTCACTCCAGCCAATGGCTTAGTCAACACATCAGCTATTTGTTCATCCTTTGCAACATTCTGGAGCTTCACTGCTCTTCTCTGCACCATATCCCTGATATAGTGATATCTGATCTTGATATGGTTTGAATTGTCATGGAAAACTGGGTTCTCAGAAATCTTCACACAGCTTTGGTTGTTGCAATATATACAAGTAGCATCCAACTAGACATCAAACAAATCAGATAGTATCTTCCTTAGCCATACTACCTCACAACTAGTTGAACAAGCTGCGACATACTCTGATTCAGCTATACTCAGTGCCACATAGGACTACTTCCTACTAAAACAAGAGATCACACCTAATCCCATACTGAAGCAGCACCCTAAAGTGATCTTTCTATCGATGGCACTACCTACCCAATCTGAATCAACATAACCTTCCAGGTTAATCTTCTGATTCACCTCATACTTGAGCCCATAATTAACTATACCCCTTAGGTACCTCAAAATATGATTTGCAGTAATCAAGTGAACACATCTCAGATCTGTTAGGAACTAGCTCAAGGTGTTCACAGCAAAGCAAATATCTAGTCTCATATTCATCAGGTACATTAAGGACCAAATTAGCTTACAATACATCGTAGCATCAACCACTTCTGATGAAGAATCACTCAATAGCTTCAAGTTCAATGCCATAGGTGTGGTCATGGCCTTGTAGTCCATCATCCTAACCTTATTTAGGATCTCTACTACATACTTCCCTTGTCCCAAGGAGATTCTACCACACCTCCATTCCTAGAAAGTAATGCATCATGTCCAAGTCCTTCATCTCGAACTCGGCATCATGTCTCCTTCTTGCAACTTTAACGAGTTCCCCTTTTCTATCAGGAACAAGTCATATGATAGGAGCATCACTGGTATTCCGCCTTCAGCCTTGAAGCAAAGGTTGGAATCCACTTTACTCTCAGTGAAGCCTAGAGTCATCAGTAATCTTTCCACCATGTCATACCATGTCAAACCTTAGGACCTTCTGTAGTCACTCCCTCTGAAGAAGAGCATCATACTCCCTCTGTCTTTCATACTGTATGCACTGAAACATTTTGTATTGGATTGACAAGTAGCTTCCTCTGCTACTAATATTCTATGTATCCATATAGGATCACTGGATACCAAGATCCTCTATTTTGAACATTTTCAAAAGTTCTTCTTACACCCATCTATGACCTTCTCATCCTCTATAGGATTTCATCTTCAACCTTGTAGAAAAGGTTAAGATCTTCATCCCTCTAGGTGATCGTCAAGATCCTCATGTATGTTTCACCCCATCGGTGTCTTCTGAGCTCGTATAAGGCCTTCTTTAATTTGCACACATGATTCTTCCTGTCATGTGCCTCAAATCCCACTAGATGTAAACGTCTCTTCGTAGTCTATGCCTTCTTTCCATGAGAAGTTTTGTGCTACAAATATTTCCTTGTATCCCATGATGTTTCCATCTACTGCATGATGGAAATTGTAGATCCATATGGAAGATACTACAAACTTCCCTTCAGGTCTCGATGCTACATTCTAGACATTATTCTTCTTGAACTACTCTTCCCTTTCTTCTTGGTTACTTCTTCATAGCTGGAAGGTTTTGCATTAATGATGTCATTGCATTCATCATATTATTCTTCATCTTGAACTGTTGTCACTTTTTCTTCAAAACAAGTCTCATCCTTCTTTGATTGTAGGAAAATTTGCGTGATGTTTCCTACAATTCAAATGCATTAGCTGTATTGTTAGAAACATTTCATAAGGTATATTCATAATCAAAAAATTATTTTTCATAAATATATAATCATGCAACTATTTTAGCCAGTACAAAATTCATCCATATCTCATGGAAACTTTCTAGATGCCTTCCATCTCTACCAGGAAAACATTGAGATTGTGCACTAATCCAATATGTGAGCAAATAGCTTTCATTCTAGATAAGTAGGAAGGGATAGTAGTATAGCACCATGAACTACTTACCCATAACATGCATATTAGTAGTATACTCTCATTAATGCAAACATTCTATCATGCATAATGCATCAACTAAATATAAACAAATAAATAACAAAACAATATCATGAAATGACAATGAAATACTTATCTTTATTTGTTTCGTGGGAAGACTCCTTTTTTATCCTTCCGCTTCATCATTTCTTATCCAAATGCTCAAGATGGATAAGAGGCTCTTCAAGAATTGAGTCCTTCATATTCCACATCACTTGAGGGATCTTCTTTTAATCGTGAGAGCTTGATCTTTATTTGATCCCTTTTCCTCTTCTCTTATTATGAGTCGAGCTTCTTCTTTTGTATGCCCTTTCCAGATTCTACTGAAAGTAATCACTTCCTTCTGGAACACATTCCTCGAATGAATGAATCCCATGATCCTAGGAGGCCATTCAAGGTAACTTCTGCATTCTCCACTTCTTCTTTTACTATTTCAAGTTGTTCTTTGATTTGAGAGACCCTTGTAAAGTATGATTGTATGGTCTCTACATTCTAGATCTTCACATTCTTCAACTGTTTTCTCAAAGTCATATTCTAATTTATGTTCTTCCCTTCAAATAGCTTGGTAAAGGAATCAACATCTCTTTCGGTGTCTTTAGGGAAGACACTTGTGGTATAAGGTGACCCGTGATTGAATCAACAATGATCTTTTTGGCCTTGACCAAGTTCTTCTTATGTAAGGATTTTAGCCTCATCTCCCTCTGGAACTAGAACCTCTCTACTTATGTAGGTTCCCAATTCATTTTCTTTAGAGAGATAATATACTTCCATTCTTGGAAGTTGTCAACTTCACCAAGCTTATCATCAATCTGATGTCATAGATCACTTTCAAATGAGAACCTCAAATGAAAATAGCAAAATATTAGATCTTACCGATTTGAGGTGTTTGTCCTGGTTCTGGAGATGGATGATCTAGGGTTTGTCAAAGAAATGCTAATTATCAAAAGTTGGAATCTTTTAGATCTGATTGGATAGAAATATAGCCCTCTTCAACGTTATCTTTCCAATGTACTCCTTTTCTAAAAACAGTGGAGGGAAGCTCCCGGAACATGAAGCCCTAGTTTTCCAATTTCTTTTTCAGCAATGCCTCATACTGTTTCTGTGGTATCTCTGAAATTACTACTCCTCTATGCCTGAAACTTCACAGTGAGGTACCCTCTCTTGTCCCTATTTCAAAACCATAGGTTTCATCAGAATTGGTTTCAACAATTAGGACTTATGATATTTTTCCCAAGGTGACCTGTTTCAGGGCTGTTCAACATAACAAAGTTGTACAAACTGCCATGTGCCACTGTTTCATCTTCTGGGTCTTAAAATTCTACCCCAGAAATTAAAGTCTGTGTCATTTCTGGAACATATTGAGAAATTTAATTTGGACCTTGGTAGCCCAAGATATAGCAATTATTCCCAGGTGTCCTATTTAGGGATTAATCCTAGAAGAGGCTGGAACCCTAACTTGGAGGAATCATATCTCCTAGAATATAGTGAATATGAGGCTGAAAATTGGACACAGTGTCCATCAGGATTTATCTTTGTCCTATGAAATTATCAACTCTTTATCCTTCTCCAATCCCTAGATATTTAGATTGTACCACAACTTATCAGTTTTAGTATTTTAGGGTTTTTTTGGCTCGGGGTCAAACTAGGGTTTGACTTTCCCATAGTTTCACCCAACAAAAAATCTCAACCTAGGTCTCTAAACATTGATTTTGATGAGGAGAGAAATCCTATGCTGGGTTCACTCAAAAATTCCTCTTCTGTAGAAAGCCCTAATTTCCCGCACCAAAAACTGAAAATGCCTAGAATTGAATTCCACTTTGACAGAAAGATGTTCCCTTCAATGGAGAGTCATACTAGCATACTTTTGCTGATGGATTATGGAGAGATACCCAAAAATTAAGAATCCCTAGCTTCTATAGCTGTACAATGTCTTCTTCTCAGGTTAGCTCTGATACCATGTTATATTTTTATCATTTAAGCAATATGATCTTAGGATCTTATCTGAGAGAATAACATGCACATCAATAAACACAAGAGACACAAGACAACAAAAATTCCTTGGGGAAACCATAAAGGAGAAAACCACACAACTTCCTCAGAGATAGAATGAGCACCAATAGCAGTAGTAAAACCCTAAAACATAAAGATGATCTCCAACAGCTTGTTCTCTCTCTCTCTCTCACTTGAAAGAGCTTATCCTCTCTCACTCATGCGCCCCAGTGAGTGAGTGTGTGTATGATAAATAGAGAGTCTCACTTTATATTTATATTCTTTCATTCACTTAATGTCCACTCCAACATGTCATCCCCACTTAACAATACTTACTAGGGTCGACATCTCTAGGAGATTCTAATAACCCTAGTGCCCCACAACTTGTGGGGACATTGCCCCTCCGATCAACAAGGAGGGTTAACCTTAACATAGTGGCGGGGACTATTGCCCCAACTTACAATAACTCACCTAGGGATAACTTCTCTAGGATAGTATAATAACCCTAAGGCCCCACAACTGCAGGAACTTTAACCCTTCAACAATAGGGAGGGTTACCCTGTATGACTTTACATGACTTGTTTACATTACAAATACTTCCCGGAATAAACATCAGGGTACAATACATAAAATATACAAGTGAATACATTCTGAAGTTACAAATACATCAACAAGTGTGAACCCATTCCTCCTTTGGCCTCAATTCCCATGATGTTTGGCATGTTATCAGATGGTTGCTTGGATAATTTATTCTATCATATTTATTTCCCTAGTAGTATTCATCGTCTCGAAATTGAAATTTCATTAATAATTGACATATTTTCCAATCTGCTATCGACACCTTATGTGTATCCCACCATCTTGTCAGTGTATCCGTCAGTGCCTCTTCTAGTTCCAATAAGCATTGTGGTTTGGATACTCTATATTAAAATTCGTTGATAAAAGCTTCCATATTAGGTAGTCCTTTTTATGTTGGAAGATCAGTTACTTTTGTTTCTTCCCATCTTAGGGATTGGGTGATTCGTGCACACTTCCTGAGTGATACTTAATGCAACCGGTTCTTCCAGTTCTCTAGTGCTTCATCAGAGTATGAAGATGTTGAGTTGATGCTAATTCACCATCCCAACTCTCCATCAACAATGGAACTTATGTAGTATACAGAGACATTGTAGCCATTATCCCATCTTCCCATGACTTCGTATCTTACTTATTTAACATATTATAGTCCTTTGAGGGGATCCAATGGGGAAATGACCCTTGTGTTGTGATTCTTGCATGCCATTATCCTTTTATTGAAATGGATAATCGTCAAATATTTGATCTCCCAACTATTTCCTATCAAAGCAGGGTATGGGATGGTATTTTTGACTATCTCGATAACATCAAATTTTTCATACATATTTAGTCCTTGCACTTCAACAGGTAAATGAAGTACGTGTCCAATTGGAGAAACCTTGGCCTGATTTTCCATCCGGAGTTGTACAAGAGACTAGAATAGCTACGGCTTCACTATTATTTCCCATGTCTACTTCGTTAGGATATTCATATCTGATCCTAGATCCATGGTGAATGAATCTACATCATATTCACTGATTTGGACATTCATTATAATTTCTCTTCCCATTTTCTTCTTTTGCAACAAATTTCTTGGGTGATATGGTTTCTAATATTCCCTTCGATACAACAAACTTTCTATCTCTCCTAATTCATCATGGATCCTTTTCTAATGTTAGAAAACTTTATAGAAAATATTTCAAGGTACTGACCTTTCTTTTTTACCTTGGTGAGTGTGTCAAATCAAAACTTGGGGGAATCTCATAAATAGGTAACTTACCGTTGTCCTTAATCAAGGCCTCTTTCTCTTCGAAGAAGGTTTATTTCTTTGTTTCCACATAAAATTGAACCTAATTTTGAGTTGTAGGCCAAACATTTATTAGGGTTCCATAGTATATTTTTATAGCTCCTACTCTTGTTACTATGACAACATGTATTGGAGGAGTCCTTAGCTTAGCTTATATATTTACCACATTTGGTCCAAGATTCTAATTTTTGTTTGTGTTATCATTCAATTGTGGCTATGGCACATTCTTAGCTTTCCATATCACAGTGAGTTGTGAACATTCTTTGATAGTGTGATTAACTACGTGACAGTAGGTGCACTGTGATTGTAGATTTGGACAATTCCCATGGTATTTTCCTAGTACTCGACAATTATAGCATGTGATTGTTTTGCAAACTCGACCCATAGCACCTCGGTGAACAATTCCTCTATTACGAGATCCATGAAATCCTCCTCGGAATCATCCTTGCTACTGGTATGGAAGTTGTTTATACTTTTGCTGGTTGAATTGTTGTTGTAGTGGATTATACTATGGTTGCTACTGCTTATACTTTTGTCTAGTATACTGCGGTTGCGGCTAAGGTATTTTTGCTGGTCGTTTCTCTTGCCACTACATAAATATGTATCAATAGTTCTTTCTTGGACCAAACCATAAGCTCTACAATCCTTATCCTCATGACCAACCGATCGATAGAAATTCTTGAAAAATATTAGCTAGTTTTGAAACAACCTACTATAAATACACACATTCTTCTTACTGGTGTCCTATATTTTGACAAATTTGGCAATAGGGTAATCCTCCCTAACTCAGTGGATTTGGTGCTCTGAGATGTAAATACTTGTGGAAGTCTGGACACTAATACTTGTGATGTCCTTTCGAACGACATCTACTACACCATACTTCTTTATGGACCTATTTTCCCTTCTTAATATCCTCCAACTGGATAATGATGTTCACCAAATGTGATTAGATCCGGATCATGCCAAATATTGTTTCACCAACTAGTGAAGCCTCCATATTCATCATGATTCCTAGGGATTTCTCCTAAGATGTTATATTTTGTTGCA
The DNA here is from genome assembly GCA_001517045.1 of Pseudotsuga menziesii. Taxonomy (NCBI): domain Eukaryota; kingdom Viridiplantae; phylum Streptophyta; class Pinopsida; order Pinales; family Pinaceae; genus Pseudotsuga; species Pseudotsuga menziesii. The sequence continues at coordinate 23,200 of LPNX011018520.1, forward strand.
TTAGAAGCATGAGGATGTGGGGTACCAAGGATATAACGAACCATTATTTATGTTGCACATCTCTCATTTCGAAGCCAACCTTTTCCATTAGAGTTTTGAATCACTGATCAAAATCCATCACTGACTCATTGGGGGATTTATTTATTTCCTTCATTTCGGTAATATTCTTTGATTTTGATTTCATTTTCTTAAATTCCTCAATAATTTTAATCCTTATTTGTGATAGGGTATTTTGGGGATTCCCCATCGATACTTTCACAAATTTCATAAACTAATCCAATGCTCGACCCCCAAAGGTTGTCGCTAGTTTCCCTTTCTTGATGTCCTCTTCTTGGACTTGTTTGACTATCCATACAGATTCACATAGGAATCAATATTGTTTGGGATCCTCAGTCTCTTTTCCCTGAAACAAGGGTAGTTCTACATCATCACCCGTCATCCTAGGTCTCCTCCTAGTTATTTTCGATCTATTGTTATTACCACTATGATGCCACGCATGATAACCCTACGATGAACTCACATTTCTTCCTCCTAAGTTCGGCATGGTGCATGGAGTTGTAGGTACATTATAGCTTTGGGTTGTTCCTTCCTTAGGTTTGGGCATAACCTAGTCATTTCCTGTGTCATTGTAGGGTCACTTAGTAACTTATGGTCCCTTTTCTCATTTTTTTTGTTTCGATCACACTATGACTCTCCTTAATCCTCCTCCCCTTTTCCTATCGGATCTTTACCCCACTTCGTAGGTGGAAACACTCTTCTACAACTACCCTCACAATCTTGTTGTGACTCCCATCCATATACCCTATATCATTCCATCAAAAACTTACCTTCACAGTACCGACAACCTCTGCACACCAGGGATTTACTTGTCAGAATTCAGTTTTAATATTCCTTTTTGACATATGATCATCTTGATCTACAATTACAATGATAGTAGAAATATTCCCCTTGGTCCCTTAAAAAATTCCCTTTCTATGTCGTTGTAATATTTGATTGTGTAAACATCGAACTCACTAATTTATCCTTCCAAAATGTTTTCTATCCACACATTGACAGTCATTGAAGATTTTTTGTTCACCATTTGCAATTGTTAGAATAGTTTCGGGTTCCACTGAATAGGCTCGCCTCCCTGGAAACTTTTCTTTTGAAAATTAAGTTGCGCCAACCATTCATACATTACTATTTGGAATTCAATGAAGAATATTTATTTAATATCACAATAGATATATTATACCAACCAATCTTCTGTCATCAATCTCAGGTTCTAGTTCTCTTCTTCTGCAAACTCTCAAGCTTTCTTATCAATCCAATCCTGGATCTTTAGTTTCTTCAGATGCCAAAACATGTGCTCTTCTTTGTCATACTATGGTCTTGGAAACATAATCATTTGTTGACATATCTCTATTGACAAGGGCTAACTTCACACTGCTGTCAATAACCATCGACACAGACTCCCTAAATATTAGTATGAAAAGGTTTTACCCTTCCCAGGAACACCTGCAGGGCAGGTGCAGTCTCACCCGAGATGTCTGAGGGATGGTTGTGGGAACCAAGTTTTTACACTATGAATAAGAACTCACACTATCTTCTACCCTATCACAACATTACCTAGAAATATAGGATCGTAGCAACATATGATGCAACCGAACTATTAACAATATTTACTTATCTTCAAGATTTATAATCTCATAAACCGAAATTTAGATCAACAAAAACTACCAACATTATGATTCACATATATTTTACCTAAATTAATATCGACAAATATATCAACATGCATTAAACTGACAAGTATTGCGATACTTCGAATCATATGCATATCATTAATGGGAAAAACAAAGAAGTAGCATGATCATTCATCGACTCATCTGATCCATTACAGATTGACATAGATCTCACCCATTAGTGTAGACAAGAGTCTATAAAAACATAATTCATACTAAATACCTTTTCAGATACGACATAGTCCATAGAAACAAGACATTACAATGCAAAATATCCAAAATTTTGATGAAGTTTTAATTCATACGGAAGAGTCTTCATGCAATTGATGCCAAAATTGGATTGCAACAGACGATCTCATTCATAAATTCTTCACAGGTTCATATGTTTCTAAGTACATAATGATATGAGATTTACAATTATAAATCTACTTATAGGCTCACTAGGTTGTTACAAAATGGTCCACTTGACCAATATCTAACTAATTCAACTAAAATATCCTTATTTGTCAGTTTCTTTGTGTTGCCACCTTTCACACACCTAGGGGCGACATGGCCGAAATATTCAAGCTGCTCAATGTGCCCTTGGGGCAAGTCTCGAGTCAAGGATGTCACCTTGTTCTTGACTCCTCCGTTTAGGCTCAACTCCTAACGAAGCCAAGGGGGGTAGACAGTATTAAGTTACTGAGGCTAATTACTTTAGTATGATGGTATTAAATTGAATAAGTTGCTTAGGAGTTTGAAATTAACAATTGAGAACCACAGATACCAAGACAAAAAATAAACACAAGTAAGCACAATGCTAACACACAATATATATATCGAAAGCAGTAAAAAAATAACCAGTTCCTTAAAATGGAGTCACCAAATGATTAAATGTGCTTGCATGTTCTTGGAGTGAATGTTTTGCAATTCTCTCTTGGTACGTTTTAAGTTAATATGAAAAATGAGTGGATTAAATTAGGTGACGGGGTCCTCCATATATACCTGAGGGGTACTTGGAGTATGTTCGGCAATAAAACCTTCATGGCTACCTGCAAGGTGTTTGTGAGTTGGATTGAGTCTCAGAGACTATATTCATAATACACCCATTAGGGTGTAATAGAGATCGGTGCCTCCTTTGGGTATTTTTCCACTGCTTACAGTTTGTTTGAGGCATTGGATTTTCGCTTGATGGTGGTTAATTGGGGAAAGTGAAACCTAACTAATATAGTTACTCACATTGCTTTTGATTCAGATTGACTGATCAAATGAACTGTAGCCAAAACACATAGCATACACACCAGAGTCTTTGTAATTTTTAGTAAATTTTAATCGATGTGTTCTTATTAGGAAGAAAACCCTTCAGGAACCTCTTTTGGTCCAAGTGGATCTCAATTAGGGAATCAAGGAGGGGGTTTATTTTAGTTTATTTATCACAAAAAAAATAGTGAATAATGAAGCAACAAAAATAAAACAAACCACAGGTTCTCTATTTAAATCTACCATGATCCTCCTTCACCTTTTGGTTCAATTAGGATTCGTGGGGTAAGTATTAAAGTTACTTTGACTTTATAATTTGGAATATATGATGAAAGTGATAAAAGTACACTATTTTTCATAAATGAAACTAATCTAGAGAAAAATAAATAAAACATGAAAAAAAGGAAAAAAGGACGCGAATCCCCCCAAGGGGGATGGGGAATGGGCTCAAACGAGCCTATTCAAAATTATTTTTTTATTTCCATCATTTAAAATATCATCATACTGATATAATTCATATTTTATCTTATACAGAACAAACCCAATATCTTACAAAGTGCAAAAATTAAAGATTTCGGGAATAGGGGAGACCCCTAGGGGGTTCTGGATGGCCCAAAAGTCACTTCTTGGAAAGAACCTCCTCCTATTTTATGTTATACCTGATAAAAACCAGAAATATTATTAAACTTAAATATTCCCAAAATCACTTTGAAATTACCTTTGGCTCAACACAGTTTTAACTAAAAACAACTAAGTTCAAACTAGTTAAAAAAGGGTGAAAAAAGGAACCAATGAAAGCAAGATTTCCTTGGGATATTGGATTACATTTTGGGAAGTCAATATGATGTGAAATTATTGATGGATTTATATTTTAAATTATGAAAGAGAAATATAATGCATGTAAGCTACAAAATTTCTTTAAAATGCCATGCAAAAAAGATGATTTCCCTAAAGCTAGATCTTGAATGCTTATGAAACCTTTTTTAAGAACAAGATCTAGATTATGAGATTTAAGAATATAGATATATGTTAAAATTCACTCTTATGTGATATATCTAAACAAATCAAATCTATGAACCAAGTAACCAAGTAAAATTTTAAATTTAGAGGGAGGAAGAGATATGGAAAGGAAAATCTTGTTGCCACAAAGAACCAACCAAAAGGCTTCGTAGTGGGATGCTGAGGGACTATGTATTTTTAGATATGTTGAAAGTAATGTGTATTAAAACTAGATCCACTATTCTTCCCAACCAAGAAACATGTAAATCACTCAAAAACTTGCAAACCCATGAGATCTAGTGATTACACATAAATCTAGGCTAAAACTACATGCATATAAACTTATAAACATGTAAGATCTAGATATCTAAGTACATGTGTTCAACATAGAAGAAACAATTAAACTTACTTATATCCCTCTATTTCCAACTATTGGGAGCAATATTTGTTCAACCAGATTCATAATTCAAGATGGAAAATTTTGAAATAACACACAACTTACCTCATGAAGATCCAACAATAATGGCCCACAAACAATTGCATCATAGCATTAGCCGCGAAAGCTTTTTTTATTGCAGCAAAATTACAAAATGCTGAATCAATTACAACTAGAAATCCCTTCAATCCAACTCTAACTAGCTTGGAAAGGAGGAAACTATTCTTTATTTATAGCAAAAACTGAAACCCTAGCCCAGAGGGGGTGCAATTCCCAAGGAGAGAGGGACTACAGCTGCATGAGGAGTCAAGCTGAGCTTGATGTGAGTCTAACTGAGTCTAATTTAAGTCTAACTGAGTGTAACTGAAATTCAGAGTGCTGATGGGACTGACACATCAACCGGTTAACTGAAACAACAACCAAACAACATTTAGATGAGCCCACACATGCCGATGAGAGAGAGAGGGCACAAATCTCAAGGATGCATGCTATTGTGCACTCCCTCTTCAGCCCAGATCAACTCCTTCTATCAAGGAATGGTTATCTGTAGTCAATCCAAAGCTGATGAGACTGATTTTAGTCAAATCGAAGCAAATCCTATTGATTTGGGAATTTGTATTTTATCCATTATTTAATTAGTTTATCAATTAAAATCATCAATATTTGATTTTTAGGGTTTTGTGACCCGAGTGATGGGAAAATCACCCAAAACTTAGAAAAAATGGGTTTATGGGTTTACCGAGTGCTCTGAGTTAGAAAATGAGCACCCCCATGACTGAAACTGATTTCTGAGCCCACTTTTATTACAAAACCAATTTTTCCATTTAGACTATAAAAAATAGCTTAAGTTTTGGAAAAATTAAAACTTTAAAAAAACTTTAAAAAATAAAAAAATAAAATAAAACCTGGGGGTACTTAGACATGTTCATATGACTTGAACATAATGCCTAGCATGTTTATACATTGACACATAGACTCTAATAACCTCAATAGGCCTAAATGCTAAGAATACCACCCCAACTTTGGAGGTATTGAGTGAAAAACTCAGAAGTTGTCATTCGTTTATTAAACAACCAATAATAACCAAGGGAAAAAGCACTCTAGGATTCTCAGATTAACAAATAAATTCCAAGATATTGAGTCTTTTATATACACTATCATGCTAGAACATTTTATTACAACTCTCCTACGGGGTATGAACATGTGGTATAGTACAACAAGCACTTTCCAGAAGCAATCTTGAATGTCTTATGAAGTCCAAACAAATCATCTTTGTCCAGTTCACCAGGTTCACTTGATTAAAAAACACTAAGTACAACTTAGGTGGTAACATCTGGCTCGAACTGTGTACTCGATCTGGTCATATGGCAAGGAAAAGATATGAGAAAACGAGAATCTCTGGTTTATACACCCTGTAAAAACATCTCAAGTTGACAAGAAAACCTCAGTAGCACAAGATTTATAAGAAACCAAATGAACCATTAAGCTGATTTATTTAAACAAAATAAAAGTAACTAACTAATGAAAAAAAAATTATTATAGCTAAATATGCAACAAAAATGAGAAAAGTAAATGATCTCTTTTAAGGATCTTATTTTCCTACTCTAAGCATGATATAAAAAGGTTAGGTCTAATAAAAAATCCAATGTAACCACCTCAACATTTGATTAACATAATTTTTTTTACCTTGTATTTGGTTACCAACCAAAGTAAGGATACTTTATTCAAAAAATGCAAACCTACGTGATGATTCGGAATGGGGGGGTTGGATGGGAAATCATAGGCATGAATAAATTCATTAAAGTTCTTCCAAAACTAGTAGGTACTTGCACAAGTTGCTTCTATCCATGACTAAATAGGGTTCATATACAAATCAAAATGATGAGGCAGATTGATTACACCATCATACTAATCATCAAGGCTTACCGGATGATAACTCATTGTATAATCCCCAAGCAGATCCAAATCATAAGGAAACTCTATATGTGAAGATGATAGTTGACACTGATATTCCACTAACTGCATCACATCTGTCTTTTCACAACACTGTTTCTCAATGTCTTAATTATTGATATCTTTGTACGTCTCTGAATGATATGAATCTGAATGATCATATAAGAGTTTTGAATGCTCCTCTTCCATACTAGTATTTTCCCAGGTCTCTAGATCCACACTTCCCTCTATGGAAGTATAGTATATTGGAATTCCAAAAATTTCTAAGTAGATGCTCCCCTTGCTGGATATAGCATAGATGGGATTCTCAATAAGATATTCACAAAAATTCCAATAGTCATCATCGCCATCTATGTCAGATGTGATGGATCCCCATTGCTGAGATCAAGTTATGATATCAAGTTCTCTTTGTCTTCATTACTGATGTTGATATATGGCTCAGACTGATCATATGGATAAACTGCATTCTCCTTTTCCATATCAAAATTTTGCGAGGCCACAAGGTCCATGCTCTCTCCTTTAGATATTCCATAGACAGGAGAATCAACAAAACCATCTAAAGTTTCTGGTTCATTATTTTCCTCTTTAAACATGCCATAGACTAGATTTTCCATGAATGTCTAGGACTCCCAATCAACATCTTTTTCAAACATAAGGGAGTCTTTGTCACTTGTATCATGCTCCAAGTTATACATGTCCTCATTTTCATACAAATATTCTTCAAAAAGCTGGGAACAAGGCAGTAAACCCTCCAGACTTTCATCATTATATGGAGAATAAGAGTCCCATCATGCACATTACAGTTTTCATGATAAGTTTCACTATAACATTCTGTAATGGTTTCATCCTTAAGTAGATATTGAGTACAAATCTGATCATCATCACTAAAATAATCATGAAAGCATTCCCAATCGTCACTATTCTCTATTGATGTTACATGAGGAGGATATTCAACAAAATTTTCAACTAATGGCTCTTCATGCACAGACTCAATGTGATCATAATGGATTTCTAAATGTTGGATGTTGTACACCATGTTAATACTACATATCTCAGGATATTCTGTATCAAACTCTTTCCAAGGAAAGAAGTACTTCAAATTGGTCTCAATGAATGATTTAGCATCGAATGATTCAATATCATTCCCATCATAATACCATTGCTTCAAAAATATTTTGAATAATTTTACAAGGGAAGTAATATATTTATCAAGAAAACACTCATGAAGCCAACATGAAATGTCCCCTTACAGAGAATGAGCAAACATTTCCATCATATGATCCTCATGTTGAATGTTGTTTGTACTAATATGTGACAGAAAAATCATAACATGGAATCTGGCTGAGTGATCATTATCATCTCCTTGAAAGCTTAGAAGGGAACTAACAAGAAGATTACGAAAGCCAGGGATCCTAGAGAAATCAATGGAAGGACAATCACATGAAACTCGAGCAATAATCTCTATTCTTTTAATATCCATATCAAGAATAAGTGATCATGGAGAATGTCTGGAACTGAAAAATTGAGTTGAGCTTTAAATTTCACTATTACGTGGGCTCACCTACACACAATCAATCTCAAATTTTTTTTTTTGTGAGAAACAAGGGTTTTATCCCTTCAATGGAGTCTCCATGTGAGAATAAAACTATACATTTAAGAACTCTCACAAAAATATTTTTTTCTTCNTTTTTTTTTTGTGAGAAACAAGGGTTTTATCCCTTCAATGGAGTCTCCATGTGAGAATAAAACTATACATTTAAGAACTCTCACAAAAATATTTTTTTCTTCTCTTTGTGAAAATAAAAGTTGAAAAAGTTCAAGGGAGTTGCGAGATGAAAATCAAAGATCTACTCTAAGCATTCATCAAAAAAATAAAAAACAAAGAAGAAGAAAATAAAAGTTGTACTCCAGGAATAAAAATATTTATCCCTGGCAATGGCACCAAAAAAGTGTTGTCATCTTTCACACACCTGGGGGGAACGTGGCAGAAATATTCAAGCCACTCAATGTGTCCTTGGGGTAAAGTCTCAATTCAAGGCTATTACCTTGTTCTTGACTCCTCCGTTTAGGCTCAGCTCCCAACGAAGCCAAGGGGGGTAGAACCTATTAAGTTACTAAGGCTAATTACTTTAGTATGATGGTATTAAATTGAATAAGTTGCATAGGAGTTTGAAATTAACAATTGAGAACCATAGATAACAATATGAAAAATAAACCCAAGTAAGCACAATGTTGACACACAATATATATATCAAAAGAATTAAACAAATAACTAGTGCCTTAAAATGGAGTCACAAAATGATTAAATGTGCTTGCATGTGCTTGGAGTGAATGTTTTACAATTGTCTCTTGGTATGTTTTAAGTTAAATGAAAAATGAGTGGATTAAATTAGGCGAGGGGGGAATCCGGATATACCTAAGGGGTACTTGGAGTATGTCCAAAAATAAAACCTTCATGGCTACCCGCAAGGTGTTTCTGGGCTGGATGGAGTCTCAGAGACTATGTTCATAATACACCCATTAGGGTGTAATAGAGATTGGCACCTCGAGGTCACTTTCCAGTTGTTCTCACTCCTTTGGGTATTTTTCCACCACTTACGATTTTTTGAGGCGTTGGATTTTATCCTGATGGTGGCTAGTTGGGGAAATTGAAACCTAATTAATATAGTCACTCATGTTGATTTTGATGCAGCTTGACTAATTGGATGAAACGTAGCCAAAAGGCAAAGCATACACACCGGAGTCTTTGTAATTTTTAGTAAATTTTAATCGATGTGTTTTTATTAGGAAGAAAAACCTCCTAGGAACCTATTTTAGTCCAAGTGGACAGCAATCAGGGAATCAAGGAGGGGGTTTATTTTAATTTATTTCTTGCAAAAAACTAACAGTGAATAATGAAGCAGAAAAAATAAAACAAACCTTAGGTTCTCTAATTAAATCTACCATGATCCTCATTCACCTTTCGGTTCAATCGGGATTTGTGGGGTAAGTATTAAAGTTAATTTGAATTTATAATATGGAATATATTATGAAATTAATCAAAGTAGACTATTTTTCATAAATGAAACTAATCTAGAGAAGAAAATAGAAAAAATGCAAAAAAGGAAAAAAGGACACAAATTCTCCGAGGGGGGATGGGGAATGGGCTCCAAAGATCCTATTCAAAACTATTTTTTATTAGAAGTATTTAAAATATCAGAATATTAATATAATTCCTCTTTTTTCTTATACATAACGAACCCAAGAACTTACAAAGTGAAAAAATTAAATATTTCAGGAAAAGGGGAGACCTGTTGGGGGTTGCGGATGGCCCAAAAGTCACATCTTGGACAACACCTCCTCCTATTTTATGTTATACCAGATAAAAACCAGAAACATTATTAAACTAAAATATTCCCAAAATCACTTTGAAAGTACTTTTGGTTCAACACACTTTTAACCAAAAACAACTAAGTTCAACCTAGTTAAAAAAGGGTGAGAAAAGGAACCAAGGAAAGCAAGCTTTCCTTGGGATCTTGGATTTATTTTTGGGCAGCCAATATGATGTGCACTGATTTTTGGATTTATATTTTAAATTATTAAAGAGAAATCTAATGCATGCAAGCTACAAATTTTCTAAAAAATGACATGCAAAAAAGATGATTTCCCTAAAGCTAGATCTAGAATGCTTATGAAACCTTTTTTAAGAACATTATCTAGATTATGAGATTTAAGAAGATAGATATATGTTAGAATTAAATATAATATTATAGATATAAACAAATCAAAGCTATGAACCAAGTAACCAGGAAAAAATTTAAATTTAGAGGGAGGAAGAGATATGCAGAGGAAAAGCTTGTTGCTGCAAAGAACCAGCCAAAAGGCTTCGTAGTGGGATGCCAAGGGACTATGTAATTTTATAGATGTTGAAAGTAATGTGGATTCGAACTAGATCCACGATTCTTCCCAAACAAGCAACCTGGAAATCACTCAAAGACTTGCAAACACGTGAGATCTGGTGATTACACATAAATCAAGGCTAAAACTACATGCATATAAACTTATAAACATGTAAGATCTAGATATCTAAGTACATGTATTCAACATAGATGGAACAAGTAAAATAACTTATAGCCCTCTATTTCCAATGATTGGGAGCAATCTTTGTTCAACGAGATTGATAATTCAAGATGCAAATATTTGAAATAACACACAGATTACCTCATGAAGATCAGACAATAATGGCCCACACACAATTGCACCACACCATTAGCCTCCATAGCTTTATTTATTGCAGCAAAATTACAAAATATTGAATCAATTATAACTAGCAATCCCTTCAATCCAACTGTAACTAGCTTGGAAAGGAGGAAACTGTGCTTTATTTATAGAAAAAACTTAAACCCTAGCCTAGAGGGGGCGAAATTCCCAAGGAGAGAGGAACTGTAGCTACATGAGGAGGCAAGATGAGCTTGATGTGAGTCTAACTAAGTATGATATGCATTTGGCTAAGTGTAACTAGCAATTAAAGTGCTGATCAAAATGACACATCAACGGGTTAACTGAAACATCAACCAAACAACATCCAAATGAGCCCACACATGTGGAGGAGAGAGAGAGGGCACACATATGAAGGATGCATGCTATGGTGCACTCCCTCTTCAGCCAAGATCAACTCCTTCTATCAAGGAATGGTTAGCTATAGTTAATACAAAGCCGATGAGACCGATTTCAGTCAAATCGGAGAAAATCCCACTAATTTAGGAATTTGTGTTTTCTCCATTATTTAATTAGTTTATCAATTAAAATAATCAATATTTGATTTTTAGGGTTTTTTGACTTGAGTGATGGGAAAATCACTCAAAACTTAGAAAAAGTGGGTTTATGGGTTTATCGGGTGCTCTAAGTTAGAAAATGAGCACCCCCATGACTGAAACTGATTTATGAGCCCACTTTTATTACAAAACCAATTTTTCCATTTAGACAATAAAAAAATAGCCTAGGTTTTGGAAAAATTAAAACTTTAAAAAATATTAAAAAATTAAAAAAATTAAAACCTAGGTGGACTTAGACATGTTCATATGACTTGACCATAATGCCTAGCATGTTTATACATTGACACATAGACTATGATAACCTCAATAGGCCTAAATGCCAAGACAACCACCCCAACATTGGAGGTATTGAGTGAAAAAATTAGAAATTATCAGTTGTTTATTCAACAACCAATAATAACCAAGGGAAAAAACACTCTGGGCTGATCAGATTGACACATAAATTCCAAGAGACCGAGTATTTTACAAACACTATCATGCTATAGCATTTTATTACAACTCCCCTACAGGGTATGAACATGTGGTATAGTACAACAAACACTTTCTAGAAGCAATATTGAAGGTCTTCTAAAGAGCGAACAAATCAGCTTTGTTCGGTTACAACTTAGGTGGTAAAACTTTGTCCTCCAAGGTTGAATTTTATCCTTGTCAATTCCCTTCCAGTTAGTGGTGGTACTACACCTTGTGGGCTACAACTGCATGCTAACAACAATAGTAATTCTTGAAGAAAGCGAAATAAATTTATTACCTTCTTTAAAAATTCCACTCAAATCTTTAGGTTTACAATAAATTTTATATTTCTTATTTTTCACGATTCTAATTTTAGCATTTTGGAATCTATATTAAGACATAGGGACAATTTGTGATTTCCAAGATATTTTATCTAAAAAAATTGTCAAGGGAGATTTAAAGGCAATGTCTTGGAAAGAGGGATATTTCTTTGAATATATTGGATAAGAAATGTGGCTACCTTGAAAATTATATTTTGATAGAGACAAATACTTGGAAGGACTGAAGGAAGGGAACTCAAAAATTCTATTCGACAAATAAACTAAGGGTTTTCTGAGGAAGGATCCTTAGGAACCAAAGAAGAGGGATCACAAGATACAACTTCCATAATAGTAGGATGAGGATTTGGAGATAGAATCATATCATTATGAGAAAAGAGCTTGTTGAATTGTCATTAGGATTATCAAGGACAACTGGATAAAAAAAATATAAACTAATTGGACTAGTACTATATACACCATCAATAGGTTGAGAATTGTATTTACCATTTCTATGAAGATTAAGATCCTCTTTATTTAAAGACATTGGGAGCTATAGATTTTAATTTTGTCCATAGTTCCTAAATAAATGAATGGTAAGATAAGAAATTGGATTCTACTATATTTTTTAGAATAGTAATCCATCATTAGTACCTTAGTTACACTAATTAGTCAATTTTATTTCTTTTTTAATATTTAATACACTATGAGGTGGACTAGGGCTACTTAGGTCGACAAATTCCAAGTCATAGTGGACCTTTCACACCCACATGAGAATTCCAGCTTAGTCAACAGCCACATATGCTCCCCCATCATTGTCGGTGCACTCTCATTCATTCAATGTGGACAGGCAAGTTGACTTGGAGTGCTAGAGTGGGATTTTGGCTAAATTTGGTTTGATTTGGTGCATTAAATGCTGCATTGAGACTCTAAACCACCCATTTTTTCACACCCACACTATCCAAGGTGTAATAATTGGTCCATAACACATCAGCTATCACAAATAGGCAATTCATGGCTTTTTGGGGTGATTTGGGACATGATTGTCCCACCTAGGGGGGTTTGATGCCATTTTGGCTATTTTGACTTGTATGCTCACAATTTGCTTCCAAAACCTCATGAAAATCTTGTATTGTATTTTATAAATGATAATAAGATGTTTCATGGTTATAGAGTCTGAAATTATCTTGTTTCTGTTCACATTGTGTGTGTAATTTTGCTTCTCAATTGATGGTGTTTGCTAATTCTTGCACCAAATTTGATTTGTGAGCTTCACTAATGCTCCTAGATTCTCCTGTGGTTTGAATTAATCACTTGGTGGTTAAAATGATCACATGGTATCAGATCTTGTTGCATATTTTTGAGTTGCAGACAAATTCAAAGTGATTTGAGCTGCATTTTTAGTGGAGTTCCAGATAAAATTGAAATTAGGTTTTTGTACAACATCCGAAAAATTTCTTCATCATCAGTGCAAGAAGAAATGGAGGCTACCCACATCATGCTAAAACCGTTCAATTTTTTTATTGGAAGGTAGATATGGTGATTTAGCTGAGAGCCAAGGGGTTTTATAGAGTTACCATGGCAACTAAGGTGGAACCAAATTCTACTGTTGAGAAATACAAGTAGTTCAACATATTGGATAAGGAATTTGTATTTCTATGTCTTAGCATATTGAGAGAGCTATTGTTCCACATTGACATTTTGACAACACTTAATGAGGTCTGGGTAAAACTAGAGACTCTATTTGGGAAAATGGATGAGCTACGTGTTCACTAGCTTGAGAATGAGCATATCAGCTTGAGCCCAACGTACTATGACAGAATTGAGGATTTATTCACCAATTTTAAGTCACTTGTGTTGTATTTGAAGCAGTGTGGAATTGAAAAGAAAGAATACCAACTGATATTGTATATACTTTTAAAGTTGGGACAAGAGTTCTCATTTTTTGTGAATACATTCCACTCCAGCAAGTTAACACTTTCAAACTGGAAAATTCACAGTCTGGAAAAATTCATGGAGTCACTCACTCAAGAGAAAGACAAATTGGTACAAATGGGCTCCATAGAGACCAAGGATCAAGATCTAGCAATGGGAGTTTCAAATTCCTCAAAGGGAAATCCCAAGTCCAATAATTCGAAGCTGGTAGAGAAGAAGAAAAACCCAGAAAAACCCAAATCCAGTGATGGAAGTTCGAACCCTTCCAAGGATAAGGACAAGAAGGGAAAAGAGAAGGTCAAATGCACCTATTTCTACCAGGGATGACATCCAGACATCTCATGCATGAAAAATACTAATGACACCATGGTGTAGCTACTGGAGAAGAACAATGTTCCAATTGCTCGTAGCGCAAGGAAGAAGGATGGAAACTCCAGTTCAAGTGAGAGCAAGGAGAAATTTCATGCATTGGTGGCAGGTACTTCTAACTCTTCATATTTTTTCATTGATTCAAGGGCTTCTAGGCATATGGTATCCAAGAGAGATCTCTTCTCCTCCATGAGTTTGAATGCTAGCCCAACATTTTGAATGGAGGATGATTTAGAACTCCAAACCAAAGGGGTTGGGAGGATTGATTTAGATAATGGATTCTTCAGTGAAGTATTGTATGTACCAGACCTTGTAGCAAACTTGCTGTCAGTTTGTTAGATGACCCATATAGGAGATTGAAAGATAGTGATCTTCACTCTTGACATGGTAGAGATTTCTGAAATCTCAACAAACCAAGTTATTGCAGTTGGGTATGCTGATCATCATGGGAGGATGTACAAGTTTTCAAACTTTCTCCCCACTTCCAGTGATTAAGAACTTCACTCACATTCCAATGAATTTTTGAAAATATGGAATGATATTTTTTCTCACATGAATTATAGGTACCTTCAGGCACTTCACAGAGATGAGATGGTTGAAGGACTTCCATAAATCAAGTCATCAACTAGAGCATGCATAGGGTGTGTAGTTGGGAAGCATCCTGAGCAAAGCTATGAGAAGGGGAAGTAAAGGAGAGAAACACAACCACTTGAGTTGGTGCATTCTAATTTTATTGGTCCATTACCCACTCCTTCATATGGTGGATCTAGATATGTTATTACATTCATAGATGACTACTCTCAATTTTGTTAGGTGTATTTTCTGAAATTGAAGTCTGAGGTGTTTGAGCAACTCAATATTTGGAAAGCACTAGTAGAAAATTAGAGTGGGAAAAATATTAAGGTCCCTAGGACTGATAATGGAAAGGAGTATGTGAATAAAAACCTTCAGAAACTTTGTGAGGAGAGTTGCATCCAAATGCAACACTCAACTCCCTACACACCACAACAAAATGGTGTAGCTGAGAGGAAGAATAGGTCACTCGAGGAGATGGCCACTTGCATGATAGAAGAAAGGGATAAAAGTCCCAATATATGGGAAGAATCCATTATTTTTTCTTCTCACATAAAAAATAGAGCCTTTCACAAATCAGTGAAAATAATGACACCTTACGAGGCATGGTTTGGTCAAAAGAAAAATGTCTCAAATTTCAGAATTTTTGGGACAAAAGCATGGGCTAGAATTCCCTTTGAGAAGATGAATTCCTTGCAACCACAAAGAAAGGAATGCATCATGGTTGGATAAAGTGAAGAAACCAAAGGTTACAAGCTCTTTGACACCTCCACTTGGAAGACATTTGTTGAGAGAAGTGTGAAATTGGAAGAAGATCCAATTCCTGATTTCGAGCTTGCACTGGGGGAATGCTCCTCTCCTCAACCATTTGAAGATGTAAGTGATGATGAATGCTCTTTTTTCTGATATTTCTGATAAAAATGTTTCTAAATATGATATTGATGTAGATGAATCACCATATAGGCCCAATTGGGCTGAAAAACTTGTACAAGCAGCCAGGGAATTGGCAGGAAATCCCCATGAGCCTAGGAAGACTAGATCCTAAACTAGTAAAGCTTCCTTTGCAAGTGATAGTGCTCTTGCTGAGCACTGTTATATGATTGTTGCGTATGATCCTCAAACATATCATAATTTTTTTAATGAAACTAGGTGGAAATCAGCAATGGAAGATGAATTTCAATCCCACCAAGAGAACAATACATGGGAATTGGTTCCCCTTCCTCCCAAGAGAAAAGTTGTTCAATGCAAATTGGTTTTTCAGACCAAAATTGCTGTTGATGGTTCTGATCTGAAACATAAGGAAATATTAGTTGCTAAGGGCTATTCTCAGGTCCATAGTGTTGATTACACAGAGACCTTTGCACCGGTTGCAAAGATGGACTCAATTAGACTAGTTCTAGCACTGACAACTAGTAAAAAATGGGAAGTTCACCAAATGGATGTTAAGAGTACACTCTTACATGGTGAGCTACAGGAAGAAATATAAATGCAGCATTCTAAAGGTTTCCAATATTATCCTTCATTGGTCTATAGGTTGAAGAAGTCATTGTATGGACTCAAGCAAGCCCCCAGGGCTTGGTATGCAAAAATGGATGCTTTCTTGCTTTCAATTGGCTTCACTAGATGCAAATCAGACCCTAATGTGTATTTTCAGAAACATGATGGTATTTTGCAGGTTATTGTTCCTTATTTTCATGATATTATTTTTACAGGTATCTGCACCAATTTAATTGTCCAAATTAAGTCATCTTTGCACAGTGAATTTTCCATGATAGACTTAGGATTACTAAGGAAATTTTTGGGCTTGGAAATTGAGAAAAATGAAAGGGGCATCAAGCTGAGTCAACCAAAGTATGATTCAGACCTGATAAATAAGTTTAACATGGATGACTGTAATGAAGCCAAGTCTCCCTTCCTTTCTGGTATTAAAAAGCATGAATTTGGCAATTCTCCATTGGTGGATATTACACTCTACAGGAAACTAGTTGGCAGCTTGCTCTACCTCACTCAGACAAGACCTGATTTGTCTCATGTTGTAAGTTCTGTAGCAAGACATATGCACCAGCCACATGAGATACATTGGAGGGGAAAAATAATAGTTCTCCAGTATGACAAGGGTGCCAAGAATTTTGGGGTGCACTACACAACTAGCTCCTCACTTCAAATAGCTAGATTTTCTAATTTAGATTGGGCCGGTGATCCAACTAATAGGAAGTCAACTTCAAGTTTTGTCCTCATGTTTTATGAATGTCCCATTTTCTGGTCAATTAAGAAACAACACACCATTTTACTTTCATCAACAGAGGCTGAGTACATGGAAGCAGTCAATGCTGCTACACAGTGTGTTTGGTTGTAGGAATTCTTCGAGAGTTTGGTGTCACAATTGATCCTCCAACCAACATTTGGGTCGAAAATAAAAGTTCCATAAAAATATCTACTGATCCAGTACAGAGTTAGAGAAAAAATCACATAGAGATACACATGCAATACATTCGGGGATTAATGCATGACAGAGTGATCTCACTACAGTATTGCCCATCCATCGAGCAAAATGCTGATATTTTTACCAAGGATTTCACTGAGAAGACCTTCACCTACTTGAGATATTTACTTGGGGTGAGTGAAGGATGGTAATTTTCTGTTATTTGTTTCAAGTCCAGCCCCATGTCCATTCTTGAGGGGAGTTTTTATCCCATGAGGTTTTCCTTCTTTTCCTTAGTTCACATGGACAAATAAAATTGTAATTTTAAAATTATCTATTTGAGGTGACTTGAGCCATTGTTGCCAAGGCCTCCATAATTTTGTGCGTTGTACTTAGTTGTTGGATTAAGGGAGGGTGTTATCACATTAATCCATCATTCATACCTTAGTTACACTAATTAGTCAATTTTATTTCTTTTTAAGCTTTAATACACTATGAGCTAGACTAGGGTTGCTTAGGTGGATAAATGCCAAGTCATAGTGGGACTTTCATACCCACATGAGTATTCCAGCATAGTCAATAGCCACATATGGACCCCCATCATTTTTTGTGCACTCCCATTCATTGAACTTGTATAAGAAAGTTGACTTGGAGTGCTAGAGTGAGATTTTGGCCAAATTTGGCTTGATTTGGTGCATTAAATGCTACATTGAGACTCTACACCACCTAATTTTCCACATCCATGCTATCCAATGTGTAATAATTGGTCTAAAACACATCATCTATGACAAATTAGTCATTCATGGATGTTTGGGGTGATTTGGGACATGATTGGCCCACCTAGGGGGGTTTGATGCCATTTTGGAAATTTTGACTTATATGCTTACAATTGGCTTCCAAAGCCTCACAAAAATCTTGTATTGTATTATATACCTGATAATAACATGTTTCATGGTTACACAGTCTGAAATTATCTTGTTTATGTTCACATTGTGTGTATAATTTTGCTTCTCATTTGATGGTTATTGTTAATTCTTGCACAAAATTTGATTTGTGAGATTCATTGATGCTCCTATATTCTCATGTGGTTCAAATTACTCACCTGGTGGTTTGAATTCCTCACAATAGTCCTATTCTCTTTGGATAAAGGAAACAACATTGAAATCCCCCTCTTCGTAGTGACACAGTTCCCAAATTTTTTGATGTTGTAAGTAGAAAGAACATCCTCAAAATGAGTGTGTGTTAACATATCTAGGTCCTTATAGATTATACATTCCAAAATTGATTGATGAGAACGGTGTTTAGATTGGATATTAGAGTCCACTAGAGGCCAATATCTTTAGAAAAATGCAACAACATCTCAACCTTCTCTTGAGAACCAAAATTCCAAAAATATTCTTCAACCTCGGAAGAAACCATGCTCTCAAAACCCACATTAGAAGAACACTAGTGTTGTAGGTGAAACATTATATGACATCAATGGAAGAAAGGGGATATTATGACAATCCAACCTGTGATGAATATTTTGTTCCCCCAGGCAATAATTATTTTTGTGGGAAAAGCCGCCAACATGTTAATCTTCACCAAAATCCTAGAAATATTCTTATCCTCATATTTGAACTCTAATCATCGATATGGACCAATTTTCCAACATTGTTCACCACCTCTATGAGAATATTACGAGTCCAAAGTTGTAGAGAAAATCTTGGAAGAAGATGGCATAAATGTCTGTGGTTAATAATCTCCTTGATCAAGTTAAAAATTGAATGCCATCAACTAACGACAAGTTAACCCTTATCAATAACCCATAACCTAGGAAGAATCTTTTAGACATCCTCCTCTGCCAAAAACTAAAAAAGGAGCTAGGCTTTAACCATGAAACTTACTTCAGATATATAATCTATAATGGATCTCCATTTTTTTGAAATCCAGGCTTGTAGTTCCCTTTTTGACATTTTCAAAAATTCGTGTCCACCTTCTAAAGCATGAAAAATGAAAATTTCAACCCTATTCATATTCATGTATTAACCTAGGGTCATGTATTTCATCTCTTGGTTCACTTTCAAATCTGTGAACCAATGGTGAGTATGGCATTTTTTCCCCAACTAGGTAGGAATATTTGTGACCCCTTGTGATACGCGTTTTTCCACCACCACTCATTCCATTGGTTGATTGGACAATATTGGAAGTTTTCTCATCCTCATACATAGAACACTCGTGATGACAAATAGAAGGATGATTTGAAAAATACTAGGTATCTAGGTTTCACATTAACTATTTTTCTCCAAGGTTTGTGAAAATGAGGCATATAAATCTCTACCCTACCCATGTGATATGTGAGGTCGGTTTTAAGACAATCTCATGAATCTAGGCTTGACAAGCAAATAATAGTCGCAAAGGACTCTAGCTGAAGATCATTCCACATGTCTTTTCCTTCCTCGATCCATCACGACAAGTTTTCCCAATTATCATCAAATTTTCATTGTCAACAATCACCTAAAAAAAGACATACTTTTCCAAAATAAACCTTATCAACTAACCAAAAAAATGCACAAATTTCAACTTAAATTTTAATATATATATAAATTAAAAAAAAAACAATTAAAAAAAATAAAATAAAACTTATTAGAAAAACCAATCCTAGTTCATTACAGATTATATATGTATATAACTCTATATTAAATTTTTTTATTTTTAATCATTTTATATTAACTAACGAAATTATACTTAACTTTATATTAAAAATTCAAATTTTTATCATTATAACAATCGATAACAATACATTTTCTTTTATAATCATAAACATTCCATAAAATAAATTATTAAATCAAACAAATTAAGTTTAGAAACCATTCTAAAACCGATATTCAATGTTACACCAAACCAAACACAAACACTTTCTGAAATTTATGTTTTAAAAATGCTTAGCCTTGACAAACACATTCGGACTTTTCAATTTATAATTCTTTTAGATCCAGGTGTACTAAGTATTTACAAAATACAAATTTGAATATTAATACATTAAAATGTATGATATGATATGATAGTTATGGATTTTGTTGTTTATTTATGATTGCATCATCATTTCTTAGTAAACTTATTTCCGACTGTTATTGCTTATGTGCAAAGACTAATATTTTTATTTATTTTTGTATATCCAATTTTACCGAACTTTTATATCCAATTTCACCTAACTGTGGGAATGATAACCGGAACCAAACTAATTCACTTGAAGGACTTGCTATTACATTTGTGAGTTGGTATTGACGTTCACGCGTAGGCATGGATACCATCACTGAAATTTCATATATGTGGTTGACAACGTCCACGTAGCAAAATAAAAAATAAACTCAATACTTATTTAAAACATAAATAAACACAATCTGAAAATAAAAGAAAGATTTATGTTTGAAATAAGATCGCCAATCTCACGGGCCAGTCATAAAGAAAGACATTTAATCCAACGTGGCAAAAAGATGAAATGGAGTGTTATCCATGTCTAAATATTATAGAAAAGATGACAAAAACGTCGAAACAAAGAGAGGGAAACATTTCAAATTTCATGTCCTCAGTAACGGTTCTATGATAATGACATTATCCATCAAAAATCCAAATATGAATTTATGAACATAAAAATCCTTTAATCGAATGGAATCTGACGGTGAGCATGTAGTTTGAAATTTAATTGTTAGGTTAATTCCATATTTCTTGAAAAAGCTTAAATGTGGTTAGGTTAAATCCATATTTAAAATTCAACCGTTAGGTTAATTCCATATGTTTTGAAAAAGCTTCAAGTTAAAGAAGTATTTTCATTCTTCTGCCTGATGCAAGAGCATCGTGGCATGCCAGCAATGTGATGAGTTGGTCACATGCTGTGCCATATTTTTTGTTTTCATTTGTTAAGAGTCATAGTTTGTTAGTACCAGTAGGAGTGAGTGCGTATCATGACTCCCAATATGGAGATCAAGTCGTAGTTTGTTTGTTTGAGACATGGACGTTTTCATCATGCTTAGTATTCGTTTTTTTTTCAGTGGCAGGACCACTCAGTGTAGGAGGTAAGAGTTTGGATTAAATAAGAAGATTAGAGGAGTAGAGGGGATTCTTCTCTTTAGCATTAGAAGTTTGAGTTTGCAGAGAGACGAACATACCTGCGTCTGGTTTCGCTTGTAGATATCTTGAATAGACTAAAGAAGAGATCCTTGATGTGTGTTTGTGTGGTTTCTTAATAGGAAGAGTAGATGTTTGTTTGCAGTATGCCTCTATGCATTTAATATTTTGACTTGTGAATCGGTGAAGAGCCGACTTCGGTGGTTTCCTGAACATCTGTATATTTATGTGGAATCATTGATTCACATATGGATTTATTGTTTGACTAGTGAAATAGGTTGTAGATGAATGCATAGAAGTGCTAGGTTACTAAATTGTAGAGATTACAAGATGGATTGATCGATTCTCTGATCAATCGGCACAACCCGCATATTTTCTTTCTTAACCAGTTTATTATAGAGAATGAACGGTGAAGATTGAGTCCGCAAATGGAGATCTGATGGCCTAGTATACATTTGCAACATAAGTTGGAAGGATGATAACAGATCCACAAATATCTGTGATATCGACACCAAAGAGTAGATCGACGATCGTGTAGAAGGCTGCAAATATCTGATGGTCATAGAAGTTGCAAGAGAGAAGTTGCAGAAGGAGAGTTGTGGGGGAGCAATTTTGGAAAATTGGCATCCTGCAACCCGCTTGTGGAAAAGATGTTATGGAAAGAGAGTTACGGGGGAGCAAACTTCGGGAGGTTTTTCGGCATCCTGCATCTTGCAACCCAGTTGCGAAAATTATGTTGTGGGAGCAAAGTTGTGGGAAGATAATTTTAGCATAGAATTTGGATGAGGCTAAATTTGGCAGTACTGCTAAGTGTAGGAGCCACCAGATCCTAGAAGTGCTGGTTGGGTTAGCCGTGGTTGATCCGACATGCACCAATTTTTGTATTAGAGCAAGGAGAATCTCGTATGGGAGAGAAGTGTAGTCGTAGAAGCCTAAAAGAGCAAAGAAGAGTGTTGAAGAGGTTCTAGATAGAGAACCATCGTTACCAAAAGACCAAGTATAGAGAAGGGGATTGGTGAGGTAAGTTGTACCAATGTGAAAGAGAACCGTTATTGCATAGGCTTAGTGCAATAGGATGGTTTCACACACAGGCAGAGCAAGAGGTCATTACAAAGGTCGACCAACGGGAAATGTGAAAGTTATGGAGGAAATGAGGGAGCTACGAGCACATTTGGAAGCCATGGAGAGAGACAGATAAAGAGATCCATAAGCAAGGGATGTAATTCAACATGAGGATGAAAGACAAAGAGAAGAAGCTACAGCTATGTAGGAGACACTTGAGTTAAGATATTTCAGATCGATTCTAGGAGCAACGTTAAGGCTGAAACTTGAGTTTCCTACCTATGATGGAAGTCTCCTTGTTGAGCATCTCATTTACTAGATCAGTGAGCTGGATAAATAATTTAAGTACGATGAGATTGAATAAGTGAAGA
This sequence comes from Pseudotsuga menziesii, assembly GCA_001517045.1. Classification (NCBI taxonomy): domain Eukaryota; kingdom Viridiplantae; phylum Streptophyta; class Pinopsida; order Pinales; family Pinaceae; genus Pseudotsuga; species Pseudotsuga menziesii. The sequence goes on from LPNX011018520.1 coordinate 45,971, forward strand.
GAGTCGGATTGGATGTGACAAGGTTGAAAGGGCATGCATCCTTGTGGTGGGATAGTGTGCAAGAAGAAAGAAGAAGGAAGAACAAGTCATTATAAAGAGCTGGTATAGGATGGTAGAAAAGATGGGGGCTAAGTTATCTCCCAAATATTACCCATTAATTCTATATAGACAGGTACAAAATCTTAGGCAAATATTGTTAACAGTGAGAGAGTACACTGAAGAGTTCTACAAAGTAAACGTAAGGGCAGGATATGGGGAAGAGTCAGTAGAAAAGGATGCTAGATATGTCAATTGTTTAAGCATGGATATCCAAGAAGAGATCAGCATGATATCACCTAGAACAATGGAGAAGGTGTATCAATGTGCCTTATGGGAAAAAAGAAAAGATAGCGAGGAAGCAGAGCTTCAATAGAGGTAGAGCTTTGATCAGGGGAAGAGGACAAGCAACTGGAAGATGAAGATTTGGAGCACAAACGAGACAGTCCAGTAATTCTATATAGCAAGAGCAACATAGTAGAGGAGGTGACTTTAAAAGAAGAGGACCTTACCAAGAAGGTAGAGGTAGAGAAAGAGGTAGAGGAGTTGTCTATAGGTGCTATAAATGCGACTAGTTGGGGCATAAGTCATTTGAATGTCTAGGGAAGGAAGACGTAGGATAGAGAGAATCCTATGTAGCTCAGAATGAGCAGTAGTAAGAAGAGTCGACAATGATAAAAAAAATTGTAGAGACAGGAGAGTCTTTGATGATGAACAAGGTCTTATTGAAACTTGAGAAGGAGCAAGTACAACCTGCTCAAAGAAAATCTTTATTCAAGACTACGTGTAAAGTCCAAGGGAAGTGCTGTAATATGGTGATTGACAATGGGAGCACTGACAATCTTGTTTCCACAGAGATGGTGGAGAATTTGAGTTTAAAAAGGACCAAGCATCATGTTCCATATAAAGTATCTTGTTTACATAGAGGACATCAAATCCTGGTGAGTGAGCAGTGTGAAGTTGATTTCCAAGTAGGTCCATATAAGGAAAATATTTTGTGCGATGTTATGCCCATGCATGTTTGTCATATACTGTTAGGAATACTATGGAAATTTGATAAGAATGTGATTCATGATGGTAGGAGTAACTGTCATAGTTTTTAGGAGAATGGGATAACGCATGTAAGTCATCCTTTACAAGAAGGTGGTATAGCAGAATGGTCAGCACCCAAAGTCTTGATGTTGTCAGGAAAAGAATATTTGCAGTAGATTGGGAAGGAAGAGTTGAGCTATGATGTGGTATGCAAACCAAGAGTGGTGACAATGAAGACTAGCGTGATAGATCTACCTCAGGAGATTCGGAAGGTGCTGAGTGAGTTTAGTGACATCGTGGTGGATTATTTACCCAATGAATTACCATCAAGGAGGGATATAAGTCATCAAATTGATTTTATTCTAGGATCCAATTTACCAAACAAGGCAGTGTATATGTTGACACCTCAAGATAATGAAGAACTAAGGAAGCAAGTCCAAGGATTGTTAGAAAAAGGGTTGGTCTAGAAGAGTTCAAGTCCATGTGCAGTATCAGCAGTACTGATACCAAATAAGGATGGTGAGTGGAGGATGTGTACTGACTCTAGAGAAATTAACAAGATTACTATTAGATATAAGTTTCCATTACCAAGGATGGATGACATGATGGAATGTCTAAGTGGGGCAACATGTTTTTCAAAACTGGATTTGAAGAGTGGATATCATCATATCAGAATTAGAGAAGGAGATGACTGGAAGACAACCTTTAAGACAAATGATGGGTTGTATGAGTGGTTGGTAATGCCATTTGGATTGTCAAATGCACCAAGAAATTTTATGAGATTGATGAATGAAGTCTTGAGGTATTTCATAGGTAAGTTTGTGAGAGTTTACCTTGATGACATTTTGGTGTTCAACAAAACAAAAGAAGAGCATCTAAAGCATTTGAGATATGTTTTAGAGAGGCTGCAATAGGAATTAGAGGAATTTTGAGGTCTAAAATGAGCCTCTTAAGGAAAATAATAAAATAATACTTAAAATAATAAAATAATATTTATTAATTTTGGAGGAAGAAAGAAAAAACTATTTTTTGTGTTCGTATTTTCGACATATCTCCCTGTCTTTTTACTCAAATTTCGATTGGGAAAGATTGTTGGATGTGGAATTTTATTCGGCATCCAACGAGTGCCCACACTTCATAATTTTGATGGACCCTGCTACCCCAAAAACAAGAAATACCTGAAAAATGTGACGATGACATCATCATCACTTTTTTTCAGGTATGTCTTGTTTTTGGCGTAGAGGGGTCCATCAAAAGTATGTCGTGTGGGTAATCATTGGATTCATAATCAAATTCCACATCCAATTAGCTCCCTCAATTGAAATTTGAGTAAAAACATAGAGAGATATGTCAAAAATATGAACAAAAAGTAGTTTTTTTATGACAAATATGTCAATTCAACCATTATGGTTGACTCATTTTATTGAAATTCTTTTATCTCTTCAATTCCAACTCACAAGAACTTATTGTTGGCATGTTTTCTTATAAGGCCCATTTTAGACCCCAAATTTCCTCTAATGAAACGTTGCTAATATATGTGAAGAAGTGTACATTCATGAAGCGAGAGCTAGTATATTTAGGTTTTGTTATCTCAAGAGATGTGTTGAAGATGCATCCAGAAAAGGTGCAACCAATCAATGATTGAAATTTACCTAGGAACATATTTGAGGTAATAATTTTTCATGGATTGGAAATTTTTGATAAGAAATTTATAAAGAATTTTAGTGGTATTTCTGCATCTATTGTCAAGGAAATTAAGAAGAACATGCATCCATTTCAATGGACAATTGAGGATGAAAGTAGTTTTTAGTTCTTGAAGAAGAAGATCATTGAACAACCAGTATTGAAGTTACCAGACTTTAAACACCCTTTCCAATTAAAGTGTGATACTAGTGGAGTATCAATCGGAGGTGTCCTTAGTCAGGATGAGAGGCCTATAGCGTATTTCAATGAGAAGCTGAATGATGCAAACTAGAAGTATTCATCTTATGATAAGGATTTATAATCCATTTTTCAAGTAATAAAGCATTAGAGACATTATTTGATTCCTATAGAATTTGTGTTATATTCTGATAACCATGCATTGCAGTACATTATGTAGCAACCTAAGTTGAACCTGAAACATGTAAAGTGGGTTAAGTTCTTACAGATATTTACCTTTTTGTTGAAACAAATAAGTGGATAGTCAAATAGAGTAGCTGATGCCTTAAGTAGGATACTATTGATTGTATAGGAGAATTAGATGCAAGCCTTGGGATTTGATCATTTATGGGATTTGTATGAAACTGATGTTTATTTCCAGGAGGCTTACAAGGCTTGTAAGAATCCAGTGGAGGTGGAAAGAGAGCCATGGATGGACTATACGCTACAGGATAGTTTACTCTTTATAAATAGTAAACTCTGTATACCAAAGTGTTCCACGAGAGAGAACTTGATACAGGAAAAAAACAATGGAGGTATGGCAGGTCACTTTGGAAGTGATAAAACCTTTCGAAAGTTAGGTCATTTCTATTTTTGGCTAAGGATGAGGTCTGAAGTTGAGAATTTTGTAAGAAAATGTAGAGTATGCCAGCATGCTAAAGGGAGAATCCAAAACACAGGGTTGTATACACCGTTTCCTATTCTGACTAGGCCTTAGGATTCTATGAGTATGGATTTCATTCTAGGTTTACCAAGAAATCAGAAGGGACATGTTGAGCTTGGGGAAAGCGCATAGGAAATAAGCGCAAACAAATAAACATGAAAGAATCCATTCACTAGGAAAGCACAAATAAGGAGAAGGAAGCACGCAGCAGGAATACAAGAAATCTACGTAGACAAGGAAATCTAGATGGATAAAGGAAACTACGTGGAAGAGAAAATATATGTAGAAGAAGGAATATGTGCAAAAGATGTCACCTACATGGAAAAGAGAACTGCATGGAAGGAAGATGCCACAGGTTAAAACAGTAGCACAAGTGAAGAATAATGGTTGAAAGCGACAGGACGATCGTGGGTGTTGTAGTCATCTTAAGTTGACAAATGCCACATGAGTGAGCGCATGTTGTAAGGCCGTTAGTGCCTCATGTCAAGTCATGATCGCCATAGCTGTAGCCTAAGGGGTGGCTGATGGTGACAGATAATGGACTACCTGTATACAGTCAACCCTACGTGGTCATGTAAAATAGTATAAATAGGAGGGATTCAATAGTTAGAGGTTGGAGTTTTAGATTGGTAGTTGTTGTTATCTTACTCTATGAGGGATTGTCGATCAATGTTAGTTTCTTTAAGTTAGTTTGTAGAGGGAATGAGGGGAAACTGAGTAGTAGAGTAGTCAAAAGTCTTTAGGATGTAGTTGAAGTTAGTGCAGTAGAAGAGAACCTATGCTAGAGAGGTGCAAAGACAAGAGGAGTTGATACAGGCCATGTGCAGATCAGTAGATGGTAGCAGTAAATTAGAAGAAATAAGATAGAGATAATGAGAGAAAAAGAGAGTCTAAGTAGAAAGCTAGATCTAGGATAGTCTGTAGTCAAATGCAAGCTGAAGGTGCCATATATTTCTCATTCCAGATGAAGAGAGCCTTATGATTTTTCCTAGATGGGTTTCCACGTGAATTCTCCTCTATGTTGATGGTTGATTGTGTATGTTTGTTTACGTTTATGATGCAAGTTCTATTATGGTTGAATAAATGGCACACTATCAATAAGAGTTTGAGTGCATGAATAGGTTATTATGTGCTGCTTCTGAGTATTGGTTTATGGTTATGGCACAATGATTTTTGCGCGTCTGTTATACTGCAGCTATCTGCTAGCTTACTCTTGTATTTAGTTATGTTTAAAGTACTAAGACTGAATATATGTTGCATCATTATTAGTTAATGAAATATATGCACGGTGTGCACTATAGTTCGGCAGAAATGATTCCATCCTCAAGACTTGGTCGAGATCCTTAGCTATGTGCCAATGGACTATAATCCCTCGAGAAATCACAGAAACATGGTTTCGATCGTTAGACATGAAACATATATCTCAGGTGTGATTGCTCTTTCTTTGTGAGAATTGATGACAGTGCTTACTCTCTCGGGCTGGTATCTTGCATGTTTGTTGGGTTGACGGGTTGCACAGAACCTAGGTCATGCAAGTTATGAAAAGTGGCCAACAAATGGTTCTGTTGCCTGGACCTTATTGATCAAAACGAACGAGAGGTTGTGGCACCCTACTAAGAGTGAAGTCGAGGAGTGGCTCGAGTCAAAGACGTTGATATTCACGCAAAAGGAAAGCAAGGGTTCATGGCTGGGCCTTGAAAATTGTTTACAGCGATATCTATATTCAGATATCGATGAATTTTTTTTCGTAGAATTCCTAGTTGTATTGAAAAAATGGCTGTCGGAGTTAGCAACCCAATATACTAACTTCCAGTGAAGAGGAGTAGTTGAATGGACCAACCTATTGACACAAGAAGTAGCACAAGTAAGTAACCCTATTTCAAGATCTATTGATTTTGGGATTGATATCATATTAGAAGGATATGTTAATGAGTTCAATGTTGAAGCAATAACCTCATATAGCAAGGAATAGAGACATTTTTTCCAAGGACTTTGAGGAAGGTATCTTATGTTTGTAAACTTATGGATTAAAATGATCCTTTATGAAAAGGGTATTTTAGAACTCATCGATTGAGTTGTGCAGTCCATGAAGGGGATATGTTGTGTAAAATTTAGGAGTAATATGGAAGGTAGTAAGAAGAAATGTTCCCACAGAGCTCAGTAGATGAGTTGGACACTGGATTCTTAAGAAGCAGAAGGAGGTTTCGATCAAGAAAGAGGAGGAAGGTAACAGGAGGCAGGAGGGATTATAGCCTACCCAGGGAAGGTGAATATGGATTTGAGTCAAACCTAGACAAAGGGTCCTATGACGAAAAGGAGGAGTATCGTTTGATTTATGAGAGAGAAGAATAGAATGATTCTGTAGAGATGCTAAGGACAGGACGTGAGGATGAAATTCCAAGGAGATCCCCTGAAGGGAGACCTATAAGTTCTTCATCTGAATTACTTGTCAACACTAGTAGTCCTAGTGTCATGACTGGTGCACAAAGAAGCCCATCAGTGATCCCAGTAAATCCAGCAAATCCTGGGAGTCTAGTGAACAACCCCACCACCACCCTAATGGCAAGGACATATGTTAGACTACCCAAATTCAATGGGAATGGAATAAAGGATCTAGAAAAACACTGGTACCTCTGTGAGGCGGTATGGACAGTCCTGCTCGTTAACAATGATGACATCCAGAAAGTCCAGATGATTACGACTCTACGGGGCTGTGCATTGGATTAGTACATGAAGTATTGTGTAGTACCACTCAGGAAGCTGCATAAGACTCTTGAGGAGATTTGATGCACAATGATCTCATAATTCAAAAAGCCATAATCTGAGTCCCAATGTATAACCGAGATCAAGGAGATTAAGCAGGCTCAAATAGAGACAGTATGGGACTTTGATCATCTATTCAAGATGCTGATGGCCAAAGTAATATTCCATATGTGATATGTGTAGCATAAAGAGTACTTTATTATTGCGCTACTGCCACTCATTAAAGGAGCACTCATGCAGCAAAATATTGCGACACAGACGGAGGCGCTAGAATTGGCGATGAAGATAGAGGCTTCATCTATTAGAGATGGCACCGTAGCAATGATATATATTCAGTCACATTTGGTTAATCTAACAATTCAAATCTAGACATAAAAATAGGAAAAGAGGTGCAGGAATACCTCTTGTGTACACGATGTTGAACCAATGGACATACCAAAGATGACTTTCTGGTTTACATGAACTACATCTCATCCGGTGTCATAAAACCATTGAGTACCAAAGGGATGTCCTGGTACAACATCTACATGACATGAGGACACTACAACATAGATTTCATCTTCCTGGAGAAGACGGTATGTACCCCACCTAGTCTATATTGTAAATTTTATAGATCTGTAGGCCATGATGAAAAATATTGTAGAGCCTAGAAACTTTTGAGAGAGAAAATGATAGATTCCTATTTAATGAATACTGAGGAGCAACTAAATATTGAATAGGCATAAGCACAGTTTCAATCTACGCCTCAATTTCAGGATGCACCTCAGTTCCATCTTGCGCAGTAGTTTCAGGATGCACCTCAGTATCAGCTTGTGCAGTAGTTTTAGATGGCATTGCAGTTTTAGACTGCAACTTCGTATAGCCTATATCAATAGCACTATGCATAACCACAATACCTACCACAACCACCACACCCTCTCTTGAGGGGGGGTGGCAATTATAGGGGCCGAGGAGGAGGAGGATTTGGCTGAGGAAGAGGACTAGAACACAATGTGGAAAAATGTTCAAAACTTATTGCTAGATGGAAAGCTCAGATGGTTGGAGCAGCTAAACCAGCACCAAATCTTGTGCTGAATTCTCCCAACCCGAATGCTAAATCCAACATACAGATGATAGTTGCAAATCCATGAAAATCAAGTATAGCTATGATAACAAGGGGGGTTCTGCAATGGGTGTAGATCAAGCTAAGTAGACAAAGACTGCAGAGAAAGTAGAACCACAGGTGTGGCCCTCCATGAAAAATAAAGCACCGCTTGATGTTCAAAATAAAAAGTGCATATTCATGGATGCATGACCAGATTTCATCGGAACATAGTAGCCATCCACCTCAGGCCAAGTGAAAGATATTCCTGGGAGATTCTAGAAGATATTTGAACAACAAAATATAAGCAAGAGCGCATATAAGGTTAGTAAGATAAAACCATTCATGTCAAGTTGTTTGAAATTAATCCAGGATAAGGATGCACCTGCAAAATTGGAAGTGCTGATAGAAACTCTTTTGGAGGAAGACCCACTGATAAAGAAGGTTAACAGTGTTAAAACAAAGTTTAAAACAGAACGTAAACTCAATATTTCTGCACAAATTGGTGATTATGATAGGGAATATATCATCCTCGACTTGGGATCCGATGTTAACTTTTTAATGTTCCTTAAATGGGAAATAATGGGAAATCCACCCCTAGAATGGTCCCCAATTCAATTAAGGCTTTCTAATCAGGAAAAGGTCCCATGCATTGGTAGAATGAGTCAATTCCAAGTGGATATTGAAGGGTTGTGCACTTTTGTGAACTTTGATGTCATTAATATAGTAGATGATACTAACCCATATCTCGTGCTGCCAGGGATCGATTGGGCGATGGGAAATTAAACCATTATAAACTTCAAAAGAAGGATCCTATCATTTGAATAGGACAAGATGAGGGTAGTTGCGCCCCTCGACCCACTGTAAGGACAGAGATACATTCAACCTTTGTTCAATGAAGGGAAAGATAATCACCTTGATAACATCTATAATGTCACTTCCCTTAAGGAGGATTACATTAATCCTACTATATATGGTATCCTGAGATGGAAATGTGAGAGTTCATGTACATCATACTTAGGAGAGGCACTTGAGAATTGGCATAACTAATTACATGAAGTCTCTATGAGTAGATGTGCCAGGATAACTAAGTATGTTCGACGAGTGGGAACTTAGTCGCTGTCATTGCCTACATATGAAGGATTTCCTAAATTAGCAACATTATTGACTAAGTTTAAAGAATTATTAATAGAGGAAGAGTGACTATCAACACTAGAATTTGTGCTAAAAGCTACACCCGTGCTATGGTGGGGTACACACAAAATCTTGATAACTAAATGGTCGTAGTGAAGATTGCTAATAGAAGTAAGGTTCGGAGATGAGGTCACAACTATGACGCAAAGGTATATAGGGTTATCATACCATGTTGAACACTTGGAGAAGTGTTCTGTAACATTCTTCAACTACCCGCATCAAGAGTGGGTTCACCACTTCATCCATCCTCTTGAAATGGCACCCAAAGGATGGTACGCATCTATGGAGTTGTGCCAAGAAACAAGGGAATGGGAAAAGGTTGCGCATAATTTCACTTGCACATTCAAGTTCATAGATGAGTGACCAAAAGTTTATATTGCACTGAATACTATTAAGGATAATATATTCACTAAAATCCCACTGGAGGTTGCGTATTCTCAACCTTTCACTGTGCATTCCCTTCGGGGCTGTGAAACATTTTAGCACTAGATGACCTGCAATAACCTCTCTGGAGACGCATAGGATGATCCACTAACATTAATATTCCAGATTCAAAAGGATCTCATACAGTAAAAGGAAACGACATTTCTAGTAACCAGTTCATCAATCCACTAAATATCAAGAAAGTTAACATACCATGACCAATGCGGCATGGCCCCACAAGGCCGAGGCACATAGCAAAAGAAAAAGATATAAAGAGAGGAAGGAAATGAAAGAAGCATCTCCAGTACAACCTGTTGCGGAAAAATAAAGTTGCGCTGAGGAATGGCATGCTATAAACCCACAAACAAAAGGAAAGCAGCATCTCCAGTGCAACCTGGTATGGAAAAAGAAAGTTGCGCTGAGGAATGGCACGATGTAAACAGGCCAACAAGCCGGCGAAGAGACAACTAGTGGTCAGCACAAGATAGCTCGCAGGAACTGATGGATCTTTAAATGCATGAGGATTCATAAAAAAAAAAAAATTCGCTCTCAAGAGCTCAATAGAATTAATTTGGAAATTCCTAGGAGAATGACAACATTCTTTTTGGTCCCATCCATAGTATTAACCTTAAAAGGACATGACATGTATAGAGATAAACCTAAGTGTGTGAGTAAAGGTGATGAAGGATGAGCCCATGTGCCCATCAAATGGCCCATCATTGCATCCAGTCACAGCCTGGATGCTTGATCACCTATAAATATCATTCGTCTCTATCGTGGTAGCCTTTACATTTCCTTGCAGAGCCAAGAAACCATAGAGCTGAGCCAACCAAGTGAACCAGAACCCTCTCTTAAAGCTGAATGCCATGATTGTTGAGCTATCTAGTGAAAGTGAAGAATCCACTATTTCACTAGCCTCACCTTTCCCAATAGTAGAAATCGCTTACATCCCTGAACTAAATCGACCGACGAAGAAGATGAAGAAGATGCAGGATAAACCGAAGGTGTCGCCAAGGCCGCCACAACTGCCACTGGCAGGGGGCCAGCTGATGCAGTTACCTGCAACCTAGCGACCAATGGAACTAGTTGGGGTCCAACTTTTTTTGTCCAAAACTTCGTCCAGTGCAGACCTCCCTGCTTCCTTTGGTGCCACACCAAATATACCCAAATTCCACAGATATGACTCGGTTCTGCCACCACCACCAGGGGACACAGAGATGACTGATGAAGAAAAGAAATTGCTACCTTGATATGTGTCACCAAGGAAGCCAGGCACCGCAAGAGTGCTAGTGGATGCACATGAAATTCTAGAAGAGACCACCATTCTAGAAGGAATCCCATAGTCTCAGGATACCATCACTCCCAAACTTCAAAACTTGAAGTTTGAAGATTACGAAACCAGGAGGTAAGAGGAGCTGGCCATAAATCAATTTATGGTTGTAGTCCCTGGTGAACCACTAAATGTAGATGTATTTTATGCAATGGAATGGGTGCATAGATTGGAGTAGTTAGGCATCTTAAACCTGCTCCTCATTCCTCATTTCGACTGCATTGCCCCAGTCAAGATGTATGTCAAGTAGCTTTTGGCCTGCTTCCATGGAGGATACCTCTAATTGAACAAGCCATATGAGGTAGTGGATGACCTACTCTCAGCCATCACAAGTCTCCCATGGCAAGGATTCAACCTGAACCCATACCTACACAAGGACGAGGAAAAACTAGACAAAAATGACATGAAGGGAAAGTACCATCTTGTCCACGGTGGAAAGGGATACCTTATTAGCTCTATTGATGACATTGTTGTAAGGGCTGCAACAAAAACATTGTGCAGTAAGGTTCTACACAAGATGAGGCCTACTGAATGCACTACGACAATAGTAGAGCTAGCATAATAGTGTGTGCAAGGAATGCACATTAGCTGGTCCCAGTTCCTCGTAGATGAAATGATGGATGACGCAGTTGATGCACATGAACTTCCTGTAGTGAAGTTCCACTACTCATGGATTTTTATTCTGATCCCATTTATAGCTTGGAATCCTCCACCAAATTATCAATCCATGGATATCCTAGTGGAGCTCATGGGTGCACCATTCCATAACCTATGGGACCACAAAGACACTAAGCACAAGGCCGATACAAAGCTTGCATTCTTTCTATAAGGAGAAATACTTAGATAGATTGTGCTCCAGCAGTGTAGACTATTCCCTATGACAGTGGCCAAGTATCCTTTTGTTAAATTCTACATAGGTCCACAAAATATCATCTTACATCCACACAATCACCTTAAGAAGCAGGAAATATTGACCTTCTTCATCATCAGAGATGCAGATATCGAGAGGAAAATCAAAGACTGACCCAAAGAATTGCTTAGCCAGCGTGTGGAGGTGACTACAGAGTAGCAAGTGCCACAGGGGGATCCGTAGGAGAACCCACCCTAGGACCACACCAATAACAACACCTAGGAGCATTAGGATGATTCCCTAGAAGAATTAGAAGACGAATAAGCATGAGACCCACCCAACAAGGGCAAAGAAAACAACCCTATTGATGAGGAGGTGCGCACTGAAAGAACCAGGAAAAGAAAGGGAAAAGAGCCTATGGAGGAATATAAAGAAGACCTGGGCATCCCACATAGGAAGAAGCAGAAGGATAACTGACCCCAAGTCATGAGCATAGAAGAAGAGGATCGGACTCTTCTTATAGAGACGGTTTCCAAAGTGATGAGTCTACTTTGGGAAATATCACGCACAGCCAAACCAATTGTATGTATTTTCTCAGTGTGCAAGTTACCCAGCTAGAAGAGGCCATCACAGAAGTGTGTGACACTGTGTAGGATAAGACATATGGTTTAGACCCATCAGACACTTTCATGACGTCGGTGCTACTCCAACCCTTAATAATAGAAATGCCCATGCAGGAATTTTCTATAGAAGAAACGAAAAAATAGGCAAGTGTCCATAGCTTGGACACATTAAATTTGTAGTTCTCCAAGCTGACGTTGCAGCAAATATATTCCATTCAGCATTCCACAGCTATAGAGGTAAGAATATGAGAAAGTGCGATTGCATATTAGGAATCCAAGGAAACTAGGAAAGCAAAGGCATGCAAACAAGTCATCAAGTGCCAAGACAAAGACCTCAAAGAACAAGCGCAAAGGTAGGATTCACTGGAAGAAGCCATAAAGGACGCAGTCACACAACTATCAAATGATGAAGAATAAGGAGAGGAAGAACCTGTCCACCAATTAAGGAAGCTATCCAAAGTGGTCGTTGATGTAAGGAAACAGGTTCAAGAATTACAGACCAACCAGTAGCCGAGCACGCCTCCTGAAGTTCTACAACAAAGGCAAGAATTGAAGAATCAAGTTGTTGGCCAGCTTAGGAAAGCCGAGCATATTTGCACAGAGGTGATGGAAGTAATTACTGTGGTATGGGAGAAACTCATCGAGGATGATACTGCAAAACAACTTATCGAGCAGGTGCAAAAATCATCCATACAAGTACTGGCGGTGAAGGAAGAGATTAAGAAAATACCAATAAAGGAGAAAATCACCAAATGCGTTGATCTCAAGAAGCTTCAGGATGAGGCAAGAACCTTGCATGAGAAAAAGCACATGCACAACAAAGAGATGACTAACAAACAAGCCAAATCTTAAATAGTGACAGGGTTAATTCAACCTATACAACAGTGAATCAAGGAGTTCACATAGGAATTGGCCAGTGCATCCTTGAAACACCCTAGCTTTGACAAAGTAGAGGAACTGGAGAAGAAGGAAGAAGAATCCTATTAGGAGATAGAAAGGCTTACTCCATTTTTTTCTCAATTCCAACAAAAGGTTGGAAGCACGAAACAATTTGCATTGGAGGATGCACCAGAGGATGTGCAAGATGAAGAAAAAGAAGAACAGAATAAGGAAGAAGAAGAGGATAAGGAAGAAGATGAGGAAAAGGAATATGAAGTGGGACAAGAATAAATAGGACCAAGAAGAATGCCATCAAGAAGACTCAAAGCACACACAAGAAAAACCTATGGAAGTAGATTCTTCATATGAGGCCGAAGAAGAAATTGTATAACTCCAAGCTTCATCATATAAAGTTTGTGTGTATAGGATAAGCCTATGGTGCATGAAACACTACCAAAAGAAAATAAAAACAAAAGTGAAAAAATGTGTAAGAGAGGAAGCAGGAGAAACGTGTGAGAAAAAAAAACCAAAACAAGAAAATGCCATGCATGTTGCACCACCTACTACATCCATTGCTTCATGGCTCAGGACAAGCCACATTTGAGTGTTGGGGATCTATTGGGCCTGAGGAAAGCACGGAGGAAATAAGCACAAATGAAGAAAAGTGGAAGAATCAATCCACTGAGCAAGTGCAAACAAGGAGAAAGAAGCACAACGCGGGAATAGAAGAAATCTACACATACAAGAAAATCTGTGCGGACAAAGTAAACTGCACAGAAGAGGAAATATGCGTACAAGAAGGAATATGTGCAAAAGATGTCACCTGGGAGGAAAATGGAACTATGCAAAAGGAATATTATATAGGTTAAAATAGTAGCACAAGTGTAGGATAACGGCTGAAAGAAATAGAATGATCGTGGGTGCTGAAGTTGGCTTAAGTCAGCGGATCGCACATGAGTGAGCCAATGTTGTAAGTAAGGCCGTTAATGCCTCATGTCAAGTCATGATTACCACAGCTATATCCTCATGGGTGGCTAATGGTGATAGTCAATGGACTTCCTGTATGAAGTGACCCCGCGTGGTCATGTAAAATAGTATAAATAGGAGGGATTCAATAGTTAGAGGTTAGATTTTTAGCTTTTAGTTGTTATTACCTTACCCTGTGATGACTTCTCAATCACTATTAGTTTCTTTAAATGAGTTAGTAGATGGAAGAAGGGGAATCTGAGTAGTAGAGTAGTCGAAAGTCTGTAGGATGTAGTCAGTGTTAATGCAGTAAAAGAGAATCTTTGGTAGAGAGGTGTAGAGGCGAGACGAGTTGATACAGGCCATGTGCGGATCAGTAGATGGTAGCAGTATATTAGGTGAAATAAGACAGATCATGAGAGAAAAAGTGAGTCTAAGTGAAAATATAGATCTAGGATAGTCTGCAGTCAAATGCAGGCTAAAGGTGCCATATATTTCTCATGGAAAATGAACAGTGCCTTGTGGTTTTTCCCGAATGGGTTTCCACGTGAATTCTCCTATTTGTTGATGATTGAGTATGTATGTTTTTTTATGTTTATGATGTAAGTTATTTTATGGTTGAATGAATGTCGCACTATGAATAAGAGTTTGAATGCATGAATAGGTTATTATGCATTGCTTGTAAGTATTTGTTTATGGTTATGGTGCAATCACGGTTGCGCGTCTGTCATATTGCGCCTATCTGCTAGCTTTCTCTTGTATTCAGTTATGTTCAAAGTACTAATTCTGAATCTGTGTCACACCCTTAGTAGTTAATGAAATATATGCGCGGTGTGCACTATAGTTTGGTGGAAATGACTCTGTTCTCGTGACTTGGTTGAGCTCCTAGGCCATGCACCAAGGGACTATAATCCCTCGACAAATCGTGGAAACATGGTCCCGGCGGTTTCCCATCGAAGAGATATCTCAGGTGAGACTACACCGGCTTTGCAGGCGTTGCCGATGGGGATTTCTCTATTGGGCTGGTATCTCTACTATTTGTTGGGTTGACGAGTTGTGCAAAACCTAGGTTGCGTGAGTTAGGAAAAGTGGCCAATAGGACAAGATTCTATCTTGGTAGTTGTTGATAGATACAATAAGATGGCACATTTCATTCTGTGCTACAAGATTAGTGATGATACACACATTTATAACTTGTTTTTTGATAAAGTTGTGAAACTACATGGTTTACCTAGAAGTATTGTATCAGAAAGAGATGTGAAGTTCACGGGTCATTTCGAAAGGACCTTGTGGAGCAACCGAATCTGGTTGTCCGTTAGTCGAATCCGACTATCATTTCAATAATGAAATATGAATAGTAATAATATATTGGATGATGATAAAAATGTACAAAAAGATCGCC
The DNA here is from genome assembly GCA_001517045.1 of Pseudotsuga menziesii. Lineage (NCBI taxonomy): Eukaryota > Viridiplantae > Streptophyta > Pinopsida > Pinales > Pinaceae > Pseudotsuga > Pseudotsuga menziesii. The sequence goes on from LPNX011018520.1 coordinate 61,134, forward strand.
TTTTATATGGCTTGAGCCAACATAGTGAAGGGTTACACCCTTTCACTAGTAACCTAATAGTCTATTTAATATTGTATTTTATATATGTTACAAAGAAGTTGGGTACCATACTAAACTTCAGTTCAACATATCACCCACAATCTGATGGAAAGATAGAGGTAGTTAATAAGAGTCTGGGGAAGAATGTAACAAATATAAAATGGAGCAACCAAATCCAGTTGTCCATTAGTCGAATCCAACTATCATTTTAATAATAAAATATGAATAATAATAATATGTTGGATGATGATAAAATGTAAAATAAGCTCTCCTTTTATATGGCTTCAGCCAACATAGTGAAGGGTTACACCCTTTCACTAGTAACCTAATAGTGTAATTAATATTGTATTTTATATTTGTTACAAATAAGTTGGGTAATAGACTAAACTTCAGTTCAGAATATCACCCATAGTCTAATGGAAATATAGAGGTAGTCAATAAGAGTCTGGGGAACATGTTGAGAATTTTTATTGGGGAGAGTCCAAAGCAGTGGGATAGGGTATTAGATCAAGCTAGGTTTTCCTATAATGATTCACCAAATAGAACTAGAGGGATGAGTCCATTTCAAATTATATATGGAATGCATCCAAGAGGAGTGTGTGAACTTCATGACTTAGGTCAATTGGAGAAAAGGAGTACTGATGGAGAAGAGTTTGGAACGAGGATCAGTGAACTACAGGAGCAATTGAAAGAAAGTTTACAGCAGAGTAACACCAGTTACAAGGCCAGGGAAGATTCCAAAAGGAGAGAGAGAACTATGAAGTAGGATACTTGGTCCTAGTGTATCTAAAGAGAGACAGATTTCAAAAGGGAGAGTATAACAAGCTACATATGAAGAACATTGGACCCTGCACGATACTCAGAAATTTCTCAGCAAATTATAATGAGTTAGAGATTCCTAGTGGAGTGGGTATTTCACCAATATTTAATGTTTCATATCTATATAGTTATGTAGAAGGTGATACTGGAACCTTTGCAGAAGGTGAATATCATATTGAATACTTACAATGGGTGGGGCAGAAGCCTGAGGAACGACCATTGGAAGTTGAGGCCATTCTAGACACTAAAGTGGTAAAGAGTACAAGGAATAAGGATTATCTCGAGTATTTGGTCTAATAGAAGAAGTGATCAATAGAGGATTCTACTTGGATGAGTGCTGCAGAGTTGGAATCCAAAGATTTCAGTCTAGATGATCTAATGAAAACAGGTTCATAATTTTCACCCTTGCGAGTCTGGTGCAGGAGCATCATGGCATTCTAGCAATGTGATGATTTGGTCACATGTTGTGGCATATTTTTTGTTCATTTTTTATGGGTCATATTTTTTAGTACCGATAGGATTGATTGCGCATCATGACTCCCTGTGTGGAGATCAAGCCGCAGTTTGTTTGTTTGAGATAGGGGCATTTCCATCATTCTTAGTAGTCATTTGTTTTTAGTGGAAAGACCACTCAGTGTAGCAGGTTACAGTTTGGAACAAATAGGAGGTTTACAGGAGTAGAGGGGGTTCTTCTCTTCAACATTAGAAGTTTGAGTTTGCACAAAGATGGATAGACTTGCGTCTGGTTCCCCTTGTAAATATTTTGAATAGACTGAAGAAGATATATGAGATATGAGTTTGTGTGGTTTCTTAATATGAACAGTAGCTGTGTGTTTTTGGTATTATTATCCTTTATGCATTTACTATTTTTACTTTTGAATCTGTGAAGAGACGACTTCGGTGGTTTCCTGAACATCTGTATATTTTTGTGGAATTGTTGATTCACATATGAATTTTTTGTTTGAGTAGTGAAATAGGTTGTAAATGCATGCATAGAATTTCTAGGCTACTAAATTGTAGAGATTCCAAGTTGGATTGATTGATTCTCTGATAAATCAGAGCAACCCATAAATTTTCCACCTTAACCTATTTATTGGAGAAAATGAATAGTGAATATTGAGTCCACAAATGGACATCTGATAGCCCAGTATACATCCATAACAGAAGTTGCGACAATGATAATGGATCCACAAATATATGTGATATCCACACCAAAGAGTAGATCGACGGTCGTGGAGAAGGATGCAAATATCTGACGATCGTAAAATTTGTGTGAGAGAAGTTGTAGAAGGAGAGTTGCGGGGGAGAAAATTTGAAAAGTTGGCATCCCGCAACCTGCTTGCATAAAAGTTGTTACAGAAAGGGATTTGTGGGGGAGGAAACTTTGGGAGTTTTATCGGCATCCCACATCCCATAACCTACTTACATAATTTCCTGTTGTGGGAAGAAAATTTTATTGCAGAATTTGGCCGAGGCTAAATTTGGTAGTCCTTCTAAGTGTAGGAACCAACAGATCCTGGAAGTTCTTTTTGGGTTTGCCTTGGTTGATCCATCCTGCATAATTTTTTGTATCAAAACAAGGAGAAGCTTGTGTGGGAGAGAAGCATAGTTGTAGAGGCCTGAAAGAGAAAAGAAGAGGGTTGAAGAGGTTCTAGATAAAGGACCAACGTTACCAAAAGACCAAGTATAGAGAAGGGGATTGGTCAGGTAAGTTGTAGCAGTGTGAAAGAGAACTGTTATTGCAGAGGCTTAGTGCAAGAGGATGGATGCACACATAGGTAGATAAATAGGTCATGACAGAGGTTGACCATTCAAGAATGTGTTGGATACATAAAATATCTGTAACTCTGGAATACAAATCACCTGTTACTCTTCTGTGGAAAACTACTGTCTAAAAGAATGTCAAGGTCTGTAGCTTCATCCATAGCTAGATTTTGATGGAACATCTATCATAATGGAATACCACCAAATTGAGCCAATTCCAAAATGGAAACGATGAAGGAAAATGCTTATTAACCATCATGAAAATATTAGAAATCTAAGCTAAATCAACAGATTAAACAGGAATCAAACTTTAACTTGTAGCGCTTCCATATTTTACTAATTTCTGCTATGGCTGAAAGTGAATGGATCTGTATTGTTTTGGTTTTCATTTCAAGAGCAGGTGCCTTTTAATAAAAAAATTATCCATTTTTTGTTAAAAGAATAAATTTATCATCCATGAACAAATATCAATCATGTGGCTTTGGCTCAAAATGGGTGTTTTAATCATTTTCTTTTTATCAGCCCTAATCATTTTCAAATATTTTACTCAATTTTTCTCATGGGTGTGATTTTTTTGGCATCATCCAGATTCATGGATGACGCCATACCTTTATGGTAGTTTTTTGTACATAATGCTACGGGATTCTTCAATTCTCAATATTTGGAGGAGCTTTATGAGAATTATACTACAGATCAGGTATTCATTTACATTTTTTTTCTGCTGAGACTAAGACTAGACCCATAAAATCTTCCTCTTCTTCAATTCTCCAATTAGCTTCATATATCTATATGGGAACTTGATGTTTCATGATTTCCAATTTCTGAGATTTCTTAGTTGCCTCAAGCTTCTCCTTTGTGCCTCCTTGTATTCTATGCAACTCAGACATACATATTGTATTGAGGGCGCATTCATTTTCCGTGTACTTGCACATGATTCTATAAATTATCAAATAGCAAGAAAATTAAACCTATTCATGGTTGATTTGAGGAACAATAACACCATCAACTCCCCTTTTAGTACCATATTAGGCATAGAGGGGTTCGTTCTTATATTAATTATTCTTACTATCACCTTGAAATTCCTATAATACATCTTGGTCATCCATGGAAATCCATGTTAGTGCATTAATATCATGAACGTGGATGGAGTGATCCCTTTCCATCATTGGGCCTGTCTAATTTGGGCCTGTGTAATTTCTTTTACATGAGCATTTAGTGCTATGGGATTTCTCTGTAAATGCAGACATGCCTACTGTTGGATTTGATAGATGTCATCTTTTTTGGATTTAAGTTAATCACCACTAGGGTTATAATCCCATCCTTTCCTCTATGATGGTCTAAGGCTTGAGTATCATATGAGGTGGAATAGGAGGTTTTTTCCCTAATTTTCATATTACTTTGATTTTCTTGGTATTTTTTTTCCCAGAAGCAAAGGTTTCTACTGATCCTCAAATTTTTAATTTATTTGTTGATTTCTTTGACCTTTGAATTCCTAGCCCTAAAAATGAAAATTTGAAATCAACCACATTGCTAATTTGAAATCATGAAGAGGAGAAGGATGGGAATTCTTCTTTTGGTTATATGGATATCATGACTTATGAATTATTATTTTTTACTTTTCTAATTGTATTTGTAGCCACCTCATCCACCTAGCATGGTGTCTTCAGGACCTCAAAACTTTGGATCTTCTCTACTGATGCAAGTATGTTCCATAGCATGTTGATGTTTTTTTTTCCTTTATACATGTGCCATAATGATTTGTGTTGGTTTGGAAATTTGCATGCAATTTCTATTTAATGATACATTTTGATAAATAAAAATAATGAGTGAATTCAGTTTAGATCTGGAGTACCACCACAGACAGGTCAACAATTTATGCCTCCAAGTAGCCAATAGTTTCGGCTTATGGATCAAGGTATACAACCACCAAAAATTGGAACTAATCCATCCATTCAACCATAACCTATTAAATATTATTCACAAATGAAACAGTTGCCTCCATGTCCAAGGTAACAAAAATAGACTACACCTTCGTCTTAGGCTCCTTCTATGACATCTCTTTAGGAACCAAGGCCAATGATAAGTGGAGCTCCTCCATCTCAATAGCCTCAACAATCTTCACAACCTCTTAGTATGGTGCCTCCACCTAGTTTAGGTGGCATGGGGTTTCCACCATCATCATCCTATACGATACTAGAAAGAGCATTTAAATGAAAAACATAAAAGAAGAGTGAATATATTTTTGTAATATCAAGTTTCTCCCTTTCTTAAATTTCAGGGGTCACATTTCCAGCACACACCTATTTATCCATATCGTGCAACTTAGAAAAAACAAGATTTTTTTTTTTTCGCAAATTCCTATTGTTTGTTGTAAGTAGATTTTAGTAAGCTCATGCTTACAGATCTAGCAAGACAAGCAGTTTTGAGAGTTTATTAGTTTTCAGGCATTATAGGAATTCTACTTTGTAGGTCTATTTAGTGGTAATGTACTGAAATTTGGCAGTTTGGTCAAAATACCTAACTATGGATCTTCTACTTTAGTAAATGATTGAATATCACTATATACAGCTATTTTATATATTTATAATGTTTTTAACACATCTAACTTTTATTAATTTCTTTTAAAGTCAAAATTAAGAAATTAAAAAAATCAAAGTTCTCAGGTACACCCAATTACTCCTAGTACATTTAGGGAATTCCTTGACCATACAACCTAAATCAAAATATTTAACTTGCACATGGGTATAGACTGATATTCCAATTAGACAGGACAATAGTATCTCTGGGGGTTTCATCACCACATCAGAGGACACATTCCTAGAATGCACACATACTAGTAAGGAACCACATCTAATAATCAACAAACTACAATTATTAACACATGTAAGCCACTAATCCCATGGGGAATAGAATATATGGTGAATGGGTGTACTTTTAAGGTAATCCTTGCATAAGGTCAATGGTTCAAAACTTTGTGGGTGTGATATTTACAATAAAACACATGTAATCCAATATAATTTATATGTTTTAAAGTTGTTAGTTCATCCTTGCATTGACTCCATATGGCAAGCCTGAAATTTTTGTGGTCTTACCGGAATTGCACAACAAGCTATTGTTTCTCCATGACATAGTATAAGAAGCAATGATTGTATGGAACCATCCTTTTTCTGACTTGTGTACCTAGAGGGAGAGTCGACTTCTTGTGAAGAGGACATAGCAATGAGATGGAGAAGATTTTGGGCATGCACACCAAGGAAGGTACAGTAGAAATTAATGAGCATGAAAATCAAGGAGAGATGGTATTATTTTCTTGACTTGTGGAACACAAATTGAGGCACAATACAGCTACAATTAATACTGAAATCATACAGCAGAAGGCACAATTTTCCAAACAATTTCTGGGCACAAAATTCAAGGAACTAATTAATTGTGAAAGTGGGAACAAATTCCAAGAAGGAAGAGATTAATTCGAGGCACAAAATTCAAGGACCATATAGGACAGAAAATGACAGTCTATACAATGCTGAATAGGCATGGATTTTGAGACTGGTTGCACTAAATTTGAGGCAGCCTCTGCATTGTTTTCAAGGAAGCCTGTTGGTCTGCTGGTTGAGATAATTTGTACTTTGAAACTTAAGTTAATTATTGTTCAATTCATTAAGAAAAAATAAAAATACTCTCTCAAATAGGTTTCCCCCTTGTGGGTTTCTCCTGGGCAGTTTTGCAAAGATTTCTGAGTTTGCAAAATTTCATTGTGTGAATTTATTTCATTTTCTGCCATTAAATTTGTAATATTTCCTTCATGTTTTTCAGTAAGTTTATGAGAAACACACATATGCAACATATTTATTGACTAGGCAGGATTTAAACCTTGACACTAAAACTTGGAAAACTGGGTTACGGAAATACACTAGAAAGTTTACACTTTTCTTGGGCATTTCTCTGCTCTTGGTGGCAAGCGACCATATATTTAAAAAAAATGAATATTATGATGTAGATGTAATTTAATTTATAGCTCAGATAAACAAATTATGGTGTGTTACTTTTAAAGTTTTAAGTCTTGAATATTTTCATTAATTAAATTACCTTATATGTGCATAATATGCATTGCAAAGGAGGGCATTTATTAACCCAAAACCCTCTAGCCATTGTTTCTCACTCCATAATAATTTCCCATTATATTTCTTATTTGTTGTTTAAGCTAACATAGGGGTTGTATGTGCATATGTGCATGCATATATGATTTTATGTCAATGACATACTTGAAATATTAACCATATGGCATATATGTATCCTCGGAAATATTTCCAGAGATGAACAACACCCCAGGGATTGATAGACAGAATCACAGGTAGAAAAAATGTCCTTGGATAGATAGGGGAAAAGGTAGAGCAGTATAAAATCATGTCAAGTAATTGATGGAATTTGTGAGAAATTCACAATGGAAATTTTCATTGGTATTCATTTTGAAAATTTTAGAACCCTAATTCAACAGATGACTTTTATAATTAAATATTCCACTTAATCTTCATCCCTGCAGAAGATAAAATTTATGAAAACCAATCTACTCATTTGATTTATTTAACATTTTGAATGTGGAAATTCTTAATTCTAAGTAATTTTCATAAAAGGTAAACAATTTCATATTCCATTCTTATTGTTCTTCTAAAAAATCCATACTTTTGGATGAAATATCTATGACATTTTGAAGGTGGAAGTTCTAAATTTCAAGTAGTTGGCATAAAAGGTAAACATATTTTATGCATTATTAGTGTTTCCCTGAAAAATTCATACTTTTGGACGAAATATCTACAACATTTGAAGGTGGAATCTCTTAATTCAAAGTTGTTGGCAAAAAAGGAAAATAGTTTTTATATTGCATTCTTAGTGTTTCCTTGAAAACCCCATATTTTTGGAGCACATATTTAGAGGGGAGAATTTATTCTTGTACCATGTTGTAGGGCTTTGGAAGATGAACAATTTATATAGTTGGTAATTATTTTGTTGATAAGCATTTAACATTTTTTAAATTTGTTCCCAAACAATTCCTTAGCAGCTGAGTGTGGGAATAAGAGAAGGAAATGTGGGTTGTAAATATGTAGAATCTAGGTGTGTGTATAGATAAATAGACAACACCACATTATTAGTAAGGGTGCAAATTAAGTCATAAATTCAGTGGCCCAAAATACTAGGAAATACAGTCTAATAAGCCTTAGCATCATATTGACACTTATTCCATCAAAATATTTTCCAGCTGAGGAATGACATATACAGAATATGCTTCTGACATCAAAGACCATTTTAAGAAATCACTCATATCCAGTGAATCCACAGACATGTTTTCCTAATACTGAAGATAAATCCTATTTAACTCTTCTATAATTCCTATCCTTTTAATCACTAATGAAATCCTGCAAATGGTCTTCCCTTAAAAAAAGAACACATACATTTTTCTAGTAAATGTTATGTCTCGTTCTGTAATTAAGGAAACCTATAAACTTAAATTTGGAAATCATGAGTTGAAGATAAAGAAGAATATCAATTAAACTTACTCAGCAACAAACTGAAGAAGATTAATAGTGGACAGCTTAAAATCAGCAGCTGATTGGGGAATAGCATCACTGACCAAGATTGAAACTTTGTAAGCAATCTGCAATATAAAGTATCCATGAAAAATACTACAAGATCTATTTGAATGATTCTGCTCAAGTTACTCAATAAGTATGAATCCAAGATAAAAAATATTGACATCAATTATGCACAATAGCACATAAAAGTTGAGCTCTTGTCTGTAAACATCCATCAGAGAAAGTAATGCTGATAATGGTTGTTTGTAGGTAGAGCACAATGCATATGTGTCATCCAAAATGTCTGAAAAAAAATTCAGTATCACCAGTTTTTTGGATTGTTAAGTGCTTGTCAAAACTATCTTTATAAAATGTATGCATTCTTTAGTGTATACATAATGCGTTAAATTCTTACCAAACCTATCAATGGCATCCAAAGATCTTGCTGCTATCACAAACCTTAGTATTTTTGCAAGCTCGTCATCATATTGTACATGATAATGCCGTCTTTCCAAAATTTATCTTTAGCCATCTTGGTTGGGAACCTGCATCCTTATGGTAATATGCTATTAATCTTGCACATTGATCTAGGAACAAATAATCAATCTCATCAAGAAATAATCAACAAATAACTAAGAAATGGTGTTAATTGGAACCATAATGGTTTCCTCTCTGTATATTCAATAAAAAATGAATTGTTACAATAACAATGTCAAGAAATAGCTTGAATCAATGAGGAATTCAAATACCTAAGAAGGTCATTCAAATTCAATGAGTGAGTCTAGCTTAACTGACTGTAAGCCATTGGTTCACACTCAGTTAACCACTTGACCAAAACCCTAATTGACTCACCAAACCCTAACTAAAGTCAGAGTGCAATAAATGACTGAATCTCAACTGAAAGAGATCAAACACATGTCATAGCAAGCCAACCATCAAGTGCTAGTGCTTCAATGACTTCAATGAACCCCGATGAGGTTAACTAAAACTGAACTGATCATCAGAAGTTGGTGGAGGCACCCATGTTGACTCCAAATCATTAAATAATAATAAATAATCATTAAATAATATATTTAATGAGAGGAGGAGCCTTAACTGACTGGTTGAATTGATTGTAACCACCAGTTAGCAATTAGGTGCATTAATATCACTCAGATCACCCCCGAAGTGCTCTAGTTAGCCTCCTTTACTGTAGGTAGGAATGGGTGTGACTGGATGATGTCATTTAATACTCCACTGATGTCAATTAATGTCAATTATACTTAGGATAGTGGTTTAACTAGGCCAATTTGACCAAAAAGAGTGTGTATGGTGGTAAATGTCTCCAAAACCCCCCCTTAAGCTATACTTAGGAAGAGTTAGAAAACATAGATGCATAAAAATGCTATGGACCCAACAACAAAGGCCATAGGTCACCCTGTACAATTAAGTAACTGCTTAATATAACCAAGGAAATGTAGAAAACCTCATGGGAAAAATACCCCCCCTCAAACTAAGCAGTAAATCAAGAATTGGTTCTTTTATGCAGCAACATCCTAAGAATGTGCATGTGAACCTATGAATCCAAACTAAATGAATATGTTTGGAGGAATATTCCACTTTGGAAGAAGAACAATGCACTCAACTGAATCAGAAATATAAACAGTTGCACGGTGAAAACTGGACCCATGTAGAGCAGCTGAAATCATCTGAAGAAAGAGCAAAGGTTCTTGAGGATTCGAACCATGTGTAGAACACTCAAGAAACTGATATGTTGCATCCTTGAACAGAAAATCATAAGTGGTAAAATCAGCCCCAAGTTTTAGGAGCAAGTGTCCAAGTGGATGCAGAATGTCTTCCTCTTTACTAGTTCTATGAGGATATGAGCATGTGACCAAAGGTAGAGAAGCCTTGGGAATATGGAGAGAGAATTATTGAGCTCCATAATATGATATAGATTCATAAATAGATAATTATTCAGAAAATAAAATATTATCAACCTCATAAGAGAAAACTAACACCAAATCCCCACCAGCAAAATTGAAGAAGAACTGCAGTACTTGATTTTTCACACTGGATTTGGTGAGAGCAGCTACAAGCATGACTGAAAGCTCTTGGTTTTTAAAATATGAACCAAATAATATCATATCAGAAATTAAATAAGATCTAAATAAGTTCACAACATATCCAAAACTGTGAAATGAAATCAAATCCCCAGCAGCAGTTTTGAAGGAGACTTGCGGTACTTGTTTCTTCACACCGTTGATGAGAACAGCTACAAGAAGTACTGAAGGTTTATGAACCCAGAATTTTGAACCAAGAAATATCATATTATATAAAAATAATATCATATCAGATCCAATAAGTTTCATATCAGATCCAAAATTATGGTCAACCGAGACGATGGATGCACAATTGTCTTTTTCTTCAAAATTCTGAATTTTGGTGCATGCAATCCTGTAGAATTTTGCTGGAAGATCTAGATCATGGGGAGAAAATGTGTCACTCTTATAATCTGATATTTCTTCCAAAATATCCAAGTTTTTACATATTTTCACACAGCATAAACATGAGAGGAAGACAAATCAAATTTCTCTTGACTTTCAGAAGCAATTACTGGTAATTTTTGCACATAATTTAACGAAAAATCACCGGTGAATGTTTGCATGGGAGTGCAGCAGTTTTTTTCTTCAATATCAGAGATTTGAATGTATTCTTATATTTCAGAAATATGATTAGATGATATATCAGATATTTCATGAACTTCTGGAGCATCAGGAGAAGGAGTCACTGCATGGAGACTTTCTTCAATTCGAATTGAATGTGTAGAAGATTCTGCTTCATCTTCATCTTGAACAACTTCATCAGAGAGAGTAGAGGCTGAGAATTTTGAGTAAAGAAATCTTGTGGTGCTGGATGTGATCTCCAAAGTGCTATTATGATCCTCATTTTTCTTGCCAAAGGTTTTGTCCAATTTTGTCCAGAGATCCTTTGGGTATTCGGCAGAACTAATAAGGTAGCGCAAGCTAGGGGAAAGGGCCAGACATATTGCTCCAAAATATTTGTCACCATCATTTAGCCAATCATTCTCATTCTCATAATACTCTTTTCCAAGTACAGTAGACACCTCATAGAGACCTCGTCTCTTTAGAGATGCAATAATCTTCAACTTCCATTCCAAATAGCTTGTGAATGGGGTGAGAAGAGGGATTGATGAGTCCATTCGAATTTGTACCTATTAAAACCTGAAAATCACAACAAAGGGGGCACCGTAAGGTCAAACAGCCTACACATTTCAGGCTTTCATCACACTCAGCATAGTCAATCAAGCAAGCTTGATCAACAAGTTCTTTACTTAGGGTATTAAGTGGTAAGCCTTAGCTTCTGGTGCAGTGCTGGAATTTTTGAGCTTTGCTCAAATTTCATGCAAAAATCTATCAAAAAGCTTGTTTTTTAGAGATAGAGCTTCATCTCATCGTGATATCTAATACCATTTTAATCTTGCACATTGATCTAGGAACAAATAATCAATCTCATCAAGAAATAATCAACAAATAACTCAGAAATGGTGTTAATCGGAACCAAAATGGTTTCCTCTCTGTATATTCAATAAACAATGAATTGTTACAATAACAATGTCAAGCAATAGCTTGAATTAATGAGGAATTCGAATACCTAAGGAGGTCATTCGAATTCAATGACCGAGTCTAGCTTAACTGATTGTAAGCCATTGGTTCACACTCAGTTAACCTTTGACCAAAACCCTAATTGACTCACCAAACCCTAACTAAAGTCGGAGTGCAATAAATTACTGAATCTCAACTGAAAGATATCAAACACATGTCATAGCAAGCCAACCATCAAGTTCTAGTGCTTCAATGACTTTAATGAACCCCGATGAGGTTAACTGAAGCTGAACTAATCATCAGAAGTTGGTGGAGGCGCCCCTGTTGACTCTAGATCATTAAATAATAATAAATAATAATTAAATAATATATTTAATGAGAGGAGGTTCCTTAACTAACTGGTTGAACTGATTGTAACCACCAGTTAGCAATTAGGTGCATTAATATCACTCAGATAACCCCCGGAGTGCTCCAGTTAGCCTCCTTGACTGTAGGTAGGTGTGGGTGTGACTGGATGATGTCAATTAATGCCAATTATACTTAGGATAGTGGTTTAACTAGGCCAATTTGATCAAAAAGAGTGTGTATGGTGGTAAATGTCTCCAACATCTGCTATCCCTGACAGACTGACACTTCCAATATTTTCACATAAAAGTTCATTTTTATAGGTATTATATGAACCATAGCATAAAGTTATAGGGATAACCCAATGTTGATGACCAGGGTTTCCACTTGAAAAATATTGGGATTGAAAAGTATGATAATCATGGGTTAGGATCTTATCAATGCCTACTCTCCCATTGTTTAAACATTAAATCATTATGATCAAATTTCATCTTGTGAGAATTCCATAGGTGTCTTGGGATCAAATTTCATCGGGTACTTTTGGGTTCGCAGCTGCCTATGATGGCTACCAGTTGATCTTCCTGCCATATAGTAATTTTGGGGAAGAATCCAAAGAGATTTGCAAGGGCTGGCGTGGTATCAATGACCCATTCTTCGCGAGTGTTTGAAGGTGGGGTTAGATGATTTCCTTGGAAAAAATAAGATAGTCTGACTATAGATTATTTTTAAATAAATAACTCACTCCTTTACGGAGGAGATTTGCATAAATCCGGTTCCCATTGTAGTGCTTTAAGAAAGGGGGATGTCTGCTAGTGGTGGTAAGGCTCTCCATGGTAACATATCATTCTTTTTACATTCTAATTCCAATGGGAATGTAGATTAGTGTACATCACCTAACGAGATTCAACCTGAGCATTGGCTAGCACAGAACTAGCCAATTTTCCAGCAATATTGGGTTCAACTATTTGAGCTAGTCCCTCATGGTATATATATATTCCCAGCAATATTGGGGAAAACTATTTTAGAAAACCCCTCATGGCTGGTTTTCTTCATATATATATATATCGTTTATGAAAATGTGTTCCTTAATCAAATTTGTTCAATAGATTCTGATGGCAGTCTTAAATGTAGTTCTCGTCTGTGCAAAAACTAGGTGTTTAAGTGGATACTTAGTTGTTATTACCGATAAATGACTTTATTTAAGATAAATGCCTTGTTCTTGTAATTTCATTTCTGGCCTGAGAGATGTTTTTTCAAAACTCTAAGTTTTGAGGGAACTCGTAGTTACCAGGATATGGATCAACATGATCTTTATCAGTTCATGTCATATTTTTTTAAAGATAGGGTCCAGATATGGTAGGGAAACGATCCTTGTCAAATTTACAGATTGATTGCAGAGTCTCTAAAGATTGTTTTCTCATATTTCAAGATTCCACATCCTAACAAAATTATGATAATATTTAAGGGGTTTAATTTCAAGGCATAGGAAAGGGTTGTTTCCTGTAGAAGTGAGGAAGCTTTTCTAAAATCATTGGTTACTAACTTAATATACATAATTTTATGTTTGCATTGGCTCTTTTCTCTACGTATATCTCTAGGGTTTTGAGTTCTTGAAACATGGAAGTATGAATATAAAGATAAGAAAATAAACTAGATCAAAATTTTAATAAGTTGCATTACATGTACTAAAATCCTCCCAACCACTGAGTAACTGATTTTCAATGGCTAACGAACTTACAAGCCCATTGTATAAATAGAGCAAAGGCTACAAGAGTTCTGATGTTCTTTGTATGGGATTCATAGAATATCTTCAACATATTCATGGGTCAATTGAATTTTTGAAGCACTTCCATTTGTAGATGGCACATGCTGAAGATTTAGTCTTTAGACTTCAAAGCACTTCAGTCTGTAGATGACTAATGTTTATCCAAGGGCCACAATCTATCAAACCTTCATGCAATCTGTATATCAAGGATGAATAGCATATTTTGTACTCTGTAATGGGGGAAATTAGTCTTCTAATAGATTATGAGTGGGATTTATGGTTTTAAGTAGATAGTGTTTTGATCATTTGGATTTTTTCTGCATTAAAAATTATTTTTAACTGGTGATCTGAGCTAAAAATATCCCTACATATTTTTGGGATCCATAATAAAGGTAGGATCCATTTCAGAAATGTCAGGATCCATTCCCAAAAATACCCCATATATTTTGAGATCTGTCTCATAATGGTAGGATCCATTTTAGAAATTCAAGATTTGTTTCATGGTGGTAGGATCCATTTCCTTTTACCAGAGAATTTGCCTCTAGGAAGGATCCTAGATAGTTTCTGCTAGATCCAAATTGGATCCATGGTTCCTGCACATAGGGATGGCAGATCCAGTAACTTAGGTAATAAATAATGGTTGGACAACTGCGTAAGGTTAATTGTTTTAAGTCTAGAACCCCCTAGTGTAATAGGAACTTTGAATTATTGTCATCAGGCACTATATATCCTAGTTGTATGCTTCTTGGTCAAGAACTAATCCTGTGTCTTATAAAGATGGATGCATTTTTCTAAAGATGTAGTATGCCATGCTATTGATAGGCAAATGAAGTCAAGGACATAAGATGACATGATTTGAATTTGATTTAGGTTTACTAATTTGATCTATATATGGCCTAATTCAGCGGGCACCTGAAAACGATTATTTAGCAGTGATTTTTTATGAGATGTATAACATTGCAATTACATTTTCACCAAGTTCCATTGATTTATTTCCTGGTCTTATACATGTAGCTTTGTGATTTGATTCTTTTGACCAAATTTGTTAATGTCCATTAGACATCAGAGGTAAAGCTTTTCCCTAGAATCAATATTCAACTTTAAGTTATGCAACTAGGGGTTTATTTAATGTCAAACAACTTGTTGAAGTGGCTTCTTCGAAGAAATGGATGTATTCTTTTCCATATGTAAAGATTCTCTCTTATGTTGTTAAACAAGAAGAAAAAAAATGTGCTCCCTCTTGACTTTGTTGAGTAGAATTCCATTTTTTTTATAACTTTTAGTAATTTAAGGAGTTGACATTTTATTCCACTGTTTTTTTTTTGTGTTTTTTTGTTTATATTTTATTTTCAATTTGTCATTCTAGGACAATTTCATAAATTTACCAGATCAAATTCATGGTTTTCAACAGTTTTATGCTAATTCTAGAAATATGGGACCCATGTGGTTCAGTTGATAGATGTGTTTAATAATATCTAACAATGTTGTGATAGTTAGCATGTAAAATTTGGAAGGTCATAGACTAATTCTGCATGGAAAAACCATTTTATTTTTTCTAGGAAATGGAACTATGATGAAGCTTCAGTACTGAATACTTTTGACAACCATGATAGCCCAAACAAGGGAATATCCAAGCTCTTCCTTGTGAATGAGATGGATGACATCATGTTTCTTGTTGCTCCAAGTAAGATCCATTGCTAGTATGTTTTCTATATTATTTTGTTCAAATGTAGTTTTCCATATGTCAATGTAAATGGACGATGTTGATGCTAAAGTGATTGAATTTCTAGGTGATGGGAATGTTCGTTTCTAGAAATATTACACTCAACGAGATAGACAGAGGCCACAAACAACTCAAGGTCATAGACTTAGTGCTTGGAGTGTTAATGATGTGGTTTACTGGTAGCAGTTTACAAGGTATCTGGTAATTCTATTCATGAAAATTTGCAAACCTTTTTTCTATGATAAAATGATTCAGTTTAGGGATATATGTTCTATATAATTCACCTAATACTCATACCTTCCAAGTCCTGTATCCAATCATGGGTGTTCAAAAATATCACTTGTCTATATGGTTGTGATCCCATGAAAGTTCTTATATATTGCTCCAAAGGGCCTTTTTATATTAATTATTGTAACTAGAGATATCCTGGTCAGGTGGAGCAAGCTCGGGTGAAGTGAAAAACAAAATGAATCGCAAATGATTTCAAAATCCAAGTTAATAGAAAATAATTGACCAGCCTTTCAAAATACAAAATTAATAGCTTCAGCTAATCATTTCTGATAACTATGTACATAAGAACAAGGATTTTATTAGTCAAATCTCCATTTGTAAGATTATGTGTGCAACTTGACCATGTCTCTAATAAGAATTATTTTTGGTCTTGGTTAGACCGCATTTATTATTATATTAGTTGGTACGATGTATCTAATTTTCCATACATGAGGATTTTTTTTTCTTCTTTTTTGTTCGACTAATATTTATTTTTTAATTATGAACTCTGACCAACGGTTTCTGTGTGTAGTATGCATCTGGGGAGATGTCTCCCATCATGGTATAGGATCTTGATAGAGAACAACTAGCATGAAGGATCTCGTCTTCTATAGAAAGCGTCATTTCAGCCTTGGTTAGTTTATCTTCCCCATATGCATAATTTATGGAGGTTTTGAAGTGTTCTTTCAAATTATAAACATACTACATGCACATATAAATGTGGCTTGTTAATCACCAAATTTTTGTTTAATTGGCAAATCAATTGGAATTTATACTGTCATTTTAAACCTGAAGGGTTGAGATATTATGGTCATCCTATTTAAAACCCATAGGAAATGATGAAATATATAATTAGAAACAGATATCAAAATGCATGAAGGATTGGATTCCAGTATAACTGTGCAAGGTTTTCTTCGGAATGGCATTGTGTGCATGTGTTGTTTTCTACAAATGTTACTGGGGAATGTGGAGAAAATCAGTACTGACAAGAATTGCATGTACTTGTTTTTCGATTGTTGTTTGTGTTGTATTAATTTATTTCTAGTTGTGCATTAATGTTGCACTATTTTGGGACAGGGGAATGAGTTTCCAGGACCGCTGGAGCAGACACCCAAATTTTGCAGGGGATGGTAGGTTGGGCATGGAAATAATATATATAATATACATAATCTCAATATTGTATATATAGAAAATAATAAAATTTAAAATTTTTAGAATTCACCATAAACATGAATGACAAATATTACAAGTTACAACTAAAAACATTGAAATACAAATTAGAAATGGAAAATTCAAATAAGCTATATAGAGTCTAGACTTGTAATCTTTGAAACAAAATTCAAATTAGAATGAGTAATGAAATTCAAATAATGAACCAAATAAAAAAATTCAAGTAAGATATTTATATTAGATTTTAAACTTAAGTTTTAACTTTAAAGTTTAAATTCTACTAATTAGACCTAAGGGTCTCAAATTATGAGCTTCGTGGGCTTGGGTAATTTTAGCTTTCTGTTCACTAGAATATATGCATGACTTAATATCATAACTAGAGTTTCCCAATAGTTGACTATATGATCTTTCTCAGTTTGTTTATGGAAAAGTTATTGTAAGTTCAAGGTATGCTCAGTTTTATGACCTCGTCTTGTTATTTTTAGTAGATAGCACATAATATTGCCTATTTATTTTCTCTCAGTTAAGGCCCTTTTGTAATGGTTGGATTTTGCAAGTATCTATACTGGCTTTCTCAAGTATCTTTAATTATTGGTTTCTGTCAACATAAGCTAAAGTAAATTTTAAGAATACATTTGGAATGTCAACATAAGTCAAAGGAAATTTTAGGAATACATTTAAAATATGTTTTCCAATGGAAAAGTAGTTTGAATCAATAGTCTCAAATATTGATATTATCCTTTCCCAGTTCACTCTTACAGGAGTGGATATCTAGGATGACTACCATTTGAAAAATAATACAACTTTGAGGCACAAAAAAATAGGTTGTGACCTACTTTTCCATGCGGTGAAACCGAGTTCAATGTTGTCTGGTTTAACTTGGCTTAGTAGATTTTGCTTGCTTGCTTTAATTATACTTACACTTTTTCCTAGCTCCTATTTATATGTGCCTATCTCTATTATTTAACCTAACTAAGTGTTTAGTTATTTAATTATACAGGATAATGTTTGTCAATATTTCATGTAGCTATAACTTCCATATATTTGACAGGTTTCAACTTACAAATGTGGATTGTTGAAGTTGATGTCAATTGTTAAAGTAAATGTTGTCAGCATTGGTCTATTTGGTTGTGGTCCCATAACTTATAGATATAAGATGCATTTCCATGCCTATTTTTTATGTAGTCCAAAAACATAGAGAATGTGTAATTGCTTCTATGCATCAATTCTATTTATTAAGTTTCATGATACCTCATAATCTTGATTGAATCTTGTCCTATTTATGTTTCCCCCAAAACTAACTTGTTATCTCCTCTTTTGAGTGTATTGTTCATTAACTACATCATTTTCAAGATATTGATGTGCAACAGAGTGGGATAGCTACAACAATGATTCAAATGTTGACCACTTGGATGGATCTTTTAGAAAGTTCCTAGTAACAAAGTGTTAGGAAATTGAATTGGTGGAATCAAAGATTAGGTTGATTGATGTAGACCAAAATATTTTAATAATGATCAACATGCCGATTACTATGTGGAATCTTGAAACTAATTTTTATTAAATTGGAATGTGTGTAGAATGTTTTTTAATGCAATTAACAATATATATTCATTTTTTTTGCACGAGTTTTGCATCTCTTCAACTAGAAATTAAAAGGGCCTTCTTTTAGAATACTTTCTACAAATAGATTTGTAGCTACTCAAGTGGTATATATAACTTTTATAACTGCCTATTATTGAATATTAACCCTATTATTGAATATTAACCCTATCATTGTCCTGAAAGGTTGAAACCCTAATTCTGAGCAAAAAATGTTACTTTGGCTAACTAGAGGCGGCCAAAGACAAACTTGCACATCTATAAGTGATCATTCAAGACTGAGTATCTTCTAAGATGGACAATTTGTTACATTAAAGATACTGAAGTTAGGAGACATGGACATTAGATGCCTTAAACAAAAGTGGTTATGTTGTTCAATGAAATTATCATCTTTATTAAGTGAAAAACATAGGGTGTCCTCCCGTGTCAAGCATTTTAAATTTAGAGAGGCATTTGTATGCCTCAGTTTTATAGAGAAAAAACATAGGAAATCAGATCTAGATATACAAAGTTGGAAGGAAATTTCAGATGATATCCAATTACTTTTGAATTAGAGTATAATTTTTAATTTTCATCTCAAAACACAAGAGGAATGTAGTATGAACTGTGGAAGATCTGGCAAGGTAACAAGATCCTTTTGATTTTTTAGAGGAATTCACTCTCTTTTGCACCAAGTTTCGATTAAAAGACATGAGCTTTTCCATGGGAAGTTGTGGAATATGAAAAAAGTCTATATTGTCCAAGGGTGATTAAGGTATTCTTGAATTTTTTTTTTTTTTGCATGTATTTCTCTTGCAATCTGAATCTAAGGTATTGCATGGGTAAGAAATGTGGACATTGTTATTCAATGTAATTGAGGTAACTTGTTATTTATGAAATATGTAATTGAACATGCATCTATGCATTGAGGAAACAACTCGTGGTGAAATTTTTTTCACAAAATAGATGGTAGAAACAATAATGTAAGGTCTACGCTATTTGTGCAATTTACAAAAATATCAATCTTTGAATTCACTAGTCTTGCCAATGAGAATTCCTAGGATATTTAGTATGGAGTAGGATAAGCCTAAAAGGGAGGTTCAACTTCAATGTCCAAAGTTTGGTTATATTAATTGAAGGAAAAATTGGTTCTCATGGATCTTGAAACACATGCAATATCATTACCTTAGTTACTGTGAACTTTTCCATGCTGTGAAATTGAGTTCAATGTTGTCTAGTTTAATATTGGCTATTGAACATTATAAATAATTTGCTTCATTGTTTATCTACTTTACAGTTCATTGTTTTTCTACTGATATTTTTTTATTAGATTTTGTAGGAGTGAACTTAATTAAGTGGGACATTGAGTATGAAGAGCCTGTTGCTGAGACTTTTCCATTGAGTATGAAGAGCCTGATGTTGAGGCTTTCAAGTTGCTAAGTATGGGTTAATTGAAGCTTTTGCGGGATCTAAGTATGGCTTAGCAGCCAAGTATAAGTGGGATGGTTTAGACATTGTAATATTTTGAAAATCCATCGATGTACTAGATGATTTTCATGTAAATTTATATAGAAATAGTTTTTGAGAAAAATCATATTTACTGTAATACTTGACATTTCATATAATATAATTTGTGTGCTTTAAAACATATATGGTTGTACTTTATATTATTTATAAATGTTGTAATTAACTAATCAATATGAAATTGCATAATTCACATGTGTATTAGATGATGATAAATAATGTATGATTTTTTTTTTAATTTAAACATAAATTCATATTAAAAATTTATACTCATTAATAATGGACACCATTAAAACTACTAAAATATAATAAGCACACATAAAACAAAAAAAAAATGACTAAATTAGTGACCAATAAATGAGATTAATGATGAAAATTCGCATATAAAATGACCAAAGATTGAGAGATATGTGACCAAACAATGAGATATAAATGACCAAAATTTGCATATCAATGACCAAAAAACAGTTTTGGTGGCTAATTTACAGTTTTTTATTACGCGACAAAATTTTGTTATATTCGAGTTTGTCATGTGGTCATTACTTTGGTCATATATTTGGTCATTGATTCAAATATATGACCAAATTAATGACCAACTAACAAGCTATAAATGACCAAAATAAAAATGACCAACTTTGGTCGCGTAATAAAAGACCGTAAATTAGCCCCCAGTGATTGCCAAACCAAAAGTGGTTATTGATATGCGGATTTTGGCCATCTTTTTGTCACTAATCTCTCATTTTCCACTAGTGGAGGTAATGTTTGTATTTGATGTGCACACTCGTATTATAGAAGATGTTCATTAATTTTTTCATGATTTTCTTTGATTGAAAAGGAAACGAAAGAATGGGTTGGTTACACATTGTGAAAATTCTGTGATATTGTGAGGGTTTAAGACCATTTGGATTTTAAAGAAAATAGTAGTTATAAATGTTGAAATTATAGTTTCATCTCACTTACCATAGTTTTACGATATTGTTGATTAATTTCTATTTTTACCAAATTTAGTCGGAGATTCTGTTTGCGGCATATGGTGTAATACTCTCTCATGTGTTTCCAGCTTCTTAAGGTGCACCCATAACATCCTATTTGTAATGTGGTTATAGCTTTTTTTATTGATGATAGTTGTAACTATTTTTGTTTAGGTTTTATTTTCCTGTTGCTTTCTAATACGACCATTATTAGAATAGTTAGTTGTTGTAATTTTAGAGTTAATATTTTTATATTAAATGTTTTATTTTCATAGTGTCATCATAATAATAATACTGTAATCATAATAATAATATTTTTTTAGTTGAATTTGTTCAGATCTCTAGATGATCGCATAGAAGATGCTTCTTTGAATAAAAAACAATAATCAATTGTTCTAGGTAAGAACATTCATCCATGGTTTATATTTCATTTTGCTTATAGAATATTGAATGAAAGAATTTAAATTAGATTAGATATATTGATTTGTTGTAATCATCTTCATAGAATCCATTAAGAACATAAAATGAATAAATTACAGGATTTCTCTTAATTGAAATGAACTAATATTTATGACAGAAAGATGATTGCAAAGAGAAACATAATTTTATTATGATTTAGGTAGGGTCAGGGGTTTTGAGTGATACTATTGTTTACACTATTGAGTGCATTAAATATTACCTAACAAAAACACTTTAAATTATATGAATCTTCATTGTGTATTGGTAATGAAAATATCCACACTAATATGTTCCTTGGACTCCCAACTCATAAGTAGATTCCAACTCATAACCAACCAATTTTAGTGGTCCTTTCTTTCATTTTATTTCAATTATTTTCCCATAAAAAATGTATGAAAGAGTAAATTAAGAAATCTTTTAGAAATTAAAGATTGACAATTTTGGGAAGTTTATGTCCATCCTATAATATTCATATGGAATATTTTTTATAATGGTTTGTTAACTAATGCCAATGTCTCCCATAACCTTCAGCTACAACTAACTCTATTGGAACGAAAAGATAAAAAACTATATTTGAACAAAATTAAATGGATAAGATAGAAACCGCAATGGTCTTAAAACGAAATAAAAGTAAAAATATTTTAAAGAAAATTTGTAATTAGTTTTTTTATTTTATATATCATTATGTTTTAATTTATTTTTTTTCAAAGAAGTGATAAGTTTGAACTAGATATGAATTACATATGTGATTATTTAAATTTTTTTAATAGATTTATTATTTTGGTGTTAATGATTTCACAAAGTGTTCAAATTACACTACCTCAACTTAATGGAAAAAAATAATCTTACCACCTTCTAAAAAAATTACTCTACAATCCAATGATAGTTGAACTTCTAGCTTGAGCTCTAATATCATCTAAGGCTTTGCCTAATACTATATCGTAACCTTACAGATAATGTTCGTAAACTTTAAAAACCAAACACATAGCACCATGATCCCAGTATTGAAGGAGGTGGAGTTGTTAGTTATTTGATTGAACTGTTACTTATTTAAGCATCCATTAGACAACCAACTTTACATAGTGAAGTATGGAATATAATTTATATTTTAATTTAATAAAATATTTTTGTCAAATAATTTTATTAACATAATTTTAATTATATTTAATACCTTCTAATTTTTTTTAAAGTGGTCTAATGAGGGACCCCCCTTTGGTGACACTCTATCCATGCAACCTAGGAGTTAGGATATCTTTCCTTGGTAATTATAATATATATGCATACTATAGCACATATACTTTATAACCCTTATCCACTTTAACCCCTACCCTTATCTATTTTAACCCCTATCACACCTAACTCCCCTAAACCATAGCTACTTTATCCCCTTAACCTATTAAACCTTACAAATTGCAACCTGTATAACATCTAACCAAAAAAATTTAATCTTTAAAGACACCAACTCTTGTAATTGTTAATACAAAAAAACACATAAACTTAACCCCCCCCTCTCTCTATGCCTCAGCTAATACCATTTTCCCTACCACATAACAATACCCCATACATATCTACCTTTATTTCTCTCTTCCAAAATAATATATCCCCCTTCTCTCTAACTTCCCTATATCTTCCTAAACCATTACCCCCCCCGAACTATATATATTTTATACCACTACCCCCCTTCTCTCTCTCTCTCTCTCACACACACACACACATAGATACCATTACTCCTCCACATACCTCTAACCCCCACCTCCATATCTCTCTCCCATCTCCCTAACAACCCCCATTCTCCATGTCTTTCCCCACTTCTCTCTCACACACATAAAAACCTACTCCTCCTTGTACCACTAGTCACTCTCTCTCTCTCTATCTTTCTATATATATATATATATATATATATATATATATGTATGTATGTATGTATGTATGTATGTATGTATGTATGTATACCTTTAACCACCCCCTCTATGTCTCTTACTCACCTCTTCCCTCCAACCCTTATTATTCCCCTCTCTTACTCTCTCTCTCCCCAAACCCCCTAACATCCTCCTTTCTCTCAGTATTACTACCCCTAAACCCTCTCTTCCACAATATTGTATCCCTCTTCTCTCTAACTTTCCTATATCTACCTAATCCCATACCCCCCTGCCCTAATACCTATATATTTTTATACCACAACTCCTCTACTATATCTCTTTCACACACCCCTGTACTCTCTCTCTCTCACACACACTACTAATCCACCCTTCTCCCCCCTCTCTCTCTCTCTCTCTCTCCCTAACACTTACCGATCCCATATCTAACTTTCTCACCTCCCTACTCCTCCTAGTACCTTTAAAAAATCTTGCTCCCTCCCTCATTTTCTCTCTCTCTATAACCCTTAATTACATTCTCTCTCACTCTTTTGATCCTACTATTCCACCTCCACCCAACCCTTACTCTTATCTCTCTTCCCCAATTCCTTAACACCCCTCATATCTCTTATACACACTCTCATTATTCCTAACCCATTTTTCTTTTTGTAACTGCACTGGTACTCTCCATAATTTTCTCTCGCCCCCCCCCCCCCCCCCCCAAAAAAAATTT
>LPNX011018520.1:103632-169208 GCA_001517045.1 Pseudotsuga menziesii
TTCTCTCTCTCCCTCCCAATATCCCTATATCTCCATCATTTTCTCTCTCTCTCCATCTTTCCCACACTTCCTCTCTATTCTCTATGTATCACCCTCTCTTTCCATCCCTCCCTCACTCTCTTTGTCTCTCATTGTTCCTCTCTCTCCCTCTCTCTCCCTCACCCTCTCCCCTTCCCATTCCCCCTCTCTCCATCTCTCCCATGCTTTCCCCCTTTCTCTCTCTTTGTTTCTCCCTCTATCTCCCCCTCCCCATCTCTCTATGTCTCCATACCTCCCTCTCTCTCTCTCTCTCTCTCTCTCTCTCTCTCTCTCTCTCTCTCCCCCCCCCCCTCTCTCTCTCTCTCTCTCTCTCTCTCTCTCTCTCTCTCTCTCTCTCCCTACCCATATCTCCCCCTCTTGTTTTACATCCCTTCCTCCCTCTATTTTTCCCTCCCTCCCTCCCTCTAATTCTCTATCTCCATCTCTATATCTATCTCTATATGTATCTCCCTCTCCCCCCATTCCTCCCTCCCTCTGTCCCTATCCTCGCCTCCCTCCCTCTTTCTCTATCTCTCTCCCCTACTCCCTTTCTCGTACCCTCTTCCCTTACATCCCTCCTTATCTCTTCCTCTCCCTCTCCCTCTCCACCTACCACTTTATCTCTCTCTCTCACCCCCCATCCATATGCTTCCCTACCTCCTATCCCTCATGATATTCCTCCCTCATGGTCTCTCCCCTCTCCCTATCTCTCTCTCTCTCCCCACTCTCTCCATCATTATCTCCCTCCCTCCCTCTCTCTCTCACCCTCCACCTCCCCTCTCTCTCTTCCTCTCCACATCCCTCTTTCCAAACCAACCTGTCTCCTTCTCAATTCATTTCTTCCCTAATTCTCAAGATAACCCCAGTCCTCTCTTTCCTTCAGTCACCCAAAACTTAGACACCCATATCTCACTACACCAAACCCATACTCTCTCTCCCTCTCCCTAACCCCAATCCTAATGTTGCTACTACTAACTACCCACCATCTCTTTATCCTTCTCTCTCTCCCCTCCCCCCCTCTCACTCACTCCATCTCTCTATCTCCCCCACTCTCTATTTCTCTTTCTATATCACTCTAACTCTCTCTCCCCCTCCCTCTCCCTCTTGGGCCTCTTTCTCCTTCTCTCCCACTCTCTCTCTCTCTATATATCTATACATCTATCTATATATCTATCTATCTCTTTTCTTCCCTCCCACCCACTTTATCTACCCCCTACCCTCTCTCCCCTCCCTCTCCCCCTTGCTCCATCTCTCCCATGCTTCCTCTCTCTCTCTCTTTATTTCTCTATCTCTCTTTATTTATATATCTATATCCCTCTCTCTTTATCTCTCTTTGTATCTCACTCTCTCTCGATCCCTCCCTCACTCTATTTGTCTCTCTCTATATTCCTCTCTATCTCTCTCTATCTCTCTCTTTCCCCCTCCATCTCTTCCTCACTCCCTCCCTCTCTCTCTCCCCCTTACCCTCTCTCTCTCCCCCTTACCCTCTCTCTCTTCCCATTCCCCCCGCTTCATATCTCCCATGCTTTCTCTCTCTTTATATATATCCCTCTCTCTCTCCATATCTCCCTCTCTTTCCCCCTCCTCATCTCCCTCTCTCTCTCTCTATCCCACTCTCTCTCACTCTCCCTCTCTCTCCTTTCCCCTCTCCCTCTCTCTCTATCCCACTCTCTCTCATTATCCCTCTCTCTCCTTTCCTCTCTCTCCCCCTTTCTCTCTTCCTCCATCCTTCTCTCTCTCTCTCTATATATATATATCTCCCTCTCTCTCTCTCCATCACTCTCTCTCTCTCTCCATCACTCCCTCTCTCCCTCCCTCCATCCCTCTCTTCCTCCCTCACTATCTCTTTCCCTCTCTCCCTTTCTCACTACCTCTCCCCTTCCATTCCTCCTTCTTTGTTCCTCACTATCTCCCTCTACTACCTCCTTCTTTTTCTCTCTCTCACCCAAAATCCATCTTCACTTCCCTCCCTCTCCCCATCCCTCTCTTTCTCTCCCCTCCCCCCTCTCTCTCTTCCCCCCCTCTCTCCCTCTCTATATCCATTCATCCCTCTCTCTCTCTCTCCACCTCCCCCCTCTCCCTCTCTCCCTCTCAACAATTCTCTCCCCCCACCACCCTCTCTCCCTCTCACTCTGTCTCTTCCCTAATCCTCGAGCTAACCCCAGTCCTATATTTCTCTCTCTCACCCAAAGCTTACACCGCATCTCTTGCTACACCTAACCCATAATCCCTCTCTCCCTAACCCCCATACTAATTCCCCTACAACTAAGTATCCCCCTTCTCTCTCTCCTTCTCTCTCTCCCCTCCCACCCCCCTATAGTGAGAATTTCTCCTCACTACAGGGGTAAGAATGGCACCCTTGTGCCTATAGGGCACAAGGGTGGGTTTCTACCCTTAGAAAGTAGTAAAAAATGGAATGATAAATGGTAAAAACATAGCTACCAATTGAACCTAAGCTAATCTAAGCAAATGGCTACAATAGCAAATAGAATCTAATAGATGATGATAGAAAAATAAAGGAGAGGAGATGATGGAGCATTGTTGAACCCCTCTGCACACAGTATGTTAGGGTTCCACCTCCAAACCTACAAAATAAACCTATACTACCATGGAGACAACCTGCAAATGGAGATGGGGGTTAGAAAGTAAAAACAAATAAAACAAGCATAAAAAGAGATTATACCTCACTTAGGTGGAAATGGGCCACCATGCCCTAGCTCATGGGAGCGCCTCTCTCTTGGTTGGGAAGAAATGGCTTGGAGAAATGGAAATGGAGGAGAGGGAGAGTGGGTGGTTTGAGAGCAAGAGGTCTCAAAGCATCCATGGGCAGCATAACAATAGGAAAGTGAGGAGTGTTTTGAGAGTGACCTCCCACCCTCCTTTTATTGTTTTTTCAAGGGATTTTAGGGTTTTAATCCCTTGGTCAAGGATTTATCTCCTTTCTCCCTAACTTTATCCCCTTTCAGGGTTTTAGCCCCTTTCTGAGGGATTTAGCTCCGCGGGGTCTATTTTGGGCTCCTTTTTGGGGTTTTTAGCCCTTTTCTTCATCCTTGGGCTCTTTTGGAGGTGTGGGGGTCAAATGGAATGTTTTATGGAGTGAAATGAGTGTTGTGAGGTGGTGTCCTTAGGTGGTGTAGGCCATTGAGAGCTATGTGGGGTATTTTTGGGTTAATAGATTTCCCCTTGATGTGTGAGGGTAGGAGCTCAACGTATGGCCAATGGACATCATAGGATTTGCTGTCGAGAGGTGGTTCTTATGGGGCTGGGGCATGGTGGATTTTGGTTTTTGTATTAATTTGGTTGACATCAATGGGTGAGATACAATAATTGTGTGACATGTATATGGACAAGGCGGGAATTCCCATGCTCGTGACAATGTCAAAAGAATCATTTGATCTATGCTCTAAAATACAAGAGCCAATCATATACAACTGATGTTACAATGATGGTTGCCTCTCATGTGAGGCTAAATACAATACTGATCTGGTACATTGGACCCATGGCATTCTAATGGAATGATACATCTTCATGACTGACGGTCTACTGGATCTGATACATAGCTCTGTGGACTCGCTGATTGAGAGTCAAAGTCTCTGTGGTACAAGTATGCTGTGTTAATCATAAAGGTATACCAAAGCACTACTGGGGCTTCTGATCACTAACTCCAACACAACCCAGAAATCACAAGGGACATAACTCATTTAGGTCCCTTGAGTGGACTCACCAATATGCTAGAGTTGGGTGACATCCGGGATCTTCATCCAAGTACTGCGCAAAAAAAACCCTATACGAATCTCAACGGTGTGATGATGGAGTTGAAGTCAAGCATGTGAGAAACAACCATCCTAAGAGGCACTAAGGACTCCTATCAAGTGGCCCAAGGAACTCATTAATGATGTTAATGAAACCAAGGTATAGGGACCTCTAGTTCTATCCTCTGGAATATGTGCGTTGGTGTCGACAGAGGGAGACCTGCCCCTAGTCAAGGAAATGATGTTTCCTTGACCAAGAGCACGAGGGATAACTGAAAGGTGTGAAGCAATTTGCGGACTAACTCACTGAATTGAGCGGGGGGGGGGGGGGAAGGGAAAAAACTGAATAGGGGCAGGGGGGGAGTGGGAGACTCAAACTTCCTTTGTTCAGACTATGACGGCAGGGTGGCACATGCAGTAAATGAAACTTAACTCATGGGAATGGGATCATAGCTATAATACCGGGAATATCACTACAGATGGGAAATACTTGGAGGAGGTGGACACTTTTGATATTGATGGGAACCAAGGAAGACACATTGCAGAGTAGTCTGAACAAAGGCGACCCAATGTGGGGATGCTACCAAACTATTTTCTATGGGGTAGTGTCTAGGGACACCATTTTGGTACAATCTCATGGATTTTTAACGAGCCCAAGAAGGTAAGTGCTCAATGGTGCTTTCAATTTTAGAGAGTCTGGAAGCATGAAGAAGACTCTAGTGGGGGATCTTTTTTGTTGGTAGTCTCCTATGCCCGAAAAAGGATAAAAGTATACATAGGAGAGCTCACCCATCCTGGAGGGGATGAGAGACTTATTTACCATTGGTAGTCCAGTCAGGCCGGAAAAGGTTAAACCTATACTGAATGGATGATCATTCAAATACTTTTATGAGCATGAATGAAACCAAGTTTGCTCAGCGATATTTTCTTGTTGAGACAGCTGGAAAAGAGCTTAATGACAATAGGTGGTGAGATTTTTCGTAAAGTGCGGCCCCTCTACCTGAGAAAGCACAAAAGTATGCATAGGGGAATGGTATTGGCTTGAGTGTGCCAAGGAGGTCCTTTTCATGAGGTGGTATACATGGTCCACAAAATGATGTAAATGAGATGATGTAGATTCCCTTTCCTATACTTTAGCGAGTGGGAAAGGAAGCAGTTGTGCTCAACGATCTTTTCATTGTTTTAAGGAGTCAGAAAAGAGATTAAACGAAACTCCAATGCGGTCAACCAACGGTGGTGGCATGAGAAGTGACCCCATGTTGGGATGGTGGAAAGAGGTCCACAGGTCATCCCCGCAGTATGGATGGAGAAAAAGGCTCTCAAACATACCAATACATGCATGGGATAGATCACGACAGAGGCCTGCAAGACGGTGCAGCAGAGGCATGCAAATCGAGGTGGCTCTTTGACATAGGTTAGGAGAGTGTGTGTGTGTTAATGGGGATGAACTTGACCACATGTGATGTAATTAAAAGTCTGGAGGCATTTATATGCCAACTACATGCAAGAAAAGAAATGGTTTTGTGGACAGTGGTCCAAAGGTTCGTGTATGGTGCGGTGAATGGAAAAGACAACTATGTGATAAAAATAGAAAATAAAAGCTAAAATTACATTTCTAAATGGGAGGTGGCCCGAGGACACTTCTATGTCAAATACATTGAAGAAAAACAAAGGATTTTGTGGATGATGGTCCAGATGTCCACATAAGGTGTAGTGAAAAATACAAGTATAAATACAAAAAAGAAAAATTATAGTACAATCCTTAACGGGCGGTAGCCCAATCGCTCACTTGAGTAGCAGTCGGGAAGTGTGATATGAGTACCAGTCCATAGACACTTGCATCATCATGTAATGGCTCGTGAATCGAGGTGAATTGTGGGAAAAAGTCCTGAAATCGATCAATTAAACATGAGACGATGGTCTAATAAGGAAATGAAAATTTGATCCCGGAGGTGTGAGAGGTGTCTTGAACAGGTTCCGGGTGACTTTTGACTAGCAGCTGATGGTGCCACCTTTGATTTTTGTAGAAAAACATTGAAAAACAAGAAAATAAAATGAAGAAACTTATTGGTGATGTTAAGCGTAAAATTTCTTGAGGTAGAGCCCATTGCGGGGGTTCTCCAAGAGTTGTCCATCAGAGTCAATGAGGGTGTATGCGCCTTTGAGGTCATGGAAGTCTATGTAAATGAGAATGATACCCTATTTTTTATTTATGGGCATAGGATTAGAAACCCATGTTGTGTATGAAATGGGATAAATGAAGACGGATGTGCATAGCTTCTCTATCTCGGCTTTCACCACAGCCACATTGGATGGATGGATGGGCCATTGCTTCTGGCGGATGGGTGCCACATCATGCCATGCATCAATGTGGTGTTCCACGATGGATGGATATAAGACAAGCATTTTAGTGTATGACTAGGAGAAGATGTCATAGAATTCTTGGAAGAGAGCAGTGTAGGGATCGACCTCTTCCAGGGAGCATGATGCCCCCGGCATGATTTCTTCAATGATATTAGAGTTGGTTGAGATGTCGATCTTAATGGTTGGTGAAATGTCCGCCATGTTCCCTTCTTCGAAGGAATCAGGTGTTGGGATTGGTTTCTTGAACCAGTCAACCTTCCCATGGATGAAATATTTGGTCTCCACAAAAAACTGGTCGGACTGTGAAACAAGCTCTTCCGGGAGGAAGAATGAGTGATGGTGCATGTCATCCCATGGGTATTCTAGGGCGGTCAGAGCTTCAAGTATCTCCTCATTTTTGTTGAAGCAATGAAGTGAGAGGTCTAATGGACCATCATTGGAGATGGGAATTAGCTGGTCGAGGGAACTAGACATCATGTAAATGGACAAGGTGTCAGACGAAGGAGGTGGTGGTGGGTGAACTTATTTGATCAAGGTGATCTCAGACTCGAGGGAATGGTGATGGAGGTTAGCAAAAGCCATTCAAAATTCAGGCAAGTCTTGGAAATGGTGGAAGTAATGTCCATACAAGCTGCAAAGGGCGCAAGAATGGTTTGTCCTTAATGCCTTGTTATTTGATACTGGCATAGTTGGGAGTTCAAACACAGGGGTGTTTTCATTCGTATCCATGGCATTTAGATGCACACAGATTACTAGGATTTCAGGGAAATTCTCAGTTGGATGGACCTGTTGTTCACAGATAGCACAAGGTGGGACTTATTGTGGTTCTGCGGTGGTTTTGGTGTTCTTTCCCCTGTACCTTTTGGGTTGGGGTGGTGCAGGTGCGGGTGTGGTGGTTGGATAATGTGGATTGGGTTGGGGGTAGGACTCGACCGCAATAGATTGCACCAGAGTTAACACAACCTGGGGCATTGCTGGTTGTGTTGGTGGATCAAGATACCACACTAGGATCTTGAATGTAAAGTTGGGTGGGCTTGAGGTGGCCATGACCGGCTTTCTCATGACACCAGGTGGGGGAAATAGGAAGGGAATTGTATGGACTGGAGATGAGCCCACATAACTCTCAGCTGGTTACATGTGGGGGGTGAGGTTGTGATTGCAGTTATGCATAATGCTACTGCTATGGGTGATGTTGTTGTTGTTGTTGGCACTACAGCTATGGATGATGGTGTGGTTGTGGTTGGGGCTGTGGTTGCGGTTGTTGTTTGGGTGCATCGGTGCTTGATGAGACCATGCACAAGTCCACAGTTTTCTTTTTTGTCGGTGGTGGTGACACCAACGGGAAAGGAGCCTTCATGGTGGGATTGGTAAACAACCCAGGGCCCACATTCAACAGTGGGGAGACTGGTGTGTTTTCAACCACAGTGTTGGTTACAGGGATGAAGTTAGTGTGTGCAGTCGCCCCTTGCAGCTCAGTGGTGGTGATGGTAGGGATAACATTGGTAGGCACTGTTAACCATTAAAGATCATGGTAGGTGATCTGGTCAACCATCACAATCTTCCCCTTGTGGGGGAACATCATGAGGAAAAATAAAATTGACATGATGGCTCGCATGGCATACATCTAACTCCTCCCAATAAGGAGGGTGTAATCCAGCTGAGCGTTGACGACCTTGATGTCGATCATGACTTTCTTCCTGGCTAACGTGATGGGGACATGGGGGAGGATTCCTTGGGCCTTAGTTGGGTGTCCATCATGAACCCGCAGATTCATGGAGGACAGTTGTAGAACCAATGATCCAAGCTTCTACCAAACCAAGGTAGACATGACGCATGTGGATGCCCCCTCATCCACTATGCATCGGTGCACAACCAAGTTTTGGATGGATACCAGGATTTGGAAGGCGATAGTGGAGGGCATGTGTGGCTCTCCATTCTCTGTGTCAAATGTGATTAGCTTGGAATCAGAGGGGTCTACTACCCCTAAAGCGGGTAGTAGGGATTTCTACTACGTTGGTCATGTTTTAAGTACCTCAAGAGTGGACATGGCAGTTGGCGTTTGGGCCAAATCATCCACAATGCCATAGCTAAATATAGCTCTAGCTATGGCGTTATTGGCAATTTTGCATATGGGGGGGGGTGCGGGAATAGGGGTAACTGGAGAGGTAGGTTGGTTGTATTAGATGTGGATGTTGTTGATGAGTCATTAGGTTCGGTGGTGGTACCATATTGATTTTGTCTAGTCTGTAAGTTGACCTTTTCGGTAGTCATGGTCATCAATTGATGAACACCTATTTTGGCCATGGGTGGTGCCCCTGGAGTGTTGGGATTTTCCTAGGGAGGGGGAGCATTTTCCACCAATCCTTGGACTGGTAGTGGGTTTTGAAGCACCATGGAAGGAGGTCCTTGTGGTTCTTGGTTGGGTTGTGCTTGAGTGGGAGCATTGGTGGCCTGTTGGGCCTCATTTTGAATGGTTTGCTTAGTGCGAGCCATGAGGGGACACTCAAATGTGTAATGCCCATAAACATCATAGAGTGTACAAGGTTGGTTTGTGTGCAACAGAGCGTTGCATCTTGGTGCATTCTTCCTTGTGGGGTTTTGGGGTGGCCGGTTAGTTGTGAAATTATTGGGAGGGATCAGTTGCTGATCGCCTCCCTGTGGATGGTTATTGCCTTGGTTGCAAGGCTGGTTGTTTCTAGCTTGCCCTTGTTTATTGTTGGGGACAGGCTAGTTTGGATGGTTTTGTTATGCGAACACTTATCCCAACGGAGTGGGTGGATCAGGTAGAGTAGGGGCAGGGGCTTGAACTTGTTGCACTGGTGGTGCATAGTGTATTTGTCTACGTGCCGGTGCCATGAATGTGGGCATTTTCCCCACACACTACTGTGTTGGCCAAGTCGTCACCTAAGCCTGCTACGGTGGCACAGGTTGTGCATAAGAGGTTGTTGCTTTGGACTGAGACATCATTCTACCATAGTCCATAGCTTGGTTTTGGTAAGCAACATTAGCAGTGTCGCTTGGTTGCGATGCTGTGGCAGGTGGTGTCAGTCGAGGCTATGGCTATTGGGAGACTAACCGTATGATGCCATTTGCTATGTGGGATGCCCCTGATGCATCACGTTAAGAGGTACTTGGACGGGGAGCGCCTGGAATGACAGTGTGCAAGTATCCATACTGGGCATAGATGAGGTCAAATTGTTGGGCCTTTAGTATGGCCTCTTCTTCAGATTGGGGACGTTCAGATGTGATGTCCTTTGTGATGGGTGGGAGTAAAGTCTTAAGGAACCAATCCAAGAAGATCTTGCCATTAAGTTGGATCTTACATAAGCTGTAGTGCCACCACCACTCATGCATATGATCGGTGATGTGAGTGGCGGTGTTTTGGTGATAGGATAGCATGATCTCCACCCCCTTGTCATATCTGACAGGGAGTTGGAAATATTGTAGGAACATGAAGGCTAGGGAGTTGNTTAGCTTGTGGTTTCTCAATGTACCATTTGGCTATGGCACCTGTGAGGGTGCATTGTAACAACCTCAGTCTGATGGAGTCTTCTACGATGCTATTGGATGAGAATCATAGATGGAATGTCATTATATGATTTTGGGACATTCCCCAACTTTTCCTTCAAAATTTGGGATGTCTGATGACAACTTTGTTGGAATAGGTGGCCAAAAGTCTTGGTGGTGTATGGGATCATTCATTAATATAGACAAGTTAGGAAAGTTCAAACGAACCATGAAGGGCAGATTTGACCCCAAGTTTATGTGGGATGGGGCCACAATGGGGGTGGGGTTTGCAGGTGCATAATGTATCTGCATGGCTTGGGGTGCTTGTGGTGGCACCATGGTGGGTGGGCCAATTCCCCCAAGTGTTGTGAGGGGATGGTGTGGGTAGCAGGGGAATTTCCCCCATGCATGGCAGAAAGGGCAATGAGGGTGGTCGGTGCACTGCCCCCTTGTGTGGCATGGGGGGCAATGTGTGTGGAAGGGCCACTGCTCCCATGTGTTACCACTGGACTAGCTTGGATGGTCAATATTGGTGGTGGAAATTGGCTAATGATAGTCTACATGACTGTTCCTAGACCGCTTGCCATGTTGTGATGTGGACATGGGTCCACTTACTAAGGTTAGGCTAGAAAATGGATCCGTATTTGCAGTAGCCATCGGGCTAGATGGTGCGGTGTGGAGGTCTGGTTGAAATTGATATGGTTCTAAATCAAAATTAGAGGCTATGTGGTCGTCTGATGGTGTGGGAGATCACTGAGAATGGCTATGACAGTGCCGACTGAGTGCTCCAAATGGTGGTGGTTTGCCTCTTAGGCGTGAGGAAGATCATTGAGGATCAATTGTGTTCACTTTGGTGTATGAAAATGGTGGGTATGATATTTGGACCCTGGTTTCAATGGATTCCTATTAGCTAGAGGTGGTCTCTTAGCCAGCAATACTACAAGAAGACAGTGATTGGTTTGTTCCTCACGGGTGTTTCTACTCAATCGAAAAGGGTCATTGCATGTTTCGCTTGGCAATTCCTCTTAGTGGCCAGCTACTTTGGGGTTCTTGTGGTACTCCTCACAATGATTTTATTCAAAAATCCGAAGTACTTCCCATAGTTAAACCATTCAAAGACTTATGTCTTTAAAGATTGTAGAATTGATTGAACTTAGTGTAAATTTGGTAAATTTTAAGGCTTACTGAGCGTCATGAACTAATTTAGGTTAATTATTTTGTATGGTGTGTTGGTTTGCTTGTTTTTTCTAGTACTTGGTTTGAAATATGGTTTATGAATTCATGGTAGAGTTCATATCATGCTTTTGTATGCAAACATAAGTAGAAATTTGTTAGCAAGTCTGGTGATTAACCCTGAATTGTTGGCCTAACTAAATTTCTACCTCTCAATGATATTATTCTTCAACCAAGAGAAGGTGCTAGGCTCTGAACATAATGGGACTAAGCCCATCCATAGATCCTCAGGTCACCTCCCAAGTGCTAGGTTGGTCAACAGGGAGGATGCTTAGCACCGTAAGAAGCCCTCCTTCTCTACCCCCTTTACCTTCCAGGTCACCTGGTTTTAGTGGTTTAGGAAAAATACCATGGAGTGCCTAGATATATATGAGATTTCCCTTCATCATATCCTAGAATACCCCAGAGGATGATGACTAGGTAGAGGAGGAAGGGGGTAGCAATATGGTTAATTTTATGTTACTTTTAGTTAGGCTAGTTCATTTTATTAAACCTTAATGATTGATTTAGCATATACACTTTGTTGATGGATTTATTTATAGAAAATGAAAAATGGAATTAAAAGAGACTTGCAATGGTGGACAAAGGTGGATGAGATGCACTGACCGTTCTCTGAAACTAAAAATTACTTTTAATTAAACTCAAATACAACTTCTGTGTGATAGGCCACACATTTCTAACCAAATCCCGCGAGGGGGCCATGGGATTTTTCCAAAAATGAGCGAGGGGGTCACACAAAATGCCAAAACAAATACTACTTGAGCTCCTGGGCTGAATTTGTTCCTATCTAAGGATTAAGTGTGCCATGGGTACACCTGTCTGGGGATTAAGTGCGCCTTGTCTCACCTTTTCCCTCGATAAGAGTGACCTACTCTAGAAAGGGATGTTTTGGTGAGGCAGGGTCAAACCTAGCCAACAGTAACTGGTACTAGGGTCATTTTGAATCGGCTCCACCTTGCAAAGGATTTGACACTGACAGAAATAGGAAATGAAGTAGATATAAACATATCTAAACTAAGATTTCTGAAAACTAGGGTAAAAACTGAAAAACTAGAAAACTTGGAATTTTTGCCCAGGGATCTTATGGGATTGACCCAGGGGAGTCACCAAAGCTGTAGTGAGAAGTTATCCTCACTAAAGGGGTAAGAATAGCTCAGTTGTGCCTATAGGGCAAGAGGGCAGGTTTCTACCCTTAGTGTTATCTCTAAGGTTGTTTGATTTTTTATCCTAGGGTTTTATAGGTTTTTTATTATGATGAGTTTTTGTCTTTAACTTTTACCTTGTTTTACACCTTTTTTGAATGCCATTATTTTTATATTTTTCTTATTATATCTTTTGAAGCCTCAAATCATCACTTATTTAAATCTACGAACCTATATTAAGTGCAAGATTTTTTATATTATGAATTGGATTCTCAAACTGGTAGCGTTTTTCAAACTGGCAACATTTCTGAAACTGGTATCTTTTCTCAATCTGGAAGGATTTTTAGAGTATTGCATTGACGATTTTATTCATCGGCACCATTTGGTATAAAAAATATGACAATGAAACTATGGTATATGTAAACATATTTATGTGGACAGGATCAGTACTTTGTATAATTATTTCTTAAAAGCAGTCCTATTTAAGTAATCATGTTTTACATTGTGTCACTCATTGGCTTGCACAAGTGTTTTGAATTTGAAATCGAGGCATTTTATGTAATGAGTACGGGTACCAATTATGGTAGTGTTGGTAGATTCATAATAATATTTTATTTTCCGTAAAATCTGTCATGCTTAAATTCTCTTTCGAACTTGGTGAAAATCATTAGAGAATGTTTCTATTCTATGGACATTTATGGTTCTAGATCCCAAAATCTGGAAATAATATGTACAGTAGATCTGAAAATAGCAGGGATTTGATTTGTTCCTATATTTTCGTTCTTGAAGAAGGAAAATTTTACATAATATAGTATTGTGCAATTATATGTAAACTGTTGTACAGAAACAAAAATAGCATAAATTATTATTAGAAGTGTATATTGTGAAAGGGTTGCAGAAATGTCGAAGATAACAGAGGAAGAGGATTCAAAAATCGTGGTGAGAAGAAAACTAGGAGGCCTGATTTGCAGATTGGAACCCAATAACACAGAATGGATACTGAAGTTTCCAAGGTCAGACCAATTGATGAAGAATGCTGGATGGTTTGCTTTCTGTGAAAAATTGCGGGGTTATCATTCACAGGTAACTATGGCTTTTATCAAAAAATTTAAAGATGAAATGGTTCATCTTAAGAGTTTAATAGTCAGGGTAAATGAAGAGTCTATTGTTGAAGCAATAGATGTTCTAGCGCAAGGATAAAGATGGTTTAAGCAATAGGACTTTCAAGGAGATTACAGTGAGTTCTTAATGCTGGGTTTTGAAAAATTATACTATAAGAATGGTATCCATGTGAGAAAGATAAAACCTAACTGGAAAATTCCCTTAGAAATGGTGAAAAATTATATTAAATGCGATGGTCAGTATGACAGGGTTCTCAAATGCCATTTACGGTTGTAGATGCACCTTAATGGAAGCTTGAAGCTCAATCTCTAATTATACCTATTAAACAACCTACAAAAGATGATTGCATGGGTTCAAGGCCATCTAGAGCATACTGCTCATTCAGTATACCATCAGGGTTTAATAAAACTATTGATTGTTTCTCAACTATATAGGGAAGGACGAACTTGGGAAAATCTACTGTCAAAGCTAGGGTTTGAAGAAAAGACTAAAGAGAAAGGAAAAAGAATAATGGAATACTTCGATCAGCAAACAACAAATCACAAAAAACAAATTGAAGGTATTGTAGCAAAAGAGTAGGGTTTTATAGAAAAACCAGTTCAAAAAAGTTTATGTCTTGAAGCTTCATTCACAGATGAAAACCCTGAAAAGTTAAGTGTTATGTTAAAGAATATAACTTCAAAGAATTAAGCTCACGATCAGTTCTTGAACTCAAAGAGCATGGATGTGAAGCCTAGGATTAGGTTAAGAAGGAAGTTGTAGGTATATATGAAATCGGCACATGAATACTATGAGGAAATCATGATGATAGATGATGATTTCAGCGAAGAGACTGTAGACACATCCAAAGGTCAATATTGTTCAGATAATGAGAAGTTCATTGATGTTCAAGGAGTTGCAGGGTTTATACCGGAAATATTTTGCACAAACAAACAAGTTTATTCAGAGGATTGCTCAGCATCAAGGATTCCATAGGAATATGAGGTCCATATGAAATAAGAAGACATTGAAATAACTCCAGAATTAAATCAAGTCAAGAAATATTTGCAGACATACAAGGAGCAAACTAGGTTTTTACAGAACATTAAATAAAAGTTAATGGCATCAAATAAAAGACTTCGAGAATATCTAGAGGATAAGGAGGCAGATTATCAGAAATTGCTTTCAATATCTAAAGACATTCTAAAGGAAAAAACAACAATCTAGAATCAACTCAAAGACATGAACGCTCAGAGTAAGGAGGAGAACAAAGATGCTAAGTTTCCTAGGTTGCAAAAGAGGTCCCAGGTTTTAAGTGATTTAACTATCTTGGCAGAGGATTCTAAAGTATTTATATTTATATTTATAGTTTTGTTTTGAAAGCAATTTTGTGTTTGACAGATGTTTCTTTTATTTCACACTTGTATTAAAAAACTGTTTAAAGGAGACTAACCTTTCTACTTTTGAAAGAACTTAATCCATAGAAGTAGGATGTGATAACTATCTTAGAAACTCACATATTTTGTATATAAGGATAGTCACTAGATTAAAAAAAAGGTGGAAATTGGAGTGATGGAAATCTAGTTTTGATGATATTATGTATGACATGAAATGCTCTACATATTCAATACAGGTTCTACTTTGATATCATTATGATTATGAGTTGGATTTGTATCTTATGAATTGTATTTCTTATGATTTATCCTGTATATGGTCAATTGAATCCCATTAGTCAATCTCATTTCATAAATTTGTGCTCGTAGTTCCTTTGATATTGAATTTTGTATTATGTTTTATGTTCTATAGTTCTTTAATGATTAGGTGATTTTACAATATCTTTAATTTCATACCAGCCCAGTTTTTATCTTGATTTCATTGAATTATATTTTTGAAAAAGATTTATTTAAGCTTGAAATCATGTAGTCTAGGTTCAAATTTAGGGATAGCATCTTCTGGCGCCATTGCTGGGGAACGGAGAAATGAAAGGACATCTTCTTTGGGTATTCGACATTCTTATCAAACTAATTTTGTAGGGTGAACAAAATCAGTCAGAACTATTATATACTACATCAGTCACCTATAGAAAGTTACAGTGGATTCAAAAAATATAGGAAATCGAGGAAATCCCTCATCCCCTTTAAATCCAAGAGTCTTGGATCCTGAGCAGTTATTAAAAGAGGCTAGGAGAAATTTAATTTCCACTTCATCATAAAAATTCAAATAGCCTGCAGCCTTGGAGATCCATAAATCTTCATCTATCCAAGTTCCTTCTTTTGACCCGCATTCAAAAAAAGGAAGAGAAGAGTTAGACCTGTTATTTACCCCTTCTGAAATTGACAATTTCTATGTTTTTACAAATCCTTTGCTGTTAGAGAAGGTTAAATTTGAAGCATTGCAAACAGGAGCTTGTTCTTTGTTTTCAACCCATATTCCTTCTGTTAAGACCATCCCAGTGAATCAGTCAAATCCTGGTAATTTTTCTCATTCATCACAACATTCAAGAACCCTTCAATCTAATACAAGTTCAAACATTTCTAATCCTAGAATGGGTCAACCTCAAAATCGAATGGCTACTATGGTAGCAGCAAGATATCTCCCACTAGTTTTACCCCAGCCTCTCAATGCTCTTCCAGTAGGAGATTATCAAAAATATCTTCCAAGATTTAATGGCCAAGGAGATGCTATTGCAGAAGAACACTGGAATACATTCTGTAGTTATGCAGACAATCACAATTTTGAACATGAAGATGTTTGGATGAGGGTTTTTTTCAAAGTTTAGATGGTGAGATCAGAAAGTGGTTTAGAGAATTACCACCAAACTCTATAGATGGTATAGATGCTTTAGAAGAAGCATTTATGAGACAATGGGGTGACACTAAATATTTTTTGTATTACATGATAGATTTTGGATCATTAAAGAGAAAAAAGGATGAAGCTGTGGGAGATTTTTCCAAAAGATTCAATAAAATGTACAGTAGGATTCCAGCTAAAATAAAACCCATCGAGACATCAGCAAAGTTAACTTATGCAAACTCATTTGATCATGCGTTTTCTTTGCTATTGAGAGAAAGAAAATATGTGTCACTTCAAAATATGTAAAATGCAGCATTAGAAGTAGAGTCAAATATTTTAGCCTCAAATAACTCAAGGAGGAAATAGAACATCAAATTGTAGACAAAAAGGGTAAAAAAGAAATCATTACATATAGCCATATAGGAAGATCTTCAAACAGTAAAATGGATGAAATGAATAAAATTATTAAAAATTTGTCTGCTAAGATTGATAGGTTGGAAATGAGAAATATAAATCAGAATAAACCTATACCGGAAGGTGAAAGAAATCAAAATCAGTTTAGAAGATATTTTGCTTCTAGGTTTTTGCCAAGAGAAAGACGAAATAATGATATTTAGAGAGACAGGAGAGAAAATCAAGAACAAAGGATTCAACCTCCTTTCCAAAATAATAATGTCAAAGATGATGAATCATATGAGATATATGAGGGGGAGTTAGATGATTTGGAAGAACATGAACATAATATTAGTTAGTTTGATGATGATTCTTCTTCTCATTTTCTGACTAGAGTTGATTATAATTATGCTACAGAATTATATCATTATGAAGAAAATGATTATCGGATGTCTATGCCTAAATTTTGTCAGGAAATACCACAAAAATCATATGGTCTTAGATCAGGGGTAAAACATGTAGAACAAGATAAAAAGATGGTGAAAACTCATCCTATTAAACAAAATATGTCTTCAATTCAGAAAAAAAATTGTAAAGGTGAGAAAAGATGAAGTGGTAAATCTTGAGGAGGTGAATAAAGTTGTAAGTGGTTTCAATTTGGAGGATGAGCTTAATAAAGTGAAAATCCCTGTGCCTTTAATAGAGTTGATTAAGAGTAAAGTTTACAGGGAAGCAACTTTTAAAAATTTCAAAAATGCAGTGAATCCTACTCCTATTCCATCTGATGAGATTAATTTGCAAGATGAAAAACCCACTGTTACTGTGGGGTCAAAAACTTTTGATCAACCTGATGATAATTCAGAATATCCTCCTCCATTTTGTGTAACTTTTTCAGTACATGATCAGCTATTGCATAATTTTCTGCTAGATTCAGTAGCTTCACATAACCTCATGCCAAAAGCAGTCATGGAAGATTTAGGACTAAGTGTTACTAAACCATACCATGATTTGTATGCATTTGATTCTAGGGTAGTGAAGTGTATTGGGGTAATCAAAGATCTGGTGGTGAATTTAACTCAGGTACCTATGAAGAGTGTATTGATGGATATAGTTGTAGCAGATATTTATCCTAAATTTGGTATGCTATTGTCTAGATCATGGGCAAATAAAGTGGGAGGAACTCTTTGAATGGATATTTCATATGCTACAATTCCAGTATTTGGAGGACAATTCAGAAGACTTTACAGAGAAGTACAGATGGCATATTTGGTAAGTGATAGTAGACACCCTAATAATCATCTGATCTATTCAATTGATGAAAATATTGGTTGTTGTATGTTGCAATTAAATGATGAAATTGAAGGAGTTTTACAAGTACAGAAAGATATTCCAGTTTCGGTAAAGAAAGAAGAACCATATGGGTTATGGAAAATCTATTTTGATGGTGCATCAAGTAAGGAGGGGGTAGTAGCAGGAGTATTATTGATTTCAGCTAGAGGTGAGGTTATTTCCCTTATGTACAAAGTGGAATTTAAAACAACAAATAATACTGCTGAATATGAGGCTTTGATTCTTGGGTTAAGAGTAGCAAAATACTTGGGTATTGAAGAACTTGTTGTGTTTGGCGACTCCAAATTGGTAATTCAGCAAGTAAAAAGTGTTTACTAGGAAAAGCATTATTTATTGAAAGTTTATAGGAATGAGGCTTGGGATTTAATTGCAAATTTATTTATAGCTTTCAATATAAATTTTGTTCGAAGAGAATACAATGAAATAGCTGATTCCCTAGCCTTAGCAACAGCCTATTTCAAATTTCCAAAGGTAACTCATTTGAAATACCCAATTGATATAAGATACAGACCCTCTGTACCAGATAATATCAAACATTGGAAATTTTTTAATGATGATCAGGAAATAAAAGAATTTATGGAGTTAGTAGGTGAATTCTCAGATGATACAGTTGACCATGAACAATATTTTGAATGGATAGAAAATGAACCTTGCAGAAATAATTCAATAGCTGATCACAAAATTGTTGAGTTAAAAGGGAATTTCATTCCTAAGGGACTTGTTCCGCTAGAGAAGTTGTTTTCAAAAGATGATACACTAATAAAACCCACTTTGCAGACTACTGAGGAGAATGTTATAGAGTATACCATTGGTTTTGAAAATCATCCTAAGATGATAAAATTGTCAAAATTGCTGTCAGAAGAGGAAAGGAGAAAATATGTTGGTTTGCTGAAATAATTTGTGGACACTTTTGCTCGGTCATATTATGATTTAAAAATGTATGATACTAGCATAATTTAGCACAAAATTCCTCTGAAACCAAATACTAAGCCTTTCAAACAGAAGCTTAGAAGGCTTAACCCATCATTGCTGCCAGTAATTGAAAAAGAGGTAAAGAAATTACTAGATGAAAAAATTATTGTACCTCTAAGATATTCATCATGGGTTGCGAATTTGCTGCCTATACGTAAGAAGAATGGATAGATAAGAATTTGTGTATATTTCCACAACTTGAATAGATCTTGCTTGAAAGATAACTATTCATTACCAAAAATAGATCAGATTTTGCAAAGGGTTGTAGGATCTCACAAAATTTCAATGATTGATGGATTTTCTTGTTATAACCAGATAGCAATACAACCGGAATACAGAGAAAAAAAAGAATTTACAACTCCATGGGGGACCTTTATGTATGATAAAATGCCCTTTGGGCTTATGAATGCAGGTGCCACTTTTCAGAGGGATATGGATATAGCTTTTGTGGGTGAGAATGAAAAAATTGTAGTGATATACCAAGACGATATCAGAGTCTTCTCCAAGTCTGATGAATATCATCTAAAACATTTGAGAATTTTTTTTATTAAATGCAGAAAATTTGGTTTATCATTAAACCCAAAGAAGTCTCACTTTGCTTTGACATAAGGTAAATTGTTAAGGCATATTATTTCTACTAAAGGAATAAAAATAGATCCAGAGAGAGTAAAGGCCATCTTAAAAATTAGTATTCCTAGAAATAAAAAGGAAATTCAATCTTTCATCGGAAAAATTAATTTTTTGAGATGGTTTATTCCTAATTTTGCACAAATTATCAAACATATCACTGAGATGCTTAAGAAAGATAGGGAGGTTAAATGGTAAAACCAGGTGAAACAATCATTTGAAGCCATAAAGCAGGCATTAATAGAAGCACCAGTATTGATAGCTCTTGATTATAAAAAATGTTTTGCAATTTTCTTATTTGCATCAGAAGATACTATAGCTGCTATATTATTGCAAAAGAATTCAAATGGTTTGGAACAACTAATTTCTTTTTTTAGCAAAACATTAAGAGACTCAGAGCTTAAATATAATATAATGGAAAAGAAAGCATATGCATTAGTTAAAGTTCTTAAATTCTTCAGGATATATGTTTTACATTCCAAGATTTTGGCATATGTTCTAAGTTCAGCAGTCAAGGAGATTTTAGGACAACTTGACAACGAGGGAAAAAGAGGCAGATGGATAGCTAAGGTTATGGAATATG
Organism: Pseudotsuga menziesii; assembly: GCA_001517045.1. Lineage (NCBI taxonomy): Eukaryota > Viridiplantae > Streptophyta > Pinopsida > Pinales > Pinaceae > Pseudotsuga > Pseudotsuga menziesii. The sequence continues at coordinate 123,468 of LPNX011018520.1, forward strand.
ACGTGGATATTAAACTAATGAAATTGGTAAAATTCCAAGGATTAGCTAAGATTTTAACAGAATCAAATTGTCAGGTATTAAATATTCATGTGATGGTAGAACATTCAGAACAAGATATGGCAACAAAATACAGTAAGCAGTAGGCTTATAGAAGGTATGGTGAGTCTAATTGGTATAAAGATATTGTATATTTCCTTTTATACTTACAATGCCCTCTAGAATTGAATAGAAATGAACGCAGATCATTAAAAATAAACACAATGAAGTATGTTTTAATAGATCAGGCTTTGTACTGGAAGGATCCAAGAGGAATATTGTTGAATTGTTTGGAGAAATAAGAAGTTGATGCTGTTATTTCAGAATTGCACAGTGGAGTATGTGGAGGGCACAAGTATTGGAAGGACACTGCTTTTAAAATATTAAGAGCAGGATATTATTGGCCTACCCTTTTCTTAGATGTGTACCATCAGGTCAGATCATGTGTGGAGTGTCAAAAGTTTGCAGGTAAGCATAAACTTCAGTCCTTACCCTTGAATACTATTACAGTAAATTCTCCATTTCAGGAGTGGGGTTTAGAATTCATTGGTGAAATTCATCCTCCTTCTAGTGGACAACATAAATGGATTCTAACTGCTACTGATTTTTTCAATAAATGGGTGGAGGCAGTTCCTACAAGGAGAGCAACTGAACAAGTCATAATTAATTTTCTTTAGGAAAACATTCTTAGTAGGTTTGGATGCCCTAGGAAATTAGTCATTGATAATGATCCTGCTTTTAAATAAAAAAAGGTGGTGAAATTTTGTGAAGAAAATAATATTAACTTGAAACAGTCCACACCATACTACCCACAAGGTAATGGATTAGCAAAATCCAGTAATAAAAACATTGTAAATAATATCAAGAAAATGTTATTTGAGAATTAAAGGAGTTGGGATACCAAATTAAAATTTTCTCTTTGGGCTGATAGAGTAACTATTAAGAAGTCAATTGGGACATCCCCTTTCCAATTGGTATATGGATTTGATGCTATTTTACTTGTTCAATTAGTGGCTCCAGTCACTAAATTTATGCAGGAAATAAAAGAAGAGCCTGATGATATAAGAAGAAGAATGTTTCAGATAATTCAATTGCAGTAGGAGAGAGAAGCTATCGAAAATATAGCTGAGAGGCATAAAACAAGAATGAAGGAAAGCTTTGATAAGCAAGTTAAAAAAGATATGTTTGCAGTGGGTGACCTTGTTCTCAGGTGGGATGCACAAAAGGAGGCAAAGGTAAGCATGGGAAGTTTGATAATTTATGGATAGGGCCTCTTTCAGTGATCAATATCTTGGGAAACAAGACTTTTGTTTTGCAAAATTTGAATGGTGAGGAGATTGCAGGTCCAGTCAATGGACGTTTTTTAAAGCATTTTTATACATATTGAGGGATAAAGGGTCATTGTACATATTCACTGTATATATCATTTTCTTTGAATAAGACTCCAGCCCAATAAGACATAAATGACTTTAGCAGATTTATGAAGGCATGGGTCAACATCTTCTGAAATTTTCATAGAGAAAACTTTGTCCCCAGATGGAGCCAAATGTTATCTCTAAGGTTGTTTGATTTTTTATCCTAGGGTTTTATAGGCTTTTGATTATTATGAGTTTTTGTCTTTAACTTTTACCTTTTTTTACACCTTTTTTGAATGCCATTATTTTTATATTTTTCTTATTATATATTTTGAAGCCTCAAATCATCACTTATTTAAAGCTATGAACCTATATTAAGTGCAAGAGGTTTTATATTATGAATTGGATTCTCAAACTAGAAGCATTTTTCAAACTGGCAGCATTTCTGAAACTGGCAGCATTTTTAGAGTATTGCATTGATTATTTTATTCATCAGTACCATTTGGTATAAAAGATATGAAAATGAAACTATGGTATATGTAAACATATTTATGTGGACAGGTTCGGTACTTTGTATAATTATTTCTTAAAATAAGTCATGTTTAAGTAATAATGTTTTACATCATGTCACTCATTGTCTTGCACAAGTGTTTTGAATATGAAATCGAGGCATTTTATGTAATGAGTGCTGGTACCAACAATGGCAGTGTTGGAAGATTCATAATAATCTTTTATTTTCCCTAAAATCTATCATGCTCAAATTCTCTTTCGAACTTGGTGAAGATCATTAGAGACTGTTTCTATGCTATGGACATTTATGGTTCTAGATCATGAAATATGGAAATAATATGTACATTATATATGAAAATACCAGGGATTTGATTTGTTCCTATATTTTCGTTCTTGAAGAAGGAAAATTTTACGTAGTATAGTCTTCTGTAGTTGGATGTAAACTGTTGCAGGGAAAAAAAAAGCAGCATAAATTCTTCTTGGAAGTGTATATTTTGAAAGGGTTTCAAAAATGTTGAAGATAAAAGAGGAAGAGGATCCAAAAATCATGGTGAGAAGTAAACTAGGAGGCCTGATTTGCAGATTGGAACCCCATAACAGAGAATGGATACTGAAATTTCCAAGGCCAACCCAATTGATGAAGAGTGTTTGATGGTTTGCTTTCTATGAAAAATTGAAGGGTTATCATTCACAGGTAACTATGGATTTTATCAAAAAATTTAACAATGAAATGGTTCAACTTAATAGTTTAACAGTTAGGGTAAATGAAGAGTCTATTGCTGAAGCGATAGATGTTCCAGTGCAAGGAGAAGCATGGTTTAAGCGGCAGGACTTTCAAGGAGATTACAGTGACTTATTAATGCCATGTTTTTAAAAATTAGAATGGAAGAATGGTATCCATGTGAGGGAGATAAAACCTAACTAGAAAATTCCCTTAGAAATGGTGCAAAATTATATTACATGTGATGGTCGGTATGACAGGGTTCTCAAATGCCATTTACGATTGTTGATGCACCTTAATGGAAGCTTGAAGCTCAATATTCCATTCTACCTATTAAATAGCCTACAAAATATGATTGCATGGGTTCAGGGCCATCCAGAGCATACTGCTCATTCAGTATACCATCAGGATTTAATAAAACTGTTGATTGTTTCACAACTGCACAGGGAAGGACAAGCTTGGGAAAATATGCTGTCAAATCTAGGGTTTGAAGAAAACACTAAAGAGAAAGGAAAAAGGGTAATGGAATACTTGGACTATCAAACAACAAATCACAAAAAACAAATTGAAGCTGTTGTAGTAGAAGGGAAGGGTTTTATAGAAAAAACAGCTCAGAAAAGTTTATATCTTGAATCTTCATTCACAGATGAAAACCCTGAAAATTAAGTGTTATGTTAAAGAATATAACTTCAAATAATGAAGCTCGTGATCATTTGTTGAACTCAGAGAGCATGGATGTGAAGCCTAGGACTAGGTTAAGAAGGAAGTTGTAGGCAGAGATGAAATCAACACATAAAGACCGTGAGGAAATTGTGATGATAGATGATGCGTTCAGCAAAGAGACTATACACACATCCAAAGGTCAATATTGTTCAGATAATGAGAAGTTCATTGATGTTCATGGAGTTGCAGGGTTTATACCAGAAATCATTTGCACAAACAAACAATTTTATTCATAGGATTGCTCAGCATCAAGGACTCTACAGGAAGATGAGGTCCATATGAAAGAAGAAGACATTGAAATAAATACAAAATTAAATCAAGTAAAGAAATCTTTACAAACATACAAGGAGCAAACTATGTTTTTACAGAACATTAATGAAAAGTTAATGACAACAAATAAAAGACTTCGAGAAGATCTGGAGGATAAGGAGGCAGATTATCAGAAATTGCTGTAAATATCTAAATACATTTTGAAGGAAAAAAGAACCATATAGAAGTAGCTTGAACACATGAAGGTTCAGAGTAAGGAGGAGAACAAAGATGCTGAGTTTGCCAGGTTTCAAAAGTGGTCCCAGGTTTTAAGTGATTTAACTATCTTGGCAGAGGCTTAAAGTATTTAGATTTAGAGTTATAGTTTTCTTTTGAAAGCAATTTTGTCTTTAACACATATCTCTTTTATTTCACACTTGTATTAAAAAATTGTTTCAAGGAGATTGACCTTTCTATTTTTGAAAGAGCTCGATCCATAGAAGTAGGATTTGATAACTATCTTAGAAACTCAGATATTTTGTATATAAGTATAGTCACTAGATTAAAAAAAAGGTGGCAATTGGAGTGATGGAAATCCAGTTTTGATGATATTTTGTATTTCATGAAATGCTCTACATGTTCAATACAGGTTCTGCTTTGATATGATTATGATTATGAGTTGGATTTGTATCTTATGAATTGTATTTCTTGTGATTTATCCTGTATATGGTCAATTGAATCCAATTACATGATTCTTATAGTGAAGTACAGTTATATTTTAAAAATTTAATAACAGAGTCAGTCTCATTCCATAAATTCATGCTCATAGTTCCTTTGATATTGAATTTTGTATTCTATTTTATGTTGTATAGTTATTTAATGATTATGTGATTTCTTTATATCTTTAATTTCATACCAGCCCAGTTTTTATCTTGATTTCATTGAATTATATTTTTGAAAAATATTTCTTTAAGCTTGAACCCCTGTACTCCAGGTTCAACTTTAGGGATAACACTTAGAAAACAGTAAAAAACGGAATGATAAATGGTAAAAATAGAGCTACGAATTGAACCTAAGCTAATCTAAGAAAATGGCTACAATAGAAAACTAAATCTAATAGCTAATGAAACAAAAATAAAGGAGAGGAGATGATGGAGCATTGTTCAACCCCTCTATAGACAGTATGTTAGGGTTCCGCCTCTAAACCTGCAAAATAAACATATACTACCATGGGGACAACCTGCAAATAATGTTAATGAAAAACTTGCGAATGGAGATGAGGGTTAGAAAGTAAAAACAAATAAAACAAGCATAAAAAGAGATTATACCTCACTTAGGTGGAAATGGGCCACCATGCCCTAGCTCATGGGAGCACCTCCCTCTTTGGTTGGGAAGCAATGTCTTGGAGAAATGGAAATGGAGGAGAGGGAGAGTGGGTGGTTTGAGAGCAAGAGGTCTCAAAGCATCCATGGGTAGCATAACAATAGGCAAGTGAGAAGTCTTTTGAGAGTGACCTCCCACCCTCCTTTTATAGTTTTTCCAAGGGATTTTAGGGTTTTAAGCCCTTGGTTATGGCTTTAGCCCCTTCTACCCTAAATTTAGCCGCTTTCAATATTTTAGACCCTTTTTTAGGGATTTAGCTCATGGGGCTCTATTTTAGGCTCTTTTTTGGGGTTTTTAGCCCTTTTCTTCATCCTTGGGCTCTTTTGGAGGTGTGGAGGTCAAATGGAAGGTCTTATGGAGTGAAATGAGTGTTGTGAGGTGGTGTCCTTGGGTGGTGTAGGCCATTGAGAGCTGTGTGGGATATTTTTGGGTTAACACCCCCCTCTTGCTCAGTCCATCTCTTTGTCTCTCCCACTCTCTATGCCTCTCTGTATCACTCCCACTCTCTCCCCACCTACCTCTCCCACTTCCCTTATTTATCCTTCTCTCTCTCTATTTATTTATCTCTCTCTCTCTCTCCATGTTTCCCTCGACCTTACCCTCTCTCCTCTCCTCCTACCCCTCAGTATTTATCTCCATTACTTCCTTTGTCACTCTCTCCCTCCCTCCCTCTTTCCCCCTCCCCCCGATCTCTCCCCCTCTCTCTTTCTCTCTCTCTGTTACCCTCTCTCCCTTTCCATTCCCCTCTCTCCATATCTCCCAGGCTTCTTCTCTCACTCTCTCTCTTGATCTTTCCCTCTATATACCCCTCCCCATCTCCCTATGTCTCCATACCTCCCTCTCTCTCTCTCTATCTCACTCTCTATCACTCCCTACCCATCTATACCCCTCTCTTTATCCATCCCTCCTGCTCTCTCTCTCTTTATCCATATATTTATCTATTTCTATATGTGTCTCTATCTCTCTCCCTCTCCCTCCCTTCCTATCTATCTCTCTTCCTCTCTCGCTTTCTCACTCCCTCTCCCCTTTGATCCCTCCTTCTCTATTCCTCTCCCTCTCCCTCTCCCCCTACCACTTTGTCTCTCTCTTAACCCAATCCATATGATTCCCTCCCTATCTTATCCCTCTTGTTATTCCTCCATCATTGTCTCTCCCACTCCATGTATCTCTCTATCACTCCCACTCTCTCTCACCCTCCCTCTCCTGCACCCCCTATTTATCCTTATCTCCCACTCCCTCTCTCTCTATATATATTTTCCTCTCTCTCTATCTATATATATACCTCTCTCTTTGCTTCCCTCCCTCCTACTTTACCTCCCCCTTACCCTCTCCCACTCGCTCCATCTTGCCCATGCTTCCCCCCTCTCTCTCTCTCTCTCTCTCTCTCTCTCAAATCCCCTAAAACCGCCCTATCACTACACGAACCCCCTCTCTCTCTCCCTAACCCCTCTCCTACCACCCATACCCCTAAATACCTCCATCTCTCTCTCTGTTACTCACCCTACCCTTGATTACCCTCTCGAGCCCTCCTGATCCCCTCACCCCTACCACTAACAACTACCCCATTTCTCTCTCTCTCTCTGTCTCTCTCTCTCTCCACCCCAATAATCCCCTCATAAACACCCACTAGTACATATGGGTGGATTTTTCCACGCTAGTTTTCCACGTTTTTTTACTTTCGTGGAAAAATCAAGGGTAAATTATGCATTTTTACAATTTTTTTTTAAGGAAGCCCCGACTTCCATCGCTATATCCACGCGATCCCTGACTTCCATCGCTATATCCACGCGAAGGTAATATTAAGTTTGTTTATTTGGATAAGCCCACGTTTATTTGGATAAGCTCAGCCCAGTGACACCTCTCGGCTCTGATCCTTTCGATTGCCCCTCCAATTCGACTTCGTGCGATGAATATTCGATTTCACAGGAGGAGAGGGCCATTGCGGAGAAAGGATTCTATTTGCATCCCTCACCTCTCAGTACGCCCAGGGATAGGGAGCCAGAGCTGCTAACCCTGTTTCCCCTGCAGTCTTCCCGGGGATCCAGCTCTTAGCTCCTAGTCTTCTTACCCTTTGTGGCAGGCATCTCACCATTGATCTGCTTTCATTTTTGGTTTTGGTGAATTACAGTTATTTGAGCATCAAATAGCAGGCCCTGGCAAGTTGGTCCACATGTTCTGTGTTTTTTTAACCTGGATCTGTATCTAGAAGAAGATGGCCTGGCCTGTGATTTTTACTTTTGCAGACTTGCCCGGAAGAAGGCCTGTTGTTTCGTCTTTCTCCTTCAGTAAGTTCCTATGTTTCATGTATCATATCAATTTGTCTGGATTTTGATCTATATGAAAATATAGATATATATATATCTTTGCCTATGAATTTTTGAGAATGCTGGGCCAATGAATCATCGATTCGGATGAAATTTTGTGGATGTGAAGCTATCTGTGACAGTAAATAGGTTTTGGTTTTTTCCATTCCCATTCTTTGTATTTTTGGTTAATTTTAAATGGGATTTATTGGCTATACATTGAATAAATTCTCTGTTTTTCCTGACTACTGTTTTAAATCTGAAAACGGTGAATGCTGTTACTGAGGGATACCATTCTGTTGAAAACAGTCCTAAGATGCACTCTGGAGAGGAGAATATAGCGATTTGGGCAGCGTTCAGCAGTAATCAGCAATCGGCATCGGCTTCTAAAACTTCAACGATCTTTCACTTCAGCTTCTTTTCTCACGGCTCTACACAGTAGCTCGATCTCTTCTCACAATGGTGGCTCTGATAAAAAAATGGTAGTAGCTCGATCTCTTCTCACAACGGTGGCTCTAATAAAAAAATGCCAGTAGCTCGATCTCTTCTCACAACGGTGGCTCTGATAAAACAAATTACCAAGTCTGCACACACGGTGATGGATGCTCTCCTCCAGCGTTCAGCTTGCACCCAGTTCCAACGATGCCATTTATATATTTTGCGTTCAGGAATCACGGGGATGGTGGAAGGGTATCCAACTGCTGAACCTAGCCCCAGGGAAACAGGGCTCACCCGAAATATGCCACTCATCGAGGCAACTCCTGTGGGATTCAAAAATTACAATCTAAGGACAACAATTATAGTTTAGACAGAGGCCTGCCTTCCTGTAAATCTTATCAAGGTAAAACTGTGAACCTCTCAGTAGATGGTCTTGTGATTTCTGGATATTCATCACTGATAACATTACTAACCTAGGGTTTATGTTGTATTCTTCATGGCTTGGTGAACCTCCCTGTTTGGTGCACCTGGGAATAAATATGGCATGCAAATTCAATCGAAAGTGGTGGCCACAGGTAAGTAGGGTGGTACAAGAATTATGGAGAAGATCTCTCCTAATGACCTTCTAAGAATTTCAGAATTCTCGTCCAAGATTCTACCCTCTATATTTAGATAGGGTTACTGTGTTAACGCTGAATTGGGCGTAATATTCTTGTATACACCGAACTAGACATTAATTTTGTTTTTAAATTTTAAAACGAGGACCCAGGAATTTGGGTCTGTGATATTTATTATACTCTTCATCAATTTCATAAGAATAGAGGTTAAATTTTGGTATTGGAAGAATGACTAGGGTTACCAATGGGATATATAAATATATATTAAAAAAAAATTAGGCATAGAGGCCCCTAAGGTTCTTAATGCACACACTTTTGGTCTGAGGCAAATTCTGGATGTGAGAAATTTGTAAGGATGCGAATTGGTTGAGAACGTCTATTAAACATTCAAGGGAGATCCCACTTGGGCATGAAGTTACTCGTTAAAGACACATTTATCAAGATATTCTTTGATATATAGGTGTTATTTATGGTATATTTTGTGTTTTCATACTTTTTTTTTCCTTGAACAATACTTCTTATATTTACGAGGACACATTTACAACCACATCCACAGTGTGTTTTGAACCTGGGGCTACATTTTAGTACATGCCTGATCACCTCGCTACTAGTTGTTAGAAAACTTAGAATACCCTCTTGTGGGCTGTATTTTCATAGTTAAACAATAAACCCCCTTCTTTGATTGGAGAGCATATGAAACTTCATAGGTCTGCTTTTATGTCAGGCTACCTTTGGTTAAGAGTGGCAACTGAGTGGTATCTTTTCCCTCAGAGTCACATAAGACTTGCACCTAGCCTCATCTGCACAAAAGATTGTGAATTAGCATAGGGAGTGAGACCACCAGGTTTTGAACCTGGGTCATCGTTGCTGCAAGGGCTCCAACTTGACACCAGACTACGGATGGATGGACTTGTTTATTCTATAGGGTATAGTTAATCTAGAAGGTATAGTTAATCTCATTTTTATAGATTCTTTGATATATAGGTGTTATTTATGGTATAGTTTGTGTTTTCATACTTTTTTTTTCCTTGAACAATACTTCTTATATTTACGAGGACACATTTACAACCACATCCACAGTTTGTTTTGAACCTGGGGCTACATTTTAGTACATGCCTGATCACCTCGCTGCTAGTTGTTAGAAAACTTAGAATACCCTCTTGTGGGCTCTATTTTCATAGTTAAACAATAAACCCCCTTCTTTGATTGGAGAGCATATGAAACTTCATAGGTCTGCTTTTATGTCAGGGTACCTTTGGTTAAGAGTGGCAACTGAGTGGTATCTTTTCCCTTAGAGTCACCTAAGACTTCCACCTAGCCTCATCTGCACAAAAGATTGTGAATTAGCACAGGGAGTGAGACCGCCAGGTTTTGAACCTGGGTCATCGTTGCTGCAAGGGCCCCAACTTGACACCAGACTATGGATGGATGGAATTGTTTATTCTATATGGTATAGTTAATCTAGAAGGTATAGTTAATCTCATATTTAGAGGTTTGAATGATGCATATTGCTTTCATAACAGTGCAAGCAATCCCCAAGAGAAAAAAATGGAAAATAGAACCTGATCATAATGTATGCCGAAGATGTTAGGTTTGGCTTTCCATTTATATAATCATTTCTGAATTTGCTTCTCTTTAGGGGACTTTAATAATATCTCATAAGAAAGAGTAATATTACTGCACAGTGCATGCTCATATACTACAATGAGGTATCATGATTACTCTATGAGAATATAATTGTCATGTCTACAACATATGCAAACTATTTCATTTCTGAAGGTGTAGGCATTCCCATCTTTAAACTCCTAGCCACAAGGATTATACCCCAACCATATTAATGCCTTTATCTTTTATAAATAGCACGCTACTTACAAAACCTGTAGAAGTCTGCATGGCCACCATCATAAGTCTTTTACCCTTTCTGGTAGCTTTTATTTCTCTACACCTAGATCAATGCACTTATTCAGCAGATCAAATATTTTTTGGATACAACTTTGAGTTCATATAGCATAATGCCATTCTGTCTTTCTGATATATTTTTCTCAAGGAAAGCTTCATTTATGAAAAAAAGGGACTGTTAATTTCTAATTGCTCTTTCTCTGGATTGCTGTTCAGGTTGACGTTGCTCAGGGAGTGCAGCAAATAATTTCATATCCACCACAAGCGTTTGATTGGATTCCAGCTGATGTAAACTTTACTATGCCTGGAGACATGGGTTACGGTCAATTGTCGAAGACTCTGGAAACATCTTTTGAAGAAGCAGAAATCATAGACAAAATATTACATACTGCAGAAGCATCTCAGGCAGATAATACTGTAGTTGATTATTTATTTAATAGCGATATTGCTAACATTGATGAAATTTGGAGAGGAGAGGATCTTGGAGATGATATCTTACCTTCATTAGAGGAGTTGGAGTATAATGATACTTCTCTAGTGCAACATGGCAACAACAATAATCCAGTTGGAGTATAATGATACTTCTAATTGCTCTTTCTTCAGAAAACCCATTGATCAGAGTTGTAGTATCGCTCGAGGAGAAAATTCTTGAAAAGGAACTTGTAGAAGAAAACTTAAAGAATGTAAGATGTACCGATTCCATAACAGTTGTGAAGTTTTTATAGCTTGCAGTTACTTAGTTGTTCACACAAACTTCTATATTTGTGCATTACTGGGGAAATTAACTATTATCATGGGTGTTGCAGAATATATGGGTGAAATACTCGAAGCCTGCAAATGCTCTTCCACCAGGTTGCATGTCCCCACACTGATGATAATATTCTGCTTTGCACGCTATCAGATCTTCATTGTTCTTGAGTGAGTAGCTGATAGATGTTTCCTGGGAATTGAGATCACCAGGTAACCTTTCGAGCTCTGCAAACTTTGATTCAACATTCTCTGCTTTATCATACTGCAAGAGATATGCAGTGTATAGGTTAAGATAGCTATTTATGTCCAGATCTGTGTCTTACATGCCTACCGTATTGGCACATATTTAAGAATGAAGTTTACTTCAAGCTAGGGTCAGGATTGGTCTTTAAATTTGATGGATATTGTATCTGTTTAGGTTGAAATGGTGCTTACGTTGTTGATTACGTTGTTCACTAGTCTTATGATAAGTGTATTTAACCTTTGTTGTCTTAGATTGCTGCAATGATTTGAAGAATATGAACAGGTTTAATTCCTCGTGATTTGTTTTCAAGTTGAAGTTCTATAGCTAAAGACTTTAGTTGGTCAATGCAACTTTGACCATTTCCTAGTCACCCATGTTTCAAAACCATGGTCTTCTCTATCCAAAATGTGTCCTCTCTTGAAACTTTGGCTCAAGTTGTGTTTGCCTTCTATCAATTTTGAAATCTTCTTGACATGTGTTATGCTTGCTTGTTTATCATCAGGTGAGGATGTGAAAATCAATGTGGAACAAAATTCATCACAAGTTTCCCAGGACAAACCCTTTCCAAATAAAAGGCTATTTCAGAAGTGGAAAAGATTTCCTGCTGGTCACACATATGACGGCGACAAAGGATCAATAAATTCAAGGCGGTGGTCTCGCACACCATCAGGAGATATTCTTCTTATTGCTGATAAACCACTTCCAAAACTTGCAGAGGATGAGGAGATCATGGGTATAATAACAATGGAAGATGTTATTGAAGAGATTTTACAAGTTTCCATCTCAGGCCCTAACTTCATCCTTGCTCTTTTCTTAGTTCACCATCATTTTCATGGGTGGGTAAATATATTTTGGGCCAGAAACCTTTGGCTTAGATGCTGCATCCAAGGTTTTTTTATTATGCAAAACCATTCAGGACTTGCACATGGCTTTCTCCACCTAATGCTTAGAACAAACTACCAAGGCTCAATTAAGGAGTATAACAAGATGGTACAATTTGGATACATAATTGCAGCAGCATAAGCAGAGCAGTTGAACCTATTTCTCCCAATGAAACAATTTTTAGATTTACCACTTGACTACAACCTGGTTGACTGTGCACAGTAATTTAATAGATTCCTTATATTCAGTAATATTTTCAGTGAACTGAGAAATTTGGATGAGAATAACCTGTTCACTAAAATGACAAGTTTTGAACATTGATTATGGTTATAACTCATTTGTATGGCATGGGCGTTATTCCCTAGCTCAGAGTCGAGTTTTCCAAATCATGTAAAGGATCTAGGTATGGCCTTAAACTTCACGTGTCATTTAGATTGCAAGTGAAAAATACATCATGTCATTGGCTTGCATGACTAAGCAAAGAAACTATCAAATTGTCTTGGTATCATAAATCGATTCCAGGATTTTACTTCAAAAAACATCTATGCAACGTTTTGACATAATGTTTATGTATTGTGAGGCCAGCAGCTATTCTTGATACTTGAATTTTGTCCATTGCATCCCACTCGTTTTAGAAAACCAACTTTTTCAATTGCATCACCTGATCACATTTATTACTAAGGGTTGATTCCTACAGTAGTTACATTGTTTAGNTATGCAGGAGGAGATATTTGATGAGACGGATGCTCATGCCCTTATTTCTGTTATTTTTGTTAACCTCATTGCTTGAGTTCATTTCTTTTACCAGGCTTTCCATGTTCTTCAGCAAAAATAGATCACTATACATACATCTCTCTTCTATAGAGGGAATTAAATTATTGAACAGGATTCCACATTTATCAGGTATACCCTCAAATAGCGTGTCAAACTTTATGGTCATTATGACCTCAAGCAAACTATTGAAAACTTCTGCATCAACCTCAATTCCCCCTAATGCATCTCTTGCTCTGAAAAATTGCTCAATTGTATACAAAAATACCTCAATAGAGAGGGTAGAAGACACCACAGTTGCACTCCCTGGATGAACATGTGATGGGAAACCATGCAACGAGCAGCTCAGAAAAAGTTTGTTCAGGTTCCCTTTGTTTTCTTTGCTCACAATTCCTCTAAACTTTGTCAGAGTTCCAAGTACAGACTCTATAAGATTAAAGCTAGCTCCTTACTTCCCCAACAGCTCTTCCTGCTTTGACTTGTCATAACCTGCTTGAAGCATCAAATTTAGTGAAAAAAGTGCATCATCTTCGCATTATTTTCCATGAAGAACAAAAAGCATAGATTTTCGCAGTGCCCCGACATGCATGCTCAAAAGGGATGTCAATATTTTTCAGTAAAACGCTTGATTGCCCATCCTTCAATACACAAAAAACTAACTGCTCACAAAGTGTGAGTAATGAAGTATCTTTAGATGTCTGCTCATAAAGTGTGAAAATATTCATTTATTTGTCCATCCACTTCTTCCTGAATGTGCCAAGTCTCAGCATCGATGTGCAGCCCAGCTTTTTATTAACCATCCGCATCCATGTTCCTTTTTCTGTACACATCATTTAAGGAAGAACATTAAATGCAGTCCAATCAAGTTGTATCTCCTCATATATGGGCCTGAGATTGTAGTTGTTCAAGTCATTTACTTCATTCATCCACTTAATAAGGACAAGTGAATCACCAAAAATTTGTAGGACATGTGCACCTTTTTTGGACTCAAACATTAAAGGAAGTTTTACAGCCATAAGTTCAGCTATATTATTAGTAGTAAGTACCACTTCCTAGCCCAGCTTTGAATTTTATGAGATGTGCATCTCACATATATAAAACTTGAGGGGCCACTTTTATCATTGTGCAATAATGATTTCTCTCAGAAGTCAGCAACTACTCTTTTGTGGTCTGCACACAGCCTTCAAAAATAGACATACTCTGGATGGAACTTTGTAATGGGAGTAATTTTTGTTCTTCAAAATTCTGTGGATCACGTGCTAAGTTAGCCCCAGACCTACTATCAGAGGTAGATCTTGGACCTTATTTTACGGCAGAATTGGCATACCACTTATACAATCTATGCATGTTTATAAACTTATGTCTGGTTATTATTAGTACAACATATAATGAGGCTACAATATTGTATGGCTTCTTAGTATATGTTTCAGCTAAATGCATTCTATTTTCCTTTTGGCCATACTCACTCATTTTGTCTTGGGCAAGGTGATAGAGTTATGGACGAGAAGACGATTTAGATGTGACTGCGGGAATTCAAAGTTTGGCAGTATCTCTTGTAAGCTTATTCCAGACAAAGACACCGAAAATCAAAACAATTCTTATAGTCAGAACTACAAGGGCTTGTACTGTACCTGTCACAGACCATATCCTGACCCAGATGGGGAAAACCAAGGAGAGATGATTCAGTGCTGTATCTGTGAGGACTGGTTCCATGAGAACCATCTTGGTTTTCAAGCGAGAGAGCAAGCAAGATTTCAGTTACTACCATAAAGTGCAAGTGTTAAAGTTTTTTGGTAAAAATGAATGTTGTGTGTTTATCAAGGAATGTTGAAAGAGGTTGAGTTTAAGGCTTTTGTTTTTGAATATTAAAACCCTATTTGATTTATGAACAACAAAAAGCTGAAAACATGAAGTCTGAATCGACATCAAATAATGGGGATGCAAAATCTTCCACAACTGTTGGTCAGGAGCAATCACAGGGGATCAGACACAATGACAAAGAGACAGTACATAAAGGACTGAAGCGTGGAGGATCAAAGAATTTCCCTACATGGCTATTGGTTCTACTAATGGAAGTTTTTGGTAGTGTAATGGCCTTGCCATTGCTTAGTCTGGACTTGACTAACCTATAAAAACAATACTTGCTGTTCTATCAATCTTCATCCACCATTTCAAAACTACCCATGTTTAGACATTTTCTGTTCATTTTGTTGACATAGACACTAACTCTAACAATATATAATATCCATAACAGCAAGTAGATTACATTGCTAATGTAAGCAAATTGTGTGTGCTCATGAAGGTTTTAGAGAGAATACATTGAACATGAGTCAGATCATTTTGTGTTCATTTGATTTTGTATATGACCAATCTGCATTTGTTTGTTTACTTTCATTTTTATGGGTCATATTACTTCCCAAAAAGCCCCTGCATCTGCCCCCTCTGAGTAAGTAGGGGGAGCCATACTGGATTTGTTCAAATGGGGAATGTAAATAACAATGTTATCAGTGGGTTATCCTAAGTTATTGGCATTGACATAGAAGGAGAAACGTGTTTGAAGGTATTAGGGCTAGAGAGATACAAAGTGAGTCAACTGTCATACCATATAGGTTCTTTGGTTAGTATTTTTATATAAGATGTATATGTTGCTTTCATTTTAATTAAAACTAAAATTTCAATGAAGAGAACAAAGTTTGCCAGGAAAAGTATAATTCATTTCTTTCAAGGACATGTTTGAGAAGAATAATTTCTTTCCACACTTCTTCCACTTGACATTATTATCCTACCATCTATTTTATACTTTATTTTACTTGCCTTAAATATAATTTAAATTCATACAAAATTTCTAAGCACAAAGATACAATAACATTGAACAATGCTAATTTATTAAAACATATTTAGCGTGAGTGCATAGTGGACTAGTCTTTGTTTTTTCCTTCCCCTGTCCTTGTGTTCTGTCTAAGCTCAAATGTAGCTAGCAGGGCTTTCAGATGATGCATTATTTGTTGAATGGTAGACCAGACCTCTAGGGAAGAATGTGGAAGGTTAATCTGCAACATTAGTTGAATAGCATCTACCAGACCAAATTAGCATGCCCATCTGGCAGCATATGCAGCCCCCCTCCACATAATTAATTGTTGGATAGATCATAGATGGATTTGTTCCCTCCCTAATACTCGTTAAAAGTAAGATAAAAGCATGTGATTATATCTGGGTTTTAAACAAGTTCCCCAACCGCTTCTCTATACATGAGTTGTTATTATGAAGATGCTAGCCAAAAGTTGAATAGCTGATGCACCGATGCATAATTATTCCCACAGCTACCTTGTGTGCAGTTGTTTAATTATTTCCCTCATCTCTAGTTAATTTCTTTTGGTATGAAAGAAATATGCTGATTTCAAAGATTTCAACTGAACACTGTTTTGGTGTCAATAATGGGCAGCGTGTGCTACTTTGGTAATTTTTACTAGCAAGCTTTATCTTTTGTATTATAGTGGGGCAACATGTTGGAGACCAGCAATTGTGAACAAGGTGTGTTTCTCTCTTGAATGAAGGGATGGTTTCTGTACAGTCTGTAAACCAGTCCTGCTCAGCTATGTTTCAGCCCGATGATTGCCTGCAGCCAGAGATAATGAAGTTTCCAAAGATGAGCACGTTCAGGTTCACTGCCAAAAGTCCCCGAGATTCTGATTGTCTCAAAAGTGTAGTTGATCAGACTGGAAAACATCCATTTTCCAGCTCAAATGGGATCAGTTGTATGAATTCGATTGATAAGAGAAGTGGGCAATCAGTGTCTAACTCTTCTAGAATAAAAATGGATGAAAGCAGAAAGATACTCTCATTTGAAAATGAGACAGACACTATTGATCTTCAGGGTTTCTGATTCATTTTTCAGGTCAGATGAGATTGGAATTTGTGAGTATGATGATTGATAAGAGAAGTGGACTATTGGTGTGTAACTTTTCCAGAATAGAGATAGATGAAATCAGACATAGTCTCATTTGAATATGAGTCAGATACTGTTGATCTTGAGGGTTTCTGACATATTGTGGATGCTGCTCGAGGCTAATTTTATTCCATAATATATGCATTTACCAGATCTTAGGCACTTTTTACTAAAAAAAAAATTCCTTGTTCTCCTGCAGG
The DNA here is from genome assembly GCA_001517045.1 of Pseudotsuga menziesii. NCBI lineage: Eukaryota > Viridiplantae > Streptophyta > Pinopsida > Pinales > Pinaceae > Pseudotsuga > Pseudotsuga menziesii. The sequence continues at coordinate 140,495 of LPNX011018520.1, forward strand.
ATTTTGTCTATCCTTGGATTCAAGCCAGATTTATTTTTTCCAAATTTATTTCAATCTTCCAGACAATTGAGCGAGAGTGGTGTGAAGGATAGTTCTTTTGAAGTTAATACGCAGAATGTTTCCTCATTATCTCTAGTTTGAATTTTTCCTGTGTGGCAGTAAATATGCGTAAGGCAAGTACTGAAATGCTTTCCCTACTTTGGCATTGGGTTTGATATGAATCCCTTGTAAAATGATTCGAAGATTATGTAGTTAAACAGAAAGTGTCACATTGGCAAAAATTTGAGAACGTTGAGACTGGCAAATTATATTATTGGGCTGCCCCCCTTATTCTTTTTCTTTGCACATATCTGTTCTTTGATTCTCTTTTATCATATCTCTAGTAGTGGCTCAATACAATAGTGTCTGTAAAAGGAACAATTTTGGGGGGAAGCAATATAATAGATAGAATCAGTTCTTTCTTACTACTAAATAAAAATACTCATTTACTGCACATACTGCCATGATAGAACAGTTCCATTTGCTATATTATGCATAAATCTATCAATGCCATATTTTGTTTTTTCTTTGTGAGATTTCATTATAAGTTGTTCCATACAACATGCGCCTGGGATGCAAATTTCAATCTTTTGGAAATAAGGAATGTTAATTGAAATTCTGGCTGAGTCAAAGAGAAGCTATCAACTGTAAACTTTGGGTCACTTCTTGTTTTTCTGCATTAAAATATTTTGGGCTTTGCTATTTTTGGTTTTATTAGACTTGTGTTCAGAACCAAACATATGTTATTATTTCTTGTGGTTACCATCCATGTAGATTACCTGTTTTATGGCATGATTGTGGGGAACCAAAAATAGTGATGTTTTTAATAAAAACAGCCTTGCAACTGAGTACGAAGAATTTAGGAAATTAGCAAATTATCCCATCATTGTTATGTCCAATGGTTGTGTTTTTCTTTTCACCATGCCATCAATGCTAATTTGGTGTTCTGTTTCTTTTGGCCCGAGTCTTAAATACACACTTGACTGCTGCTGTGACTTCCCAGCTTGTTTGTATCCAAGGCGTTTGATTTTTAAGGCATGCCCATTCCAAACGAATTACATATATTTCATAAGCTCTACCAAACTATGCTCCACACGAGGGCATAGTTTGGTAGTCCATTGACTACCAATATTTTATGACAATATACAAATGGAATTATAGGCACATAAGCACGTTCAGTTTCAGTGCCAAAAGACCTCGAGACTCTGGCTGTCTCAAAAGAGTAGTAGATCAGATTGGAAAACATCCATTTTCCAGCTCGTATGGGATTGGGAGTGTAAAGTTGATTGATAATGGATCATCAGTGTTTAACTCTTTAGTATATAGTTTGATGAAATTAGACAGATACTCATTTGAAAATGAGAGACACTATTGATCCTTGGGGTTTCTGATAAAGTTTCCAACTCACATAGGAACGGGAGTGTAAAATTGATTGATTGATACTTCCACATGGAATTGGTCTTAATACATTTCTATTTTTTTTTTTAAAACAGTTCTAGCCGTGGATACAGTGACGACAATTTTTTAAAAAATTCACAGCCATGGATACATCGACGGCAAAGCGTGGATACAGCGACGGCTCGGCGTGGATACAACGACAGAAAAGCATGGATACAGCGACGGCTAGGTGTGGATACAGCGACGGCGTGCCGTGGAACTTTTCCAAGTCTGACCGTCGTAGGTATAGCATTCCCGTCACTATACCTGGGTTTTGCCGTCGCTATAGCGACGTCTTCTTGTCGCTATAGCGACGGCTTAGACGACTAACTAGTTATAGAACATTGTCGCTATATCAACGGCGAATTAGGGGTCGTCGCTATTGCGACGAAAAAGTTGCCACAGGAAAAAAAACATTTAGACGTGGAAATATCCACGCTTATCCGTGGATATTGCCACGTTTTTGCCATGGCAAAATTGATCACATGTACTAGTGACCTACCCTTGTTTCCCCCTTCTTTCTCTCTCTCACCCCTGTCCCTAACCTCTCTTATCTCTCTCTCGCCTAATCCCCTCACACTACCACTAACCACCTCTTCTCTCTCTCTCTCTAATCCCCCTCCCTTTCTCTTCCAAACCCATACCACCCCCGTCTCACGACATCTCTATCCCCTCCTCTCACTAACCCATACCCCCTCTCGCACTATTTGTCTCCCCCAAATACCAATAAAAATAATAATTTCAAATTTAACAACCAAAAGCATAGAAATAAATAAAGAAATATTTATTTAAAAAATAATATTAAAAAAATTGAAATCTTTATATTAAAATTATTATATTAAACCAAAGTAATATTTTTTATTAATTTTATTTTCTCTCTATCTAACTTCCTCTCTCCATTTCTCCCCCTCACCTATACCATCCCCTCTCTCACTATCTCTCTCCACTTTTCCCGCTAAACCATTCCCCTCTCCCACTATTTCTCTTCCCCGTTTACAATTAAAAAAAGATTTTATGTTTGACAAACCAACAACATGGAAATAAATAAAGAAATATTTATTAAAAAATATCATTAAAATAATTAAAATCATTATATTACAAATTTATATTAAAGTAAGATAGTAATTTGTATGGTTTTTAAATAAGAAAATTGAATAAATAAAATTCCGAAATAAATAAATAATATATAATTTTATTAATATTACTTTTGTAATCAAACTTAATCTTTAAAAAAAATGCTAAAGGTCGATTAATTGAGGTTGTTCTCAAATTTGGTTGATATCGATGGGAGGATAAGGGGCCACACCATACATATACATTAGGCACTCACTAGGTTTTTAATAAGTAGGTGGGACGAAAATTACTTTAAAGAAGTTGAGAAGTTTTACAGTTTCAAAGTTCGTATATTGTTTCAATTATCTTGTTCATTAATGCAGACGGAAGGATACAGAACAATGTTCAGACAATGCTCTAAAGAATGGTTGACATTAAATATTTAATAGATAAAAATGCATTATCTATTTGAAGAAAAATGTAAATTTGGACCCACAGTTTTTGTTATAACAGCGATTCTTGATGTTAATAGACCAACAATATCTAGAGGATGGATCAATCAATTTGAATCCGTGATTGTGTGATTGGAATTATGTGGCAAGGATGATTTTATTATTTAAAAGTGTATAAATGTTGGTAAATCTTAACAATTCTCAAAACACCAACTATAAAATGTTTGGCGATATTTTTCAAAAATTTTTTTAATTTCCAAGGATTTTGTATGGTTTATAAAATAAATTGGTGATTTTTAGGGTGAAAAAAGTTTACCCCATCAAAATTGAGCGAAACATGGCTTCAAAAATTGCAAAATGGCGAAACATTTTTTTGGAGAAAACCCCCTAAAAATAGCCCATGGGCTAAATTTTTCCCCTATTATGCAAAATAATTAAATTAATATAATTTATATGTAATTTTCATTAAAGCATATGTAAATTTTTTAAGCCGATATATTTTTATTTTAATATTATTTTTAATTTATTTTTTATTATTAAAATATATCACCTTACATAATGTTACAACTGCTATAAAAACCTACCTTCTCTCATGCAACAATAAAAAAATATAAATATTATCTAATTTGAAAAACAAATTCAACTTTACGATTCAAAATCCTAACTCCTTGGCAATCCTTTTTTAATCAAGACATATGCCAACAAACAAGAATATTTTTAAAAATAACATTCCAAAGCAAATTTATTTTAATCAAAATTTACATTATTTATTTTTATGATTTTTAATTTAAAATGTAATTATATTTAATTTATAATAAAGAATTGATGAAGTCTATATAAAATTAAAAGAAAACGTTAATATCAAATCAGATTATGAGGATTGGTTTGAACGAACTTCACGAATTAACCACAAACACACACAATATAAATATATATATTTGTTATAAATATAATTATTAATATCTCCTTACTTAGTATAATCCAAGAGATGTAGAATAGTTGTGTTAAGACGCGCTCTATGCTGAAAGTTCGTTGGTTTTAATCCCGTCGGATACCAAAAAATCCAACCATGTTAAGGGTTGGTGCAGTTCAGGTTGGGTGCGATCCTTGGTTGATTTTGACGGCTTAGATGCCCTTGGTTCGTGGTTACTTAGACAATGGAAACCCTGCTAGTGAGGGGTTCCACCACTTTGCAAAAAAAAAAAAGATCTCTTTACTATAGAAAGTTCAACAAAATACAAATAACATAAAAAATAATAAAATGACAATTTTAAACAAAAATAATTACAAAGCAAAAATAATTCTAATTAATAAAAAAAATCATCAAATAAAATAAATAAAAGTTATTTATCATACTTACATATTATTATGCTTCATTGCAAAGCAATCTAGGATGCTAAGATATTTTTTTATAAAAAAAAATAATTATTTAAAATGAAACACATTAATAATTAACCACAAAAAAAACTGATATGAAATAAAAAAAAATAAAACAAAAATGCCCTCAATAAGGATATGTAACTTTAATGAAATCAAATGCATACAACCTATATTTTCATTCAGAATAGTATTGCTACTTGTTATATATATATATATATATATATATATATATATTCAAAGTGGTATTGCTACTTGTGTTTTGATCTTTATGTTTGAATTGGGAGGATTGTTTACTATTCTTTTCTGAGACATAGGTTGAACATCACGAGGAATCGCCCATAAGACAATAGATAATTTGAATTACTTGTCTGGTCTAGTCTTTGGTATCATATTGTTTGATATTGCCTCAAATGGAAAGAGAAGCACATGCCTAAATGATCTGATTTGCTCAAGTTAGTGTAAGTTTACAAAATTGATACCAGCATGAATGTCCCCTCTATGTAGCTATGCATTTACAGTTTTATTTTCGACATTCATAATGGAAAAATACAAGATAAATGGAAGGGAGGGATATTTTAGCTTAATATTTTGAGAAAATGAAACTAAACTACTTACAAGAGATATTAGGAATGGCCGAAGCTAATTATAAGAATTAAAACATGAATTAATTTGAGAAAATATTCAAAATCCAAATTTCGGAGACGAGTTTCCTAGTTATAGCTAAATGAGAATCGAAACCACAATTAAAGAATTGAATCTAAAGGCTTGATTATACAATATTAAAACAAAAATTGAAAGAAATGAATTCCTCACCACTAGATTGACAGTGTAATGAATATAGATAAATGTATATAGTAGGCTCATCACCATCATCATCACCATCGCACTTTATGCACTTTCCAAGATGGACACCATCGATCATCATCCACAAAAAGTGGCTATGAATTTTTCATCGCTCAAATCTGTGGTTGAGATGGTTCGAATCCTTAAGAGGCCGTCAACCATTCTAGGAATGGAATTGAAAGATAACGTATATGTCGTCAGCCCTCATCATGTAACAAAAGTCCAATAGTCTTGTTCGATCATCCACAGAAAGTAGCTGGGAATTTTCCATTGCTCAAAACAATGATTTAGGTAGCTGGAATCGTTAAGAGGCCATTAAACATAGCTTGTACAGGAAAACCTTTACAGGAATGTAATTGAAATAGAAACCAGATGTCGTCTATCCTCACCGTGAAAAAAAAATTCAACGGTCTTGTTAAAAAAAAGAAAATATCATATTCAAAAAAAATGAACCATTTAATTTCAAAAAGAAAACCTAGATTCCCACCCACAGAAAAAGAGCAAGCAACAGTGTGATTCCCTAATTCACTGATAAGGAGATGATGTACAAAAGTTTGGCTTAATACCAACTTGACACAAACTAATAAAAAACACATTACATTCGCTTGCTAAATAATTATATTTCAAAATAAACTAATTTAATTAAATATATATTTTTTAAATAATATATCATTTTTATATTTTTATTTTAATATGTTAGTATTGTAATTTTATAAATTAAAATTAAGATATTATTATTATGGTGCAAGGTAGGTAGACCGCAGCCAACCTTACCAGCACCTCCAGGATCTGGTGGCTCCTACACTTAGCAGAACCACCAAATTTATCCTAATGTCCAAATTCTATGCTAAAATTTTCTCGCCATGATTTTTCCTCCGTAATCATCGTTACGCAACTCGGTTTCCACAATAGAGCTTCCGTAGTGAGGTTGCAGGATGCGGGATCTTGAACACCTAACGTTGCGCTCTGGAACTTTCTTTCCAAAACGAACTTCCCACAAGCAGGTTTCGGGATGCAGGAAGTCAAGTTCTCAATGTTTCTTCCTTGCAATATCTCCCCCGCAATTCTTCCCTCGCAATTCTTCTCAAGCGTCAATCTTTGCGGCCTTCACTTCGACCGTCAATCTTCCTTTTTGGTGCGGACCTCACAAATATCTGTGGATCTATTTACTCCCTCGCAAATTCCATTGTGGGCTTCTTCTGGACCATCAAATCTCTATCCATGGACTCAAAATCGACCGTTCATTCTCTAAAAAACTTGTTAATGGCATAAAATCTGTGGGTTGCACCAACTGATCATGGAATTGACCAATCCATCTTGCAATCATCTCAATTATTTACCCTATCACTCTTATGCATGCATCTACACTCTAATTCCACTACTCAAGAAAGAAATTGATGCGTGAATTCAACAACTTCACAGAAACACACAATGTTCAGAAAAATGTCAAACTCAGCTCTGTGAAGATACATAGTTCAACATAGTACATACATAAAGGATAACAATACTAAAAACACACAGTTAATCATTCTACTAAGCAACAATGGAAAATGCACACAGCTTGGATCCCTCTTCTTCTGACTCTTCAAAATATTTAAAAGTAGGAATCAAACATAGGTCTGTCCTCTTCTCTGCAAATTCAGAATTCTAAATGCTAAAGAGCAAAACCCCCTCTACTTCTCTAATCTACCTATTTAACCTAAAATGTTAACTCCTACTCTGAGTGTTCCTACAACCAAAACAAACCAATACTAGGCGTGATGAAATATCCCTATCTAGACAGCTTATGGCTTTATCTCCACGCAGGGAGTCGTGATCTGCCATCATTCCTATCACTTGCTAAAAAAACTATGACCCATCATAAAACCAAAAAAGATTCCTCAGCATGTGACTAACTCATCACATTGATGGCATGCCACTATACCTTTGGAGCATGACTCACCCAGTACTAATACCTATCAGATTAGATTTGCTATCATATCTAGACTTGCTAGGAAATAAAATACTTTACATGAAAGTTTACAATGGTTTTGCAATGAACTCCTCATTGGGAAGATGTCAATACCTTAGGGTCAGACTAGAAATTTAGTAGTTGGCCTTGAGAGCTAATGCTCATGCATCAGACTCCCAAATTAGAAAAGAATCATGACCTCCTGGTCATGGATCTGTAGCTTCTGTCTTCCTGGATCCCAAAATTTTATTTTATGTTGTCCATAAGTTTCACCATATTCATTTTTCTTTCGTTGTACCCCTCCATGCTTCCATACTTTATGCTGTAGTAATCCACTGTCTTTTCCTTCCTCATTCTTCACTCCCCATTCAACCTTACAGTGGTCTTCCTGGTTTATCCTACTGTCACTTTTCTTAGAAATTTTCATTAAATCCCATAGTTCATCTATGGCACTTTTCAAATCACTCTACTGTTGCAAACAACTCGTTTTTTCTTCATTATGCCACTGCACTCTATTGTACTCTTCCCATTTAGCTCTAAACTGCTGAACATTTTCTTCAACTTTTCTCAACCTGATCTCTAATTTTACTTTTAGAATTGCTTGAAATGTTGTCCCATATATTGCTATGGGTATTTCTCTAGGAATTGCTCTTTATACTACCATTGATATTGTACTTGATATTGCGTCCACCCTTACTTCCTTTATGCTTTTATAATCATCTCCCTCTGCAATATTCTACTCATGCTCTCTCTCTGCAAATTTACTTTCAAAAAGTAATTTGTCTCTCAGTTTTCTGATTGTAGTCATATACCCAATCACTCCTCTTTGTATACTAATAAACACATCCCATACCTATGAACCTATATCTTCTTTTGTTTCTTTTATAACAACAAACATGTCTTCCACATTGAATACAGTTTCTTCCTCTTGTTTGAATGCTTTCAGCAAGCATTCCAGCCATCCATTGATTACTTGATTCTCTTCAAGCACTTATTTAGTATGTTGAATCTTTGTGTCAGCAAAACTATTCTATGTCTTTGTCTTGACAATATTCAGTAATTTCCCTTCAAGTATTTGACCATTTCTATTATTCAATTTAGTCTTACTCAATCCCAAGACTGCTTCTTCTTCCACCTTAGACATAGTAGCCTCATATTCATCCTTATGATCTTCGTCTTCTTTGTCACTGAATAAAATTCTTTGTGACACTATCTCATCCATCTCTGTTAGAATAGAATTCTGATTTCTCACTTCTATGATAGTCCCAAAGGTCTGTCTATTACCCTTACTTTGGCTCTCTAAGTAAGCCAAATCTTATTTTTCCACAGCAGGAACAAATTCTCTCTCATGAGACATGACTGTCTCTTCCCCAATAAATTTAAGGATTGAGAAGACCCCTTATGCTGCAATAACTCATCTCTTCCTTTTTCATTGCTTGACAACACTTCCAAGTGGTCATTTAGAATAACAATATCTTCCACAATTTCGTATTTTCCTATGCACTCCCCAAGGTACTTCATCTCTTCATCAAAACTATTAAGACATAGCCTATTTACCCAACATTTCCATTCACAATTAAACTTAGATTTCTCTAATAGGTTCTCTAGCAATAACATCTCCCTATCATCTTCTCCAAGAATAGTATCTTTATGCTTGACATCTTCCTCATATTTATTCCTTTCCTAGAAACCTTCAATTTTCTTCAGTTCTAGGATGGATCCCTCTTTTGTTGGAGACATAGCTACCTCACTTTCATCTTGGCTATTATATCCTTCTCTGTCACAAGCCCAATCTATCTGTGACACTGCATATTCATCTTCTATCAGAATAAAATTCTGATCCTTCATCACTATGATAGTTCTAAATGTTTGTCACACCATATTTTCTTGATCATGCAAACAATTCAACTCCTCTTTATCTTTTTTATTATCAATTTTCATCATAGGAAGAATAAAATTCTTAATCTTCATTAGTGTTACATTCATCACTTGACAAGGAATTTTCAATTTCCTTATGATGTAACACTTCATCTGTGTCTTTTCCTGTAGAAACTCTTCCTCACATCTTGCTTTCCAACCTCCAAATTCACTCAAGACAACTTCAAAAGATAGATGGTCTTCTGCATAGCCTGCAAGTACATTTACAATGTTAGATTTAAAATCACAAGACCTTATGGTCTTATTTGATGATTTTGTCACCAAATCTTCTCGATGTTCCAAGTCTTCCACATGAATCAGAGAATATTCATTGTCCTTCCTCTTAGCTTCTTCAATTATAATATATGAATAATTGATTTCCTTCTTTGTTTCCTTCAGATCTTGGTCATCATCAAGTGCCAAGTCTTCTTTGTTCTCATCTTTAATAGTAAGATGGAAATCATTACTTTCACTCAACTGTGTATATGCATGTATAGGAGACTCAACTGTCTCATATTCTCCCGGAAAAAAAATTAGAGTCTGTCATCTTCCTTCATCTTCTATGAAAATATTAGCATATTTTCCTTCTTCATTCTTTGTACCTATATATAGACACAAAATATTAGTTTCCAAACATTGAGACCTCTTGAACTCTCTTGAAGCTTCATCCTTCAAGACTTCTCTCAAACACTCTCTCGCCTTGAGTATCTCTTCTTCACACTAAGAATTCATTAGTTTCTCTTCTCTCCTTTTTAGCTTATGCCACTTCACCTTTCTTTTCACAAGAAAACCACATCTCTGGTCTTCTTCCTCCTTCTGTAATAGCTCAATCAGTACTTTCAGAAGGACTTCTATCTCAACCTTCTCTCTCTCATACTCTTCATCACTCCACTTCTTCCATATGCCATTTTCCTTGGTATTTTCTTTCCTCTCTTTCTGGCTACCTCCTGAGCCTCTGATATGACTCTCAATAGTCATCTTCTTGAGTTTCTTTCTCTCTATGAGCTGCAATTGCCTCTATAGTAACAGTTCTTCCTGCTAGACCTCACCTCACCAAACTTCATCTGTTCTTTTTCTTTTGGTAAGTATTGGTCCTATTTCTAGAACCCTTCTGAGAAAATTTCTATGATCATTCTACAATTTCTCTCACAACTCATCTGCATAAGAACATAACTATCCCCTTGTACTTCAATATTCACTTGAAATACTAGGTTTTGTCCACACTTCTTTTTTCTCTCATAAATATTCACTAGTTTCTTTCATCACTGCCCTCAATGACTATGATATTCTTTACTGAGATGCTTCACCTCTGCTGCTACCCCTTTGCATGCATACACTCCTCCCAAAGCAGATATCTATTCCTATATATTACTGTTTAGGCTCCAAGCCTATTCTTCTTTGGCATGCACAACTCTTCCACTCACAAGTTCTCTTACAAACTTGTTGGCTATCTTATATCTTCACAAAATATTGTCTTGTACCTCGTGTTCTTTCTATTTTTCTCAGAGTAAACTTACCCTCTTCCTTCACATGTCACTCCACTTCTCCTCATTACCTTCATAACTTTTGTGTTCCCAGTTGGTCGACCTATTTCATGACCTCTTTCTCTTCCTATGCGTGCAGCCATCTTCTCACACTAAGCGTCTGTAATAACAATTCTCTTTCACGCTGCTACAATTTACCTCACCAAGCCTCTTCTCAGCCCTTGGTCTTTCGAAAATGTTGGTCCTCTATATAGAACCTCTTGAGAACTCTTCTTTTCTCTTTCTAGGATTCTATGGCTATGTTTCTTTCTCAGACAAGATCCTTCTCGTTCCTTCAAAATTCTACCCACAACCTCAACTGTGGAATTTCTCAATAGGAAATCTCCTTCGACTCTGATACCAAAATTGGTGTAAGGAAGGTAGAGTGCAACCAACCTTACTAGTACCTCTAGGATCTGTTGGCTCCTACAGCTAGCAAGACCACCAAATTTATCCTAATGGCCAAATTCTGTGCTAAAATTGCTTCCCCACAATTTTTCCTCCACAATCACTGTTTCCACAACAAAGCTTCTGCAGTTGGGTTGCGGGATACGAGATCTCAAACACCCAACATTGTACTCCACAACTTTATTTCCGTGACAACCTTCCTGCAAGCGAGTTGTGGGATGTGGGATGCCAACTTATCAAAGTTTCTCCCTTGAAATCTCTCCCCCGCAATTCTTCCCCTACAATTATTCTTAGCCATTCATCTTTGCGGACTTCACTTCAACCATCGATATTCCTTTTTGGTGCAGGCCTCACAGATCTCTGGGGATCTGTTTACTCCCTCACAACTTTTTTTTCGGGATTCATTTGAACCATCAGATCTCTATCTGTAAACTCAAACTAGACCATTCATTCTCTGCGAAACTTGTTAATGGAAGAAAATCTGTGGGTTGCACTGACTAATCCTGGAATTGATCAATCTAGCCTACAATCATCTTGATTCTTTAGACTATTTCTCTTATACATGCATATACACTCTACTCAACTATTCAAGTAAGAAATTTATTTGTGAATTCAACAACTTCACAGAAATACACAATGTTCAGGAAAATGCCGAAGTCGGCTCTGCAAGGATACATAGTTCAACACAGTACATGCATAAAGGCTAACAATCCTACAAACACATGGTTAATAACTCTATTAAGAAACAAATGAAAATGCACACAGCTTGGATCTCTCTTCTTCCAACTCTTCAAAATATTTACAAGTAAGAATCAGACACGGGTCTGTCCTCTTCTTTCCAAATTCAGAATACTAAATTCGGAAGAGGAAAACCCCCTCTACTTCTTTACTCTACCTATTTAACCTAAACTATTAACTCCTACTTCGAGTGGTCCTACAACAACAAAAAAAACACTACCAGGCATGATGAAATGTCCCTGTCCAAATAGCTTGTGGCTTGATCTCCACGCAGGGAGTCATGATCTGCCATCATGCCTATCGCTTGCTAACAAACTAGGACTCATCAGACAACCGAAAAATATTCCTCAGTGTGTGAACAACTCATCACATTACTAGCATGCCACTATAGCTATGTAGGATGACTCACCTAGTACTAACACCTATCAGATTAGATATGCTATCCTATCTAGACTTGCTAGGAAATAAAATACTTTACATGAAAGTTTACAATGTTTTTACAATGAACTCCTCCTTAGGTATATTTCGAGACCTTAGGGTATAACCAGAAATTTATTAGTTGGCCTTAAGAGCTAATTCTCCTGCATGATATTATTATTATGATTATTTTAATTAAATATTTTATTAAAGGTTTAAATTTCATTTTATATGATGATATAATGTGTTACATGCCCAAAAATGAAAAATAAATATTTAATATTTATTCCAGCAAAAATATTATGTTAATTTTTATTGTAAAGTTTATGACCAAGTGAGTGAAGGATGACTGTAATTGAAGAATTATTTATTTTAATAATTAATAAAAGGAGACACATATTTAGGGGAGACTGTTAAATGCGCGTTCATTTCCCACTCGAAGGAAGGAGTGCCTATAGAAGGATGGTTGACAAGTGGAAACACTAGCATTCACTTTCTAGTTATTGCACAAACATAATCCCTAAAAAAGTGGTCATGTTCCCTCAGAGGGGGAACTGAGATGGGCGGCTCATTAAATTCCAAAACTGACCCAAAGACCTAGGAAATCTTATATAGACCATCAAATTGAGCAAGAGGATCACCACTCATTTTGATTTCTGGGAGAATGGAATTTTTTACTGTTGCAGACTGAAAATTCATGCACACAAAGAATTTGATGATGGGATAGCTAAAGTGATTTGCTGACTTAAGTTGGCTTCTGAGTGCTAAGTTGCAAAACTATACTATGTAGGAGAGATCTTCATCCTAGTGGTGTAGTGAGCAATATCGTGGGTCCTAAACAAGTGATTTGGCTTCTTCAGGAAAAGGTTGGGTGGAACAGTCTCCCTTGGGTGGTAGTCCATTTTATCTATAGCACATCTAGGTTCTAACTCTAATCTGTATTATCACATTATTTACTTTTGTTTAAGAATACTATAAATTGTTTATAATGAAGTTATAGTTTATAGATAATTGTTCAAGATTCTAGAATGTATTATTTGAATAGAAACTCATTGATTTAGAAATGAAAATAAATTATCCCCTGTATTTTTCCTCACACCGAAGTGACATACTCTAATACAGGGAGATATGAATTATGTTTAAGTAGGAAGATATGATATTACGTTGAGTGATAGCACACAATGATGGAAACCTTATGCATGATCATTATTACAGTCAATAAGATGTATCACATTTACATACTGTTTACAATCTACTGATATTTAGAAGACGTAGTATTTAACTATAATTTACAAGCTACAACTCTTAAATCCAAGAAAATAAACAATTACAGTTAGTAAAGACAAATATGAAGTTTATAAAAAAAAGTATGTACAGATCAAAGTTCTAAACTAGCAATATGTTTACAGTATTCTTGTCCCTTTAAACAAACTCTAGATTGAACTTTAAAATAACCATGATTCAAAATAAACATTAATAACTGACCAACATGTAACTTCTTCTTAATTTACTTATAGTCTCATGGCCTATTAAATAAATTTAAGTAGCCATAGTAAAATCTCTCTCAATACCTCCCTAGAAAAATCTAAATTATAAAGGAAAGTGACAGAGTAGAGATTTTCTGTTTTAGCATATATTTCCAGTTTTTCTTAGCATTATAAACGTAACCAAAATAAAGAGTTATATATATGAACTATAACTAAGTAAATTCATTTAAATATTACACACAAGTTTTATTCTATCTAAAGTTCTGTGTACACAAACAGTCACACTAGATTTCTCATACAAAACTCCACGGACTATATCCCTTAACATCCATTACAGTTAATAGTAAATAGAATCAAGATAATGGAGTATCAACACAAGAATAATAAATCCATAGTAATAGCTTCACAGGCCTTCTCAATCTTTAAAAGAGAACAACTTTAAACAGTAAATCATTTACACGGCACTCCGCGGCTGCCCACCTAAAATTGTAATACAATTGGAGGACAAAATAAATGCAATATATTATAAAATTCATAACGCAACGTAGTAATAAAAGTGTATAAACAGAGAACCCTCATGTGATTTTCCCCAAATCACATCTAGTATACAAATAAACCAATAATATTTTTTCGACAAAGGTTTCCTATCCTGAAACTTAGATTTTTACTGTAAGACTTACGCCCTTTATGCCACTTAAAATTAAACATTAAAAAAAAATACAGAAGCAAGTAAAATGTTTTAAAAAGTCCTTGCAGAAAGGCTGAAAAGAAACAATGTTGGAATGATTTTACTAACAAACAAGGAGGGTTATTACAGAAATATTATTCTCATCTTTTATCAAAATAGGAAATATGAAATAAACTTTGTCTCGAAACCAAATACAATCAACAGAGTAAGGCCACGACCATAGTGCTGTAAAACCAATCCAAATTATAAATCCATCATAGGTTAACAAGAACCAAAAGTCATTTTTTTAGATACACCTAATAGAAAACCCAAGAAGTAATTACAAGTATCTTATAATCCATTAGAAAGTGGAAAATTCGCAAGACTCCACCGTAAACCAATATTACAATATTGGTATATTTACATAGTGACCAAAAAGGGTGAAATGATTAAAGATTCACTATCGAGAAACCTCATGGGTTCTTATAATTTAAAAAAAGAGTTCCAAAACCAAATAAAAATTACATAGAGTGACATAGTCTCCACGAAGGGTAAAAACTCCCCTAATTTGGATTGGAACGATACAAAAATGAGAATATCATGTTCCTTATCACCACAATAGGAAATTCCTAGGAAATACATCTTAACAACTAGTTTGAATCCACAGATTTTTGCAAGTATGGACATAGGCTTACCATGCAGAAGGGAGTTTTCTCAACCCATACCAAACCACATTCCCATATTTAAGTTGTCCTACACTATCAAACAAAAAAGAGTTAAATATATGAAATATATATATATATATATATATATATATATATATATACAGTTTCAAAGGAGAAATAACAATCAAGGAACAATTATCTTCACAGTGTTTAACCAATGGTACCCTCTCGCCAACTAAACACAGCTCTTGACCTCCACCAGTAATTCATGAATTTTATGATAGTATTGAGATGGAGTCGAGAGCCATGCCTATGGAATTTACATCTTTGAGACCGATGAACATTTCAGTATGAAGTAGCCGAAGAACAATGAGATAGAAACATTGAGTGACATATAAAAAACCCCATCAAAGTGATAGGCCCAATCTCCTAGGTGCATTAAAATCCCTAGGGTTTATCATCGAGTGGTTTGTCAAACAGTTGGAGTCTGTAAAAAAATCACATGGATAGTCTTTTAAAAAAAAATTCAAACTATAATAGCAAAAAAAAAGTTGAAATTGACTTTAAATGTCATTGTACAAACCTTACATTGTTTATCAAACCTTGTCCTTGGCATAGTATGTTTGCATTGGAGATTAATGTGATTCTATAGTTTACATTTTTTAAATGTTTTACTCGTATGGTATTACAAACCTACAATATTAAAGTTCGAATTTTGGTAATGTAATGGCTAGAGTTATAATCAACCCTTAATTCTTTATCCTTGTAGATATATTAACCCTTGGTACATCTAAACTCTATCTTGCATTGATAAAAATTCAAGCCTATAAAAAAAGATTTGTTAAAAGTTACCTCATTTATAACCTTTCATTGTCTAAATTTAAAAAGGATAAATGGTTTAAGGTTAAACCTTAGGATGTCATTTTCCTTTACTCCCTATAGCACCTTAACATAGAGTTGGGTCTATATTTGAACGTATCAAAATACCTCTTTGAATCCTCACATAAGAACTGATATTCATGCTTTAGTCGTAGTGACTAAGTAAGAACATGACTCATTTCTTGTATAGCTCAAGTTAGAAACAAACAATCAACAACAACAACTGTATTACGACAGTAATGTAGACCATTTTCTTATGTTACAAGGTAATGTCATGATGGAAGATCATCATCTAAGTGACCTAACAACAACTTAGTTACATGATGATAGTAATACATGATGAAAGAAGTATGGGTAATAGAATCTCTTTAAATATCATCTAGTAAATTCTAATATTACATGCATTCATTTTTTTTTATGAAATTTAGGGATGTTACATGTGGTATCAGAGCGAGGTTCCAACACTAGGCGTGATTGGCTCACTCACATATAAAGAAAAATAATGTACTAATTTTATTTTGCATTTATTTCTATCCAGAAATATAAAATTTGTTTTGCAGGAAATAGAAAATGCTGAAGCGTATGCTGAAAATGGTTCTCAGCATAATAACCCTGACAACTTTTATGTAGAATTGAGTAACCCAGAATTAATACAAACAATCAGAGAGATGAAGGATGAACTTGAAACTATGAAACAATATAATAAAATAATTTTAGAGTTGAATGTATATCTATTGGACAAAATACATAACAAGGAAAAAGATAAAAGAAATGATATTGAAACTAATTCTGAAATAGTGTCCTATAACCTAAAGGAAAGAAAGCAAAATCTCATGACATTGAATCTTCCTCAGAGGTTAAGACAAGGTCACATAGGGAAAGGAATAGATACATAAGTGACAGAACTAAAAGTGACTGAAAGATAGGAAAAAAGAAGTATAAACCCTATGAATAAATTTCTCGGGAATTCAAAAAAATAAAACCTCCCATGTTCAATGAGTAAGTAGAGAAAGGTGAGGAAGCAGAAGCATGGTTGTCAATAATGAAGAAATACTTCTATATTTACAACTATTTTGACATATTACAGGTGAAAATGGCTATTTATAATTTGACCGGAAAAGCTGACATATGGTGGAAAAATATAAAGAGGGTCAAAAATATGAAAGATAAGTACTTGACCTGGGGAGTTTTTAAGAAGCACTTCAAGAGAAAGTTTATATATGAACAATATTATGAGGAAAGACTGAAGGAGTTCTATGATTTAAAACTGGGTTCCACGTCCATGAAAGAATTTAGCAACAAATTCTTAAGTATGCTAAGATACATACCATACATAATAGATGAAAATCCTAAAATTCAACGATTTTTAAGTTGTTTACTTGGTAATTTCAAAGATAGGATTGAGTTTGACAATCTGAAAAACTTGGAGGAAGCTATGAGAAAGGATGAATTTTGTTATGAACATAGCAAGAAAAAAGAGAGTCTACCTAATTAGAAGACTAAAAATAAAAAAAAATTTCATCAGAAGAGAAGAGGATTCAAGTCAAGCAAGATTTTTGGGAGTAAGTCTCATAACTTATCCAAGAATAATTATTAGAAAACTTATTTTAACAATAGAGTACCCTAGAATATTGTAGAATCAAAGGGAAAGGATACATCTAACAATTCTGTTAGAAATACTGAACAAAGGGAACCTGTCAAATGCTGGGAATGCCAAGGAATTTCTGAATCGAAAAGGTAACATCAGCAACATACACACTATCCAAGAAGAAGAAATAGTTGGAGATGTGGCCAACGATATGCACATGAAAAATGCAGGTATGGAGAACCGACAGGTGGATCACCAGACTTCCATGGCCGAAGTGCAAGGTATGATCCAAAATTTCTCTGTTTCCATCTTAATTGATTCAGGTGCTAGTTTAAGTTATATATCTCCTAACATAGTGAAAAGGTGTAATTTGTCCTTAAAAACTTTTAAGAAATCCTGACTAGTCCAATTAGCCACAGGAACTAAAAGAAAGGTAGTAAACTATGTTGAAAGTTTTAATTTTATAATGAATCGGTTTGAAACTCAGGTCAAGATAAATGTGTTAATTTTATGAACTTACGATGTTATAATAGGAATGGATTGGATTAAGAAGCACCAAGTTATTTTAAACTATTTTCGGAAAACTTTTACTTGTTTGAATAATGAAGGAGAAACAATTATTGTCACATGAATACCTAGGAAGATATTTGTTAGAGAAATTACAACCTTAGAGATGAAAAGGAATGTAAGGAAGGACTGTAAATTCTTTGTTGTACACATTATAAATAATGAAGAAATTAATAAAGAAGAAAAACCAGTATTTGAGGATATTCCAATTTTGTAAGATTTCACGGATGTATTCCTAGAAGAAATTCTAGGATTACCTCCTAAACGAGATCTTGACTTTACAATTGAATTAGTACCCAGTGTGGTACCTAATTTGAAATCTCCTTATCGAATCAACATATTGGAGCTGAATGAATTAAAATTACAATTACAAGAATTAATAGACAAACATTATGTATGACCAAGTGTATCCCCTTGGGGAACATCGGTTCTTTTTGTCAAAAAGAAGGACGATACTCTACATCTATGCATAGACTACTATAGACTTAATAATATCATGATTAAGAATAGATATCCACTGCTCCACATTAACAATTTGTTCAATGAGATACGCACAACAATGATATTCTCAAAGATCGAATTAAGGTATAGGTATCACCAAGTTAGAATTAAAGATGAAGACATCTTTAAAACAGATTTCTGGATAGGATACAGGCACTATGAAATTGTAGTTATTCCCTTTGGGATAACAAATGCAGCAGTAACCTTCATGTGCTTAATGAACAATGTTCTAAGTAGGTACTTAGAAAAATTTATAGTTGTCTTTATAGACGGCATATTAATTTATTCTAATACAAAAGAAGAACATGATGAACACTTAAAAATAATTCTACAAGTGTTAATAGAACATCAACAATATGTTAAGTTCAGCAAATGTGAGTTTTATAAAGATAAAATACAATATTTCGGGCATGTAATATCCAAAGAAGGGATATCGGTGGAGCTAGATAAAATAAAAGATAAAATTGATTGGCATGTTCCTAAGGAGCAGGGTCCCGCAGCTACAAGAAAAGCTGCTACATCGGGACAGGAAAGTCAAAGAAGACAGTACCTGAGCGGCCGAGAAGAGAGAGCTCAACCACTGCACTTAAGGCAGCATCGAAGATAGGAGGGCTTAGCTACCCCCATAAAGGAAAAGGAGCAATGGGCCAAGGCATTGAAGACGAAGGACAGAAAGGGAGAAACCGAGGAAGCGACACCCATACCCACGATCAGCGCCGGGAAGCGTGGAAGACTGCAGAAAGCTATGGTGTGACAGAAAGTGGTAGCTCAAAGTACTGATAGGCCGAATTTCACAGTTAGGGTTTTTGGGTTATTGTTGGGAAAGGCCCATAGTTTTGTAATGGCGAGACCTTTGGGCCGCCTATATAAGCATGTATTTTGTATTGTAAAAGGTTATCCATTGAGTCATTTAGATATCTAAGTGTCTCTAGTGTCTCAGTATTGTAAGAGTCGATCTCTGGTCCTATTGTTTCGTCTGTATTATCTTACTGTAACTAGTAGCTGGCTCCTTAAGCATGTATGTAACAATCCATAGGGATTGAACAATCCACAAGGATTGAGAGAGAGAGAGAGGAAGAGTATATTGTAAGAGAAGGAAATATAAGAGAAGAGATCTAAGAGAGAAGGGCTCCCGGTAGTGTGCATGGAGTTTCCCAGAAGATCTCGAGATGCATAGAGGTTGCAGCGGAACTGTGTTTACTCTCTCAATATATAATATAAAAACCAGTTCCTGTGGACGTAGCTTCCTTCCTGGGGGTGAACCACGTAAAACCCGTGTGTTGTGTGAATGTTCATGTGGCTGTGATTTATTTAGTTGTTATCTGTTATTCATTACATGAACTTTAGTATCAGTTATTAAGTGGATGTATGCTATCTTTAGTTGACAGTAGCATGGAATATTAACTGTGCGTTGAATCTGTTAAGTCTTCTGTATAGGAGTTATTAGTACTTGATGCACAACAGTTGCAGTTACAGTGTTAAGTGATTTCTGCATATTAGTTCAACAAGTTGAGAATAGTTGATGTTAAGCATATTAGACTGTAGAATTCTAAGTGAGGCTGTTTAGCTTAACTATTATACTAAGAGAGGAATCCCTTGAGATCAAGAGAGTCATATTGAAGTCGTACTGTAAATATATCGCAGTATAGAAAGGAGATATCGCACTGTAGGAGGAACCACGATGTGAGATATTACAGGAAAAGAGCTGAGCAGAGGAGATAGTTTGCGCGTCACTTTAGAAGCAGCGATGCGATAAGAGATCGCTCCCTCCCAGGGCCAGCGAGTAAGAAAGGTCGCCATTGCAGAGAGATCCCGCTGACTAAGAAGAGTCGCGAGAACCACTAGGATGCTACAGAACCCGGTTGATGACACTTGAGTCTTTAGCCAACCCATCCAAGATCACTTCGGGTGATACTTCAGACCGTTCTGGGGTCTGTCGCCGAAAGGGCCAATGAGCTAGGGGTTTTGTTGGTACATTAAAGGAAAACCAGGTCTGCCCAAAAAGACCAACAAATGGTTCCATTGTCGGTTTTGAACAAACTGACGAGCTAATGTTCTATTGGCATCCTACTAAAGAAGAACTTAACCAGTGGGTTGAGTCTAAGGAGAAAGAATTTGCTGAAAAAGAAAACAAGAGTCCTAGATTGAGTACAGAGGACTGGTTACAAAAACATATATTCACTGACCTGCATACGATATTTTTTGCGACCTATGCAAATGAGTTGTACGAATGGTTATCAAAGTTGACTGATAAGAATGTATTCAAGAAGAAAAGAAACATTGTCTAGACACTGGATCTTATTTAGACCGTGAAGAGCGTTGATAATCCCACTTCATGGACGGTAGACTTCTAGCTTGCGAGTTTGCTGGAAGGCTTCATTACAGAGTTCGTGGTCGATCAAAGAAAGAGCTTCAGTGAAGCAGAGAGGTGCTTCTTCAAAGCATATCGCAGTAAGTACCTAAAATCTTTAAACTTGTCCATTAAGATGTTATTACATGAAAAAGGAGTAATGGATATAGTCTCAGATGAGTAAGTAAATAAGTGTAATGTCACAAGACTTTGAGAGTGACTTTGTTGAAATTGGATGTACACATAGTGGTAAGAAATATAAAGTAGATTTCATATCTCCTCTCTTTTGAAAATAGTTCAGACACTACTAGAGAATAGAGTCCAAGTAATATAGAGAGAACAGTAGGGGGTATCCCTTACCACCCTTATACCCCATAGAAAGCAACCGGGACTCGGAATAATCCCGCAGGAACTACATATAGTAGTTCACATTGTTAAATTCGAGCATATAGATCTATATACAAACACACAACTCACAAATAAGATCTCACAATTTACTCAGCCATTAAAGAATGAAACAGTGCAAAAGGCTTGCAGCTGTGAATGCTTTCATTAATCAAAAAATTAATCCAGATGATAATTACAATAATGTAAAATGGCTTTAATAGCCACAATCAATTCGAATCCACATGAGGAAGTTCGAATTGATTATCCTCTACTTGACTGTAGGTAACCAATACTTTGTCTAAATCACTATCGGAGGACCCAGTAGTTAACTGTCCTTGTCTAAATCATAACCAGAGTTCATAGGAGCTTTAAAACACAACCAAGTGTTAGATTTAGTGTTGACTAATGGTTAACTTACTATGGTAGGTGAGAAAAGTGCCCCACATGTGTGCAATCAATTAAAACTAGCGCTAACTGAAGGTAGAGGGCTAGAACTGAATGTAATTGACTCCTAACTTGGCTTGATTAGTCATTAACTGAAGTGAACTGACCTTGGTTTGTTTCGGCACTCCCAGTTGCTTCCTAAATTGTAGGGATTGATCTAGGAGACTCCTAAACTTATGCAATCAAGTGTAATAAGTGGCAGTGAGCCTCAATTAGTGTTCCCCACACTTTGGTAACTGAAACATGTTCCCCAATTAGGTCAAGTTTAACCAATGGTGCTAATGACTATAAATAGACTCGATGGACTCCCGATTTAGACATATGACCAAATTTGGACAAGGGAGGATTAATAATCCTAACACCCTCCCTGAATGCTAACTTGGAAAAACTATGGTCCCTGGTAACTAAGACCATAGGTCACCCATTACATCAAGTAAAGTAAAGTAACTGCTCAAAAATAAGGTGCTTGGGGAAAAACCACATGGGAAAAAAAACCCCCCTTCTAATTAAGAAGGTAGAATCAAGATCAATCTGGTTCTTCTGTGCACAGGTATCCTGGGGCATGGCATGTGAACCTTTCCATCACTATGTCTGGAGGAATCTTCCTCTTTGGAAGAAGAATGATATGCTCAACTAAATCAAAAATATAGATAGCTGCCAGATGAAGACTGGACCCATGTAGAGCAACTGAAGTCAACTGAAAAGTGAGGAAAGGTTCTTGAGAATTCAAAGAATGTGAAGAACACCCAAGAAACTAATATGTTGCAGCCATGAACAGAAAACCATGAGTGGTAAGAACAGCCCCAAGTGTTAGGAGCAAGGTGTCTAGGCGGATGCAAAAAATCTTCCTCTTTACTAGTTCTGTGAGAAGATGAGCATGTGATCAATGGTAGAGAAGCACTGGGGCTGTTGAGAG
This sequence comes from Pseudotsuga menziesii, assembly GCA_001517045.1. Taxonomy (NCBI): domain Eukaryota; kingdom Viridiplantae; phylum Streptophyta; class Pinopsida; order Pinales; family Pinaceae; genus Pseudotsuga; species Pseudotsuga menziesii. Next base: position 163,104 of record LPNX011018520.1, read on the forward strand.
CGAATGATAGAGCTACATAGTCTGATATAGCTTCTGAAATATATAATGAATTACATAATAAAATATCAGCAACCTCATATGAGGAAACTAACACCAAATCCCCATCAGCAGTTTTGAAGAGAAAGTGCGGTACTTGATTTTTCACACCAGAATTGGTGAGAGCAGCTACAAGCATGACTGAATGCTTTTGAATTTTAAAATATGAACCAAATAATATCAGATCAGAAATTAAATCAGATCTAAACAGGTTCAAAACAGATCCAAAACTGTGAAATGGAATCAAATCCCCGGCAGTAGTTTTGTAGGAGACTTGTGGTACTTGTTTCTTCACACCATTGATGAGAACAGCTACAAGCGGTACTAAAAGATTATGAATTTGATATATTAAACCAAGAAATATAAGATAATATATAAATAATATCACATCAGATCCAATAAGGTTAATATCAGATTCAAATAAATGGTTAACCGAGACGGTGGATGCACGGCTTTCTTCTGCTTCAAAATTCTGAATTTTGGTGCATGCAATCCTGCAGGAATTTGCTGGAAAAACTAGATCATGGGGAGTGAATGGATCACTCTCGTAATCTGATATTTCTTCCAAAATATCCAAGGTATCACATATTTGCACGCCAGAAGCAACATTAGAGGGAGAAAAATCAAATTTCTCTTCACTTTTGGAAGCAATTACTGGTAAATTTTGCACAGAATTTAATGGAAAATCACCGGTGAATGTTTGCATGGAAGTGCAGCAGAATTTTTCTTCAATATCAGAGATTCGAATGTCTTCTTATATTTCAGAAATATGAGAAGATTAGATATCAGAGATATCATGAACTTTGGGAGCATCAAGAGAAGGAGTCACTGCATGGAGACCGTCTTCAATTCGAATTGACTGTGTAGAAGCTTCTACTTCTTCTTCATCTCAAAAAACTTCATTAGAGAGAGTGGAGGCCAAGATTTTTGGATCAAGGATGCTCCATTTGCTTCCAAAGGTTCTGTCCAATATTGCCCAGAGTTCCTGTGGATCTTTAATAGATCTATTGTGGTAGCACATGCTAGGAGAAAGATCCAGTTCCATTATTTCAAAAGCTTTATTCTTTGCTTTTAGCCAGTCATTATCACTCTCAAAAGAATTTGTACCAAGTCCAATAGACACCAAAAAGAGTTTTTGTCTTCTCAGACATATATACATCTTCACCCTCCATTCAAAATAGTCTGAGGATCGGGTGAGAAGAGGAACTGATGAATTCATTTCAAAGTTGTACCTGCAAAACAAAAAAATGATCCAGTAGGAGATCCGAGGAGGAGAAGTGCCTTGTCCATCGAGGCTCTGATACCATGTTAAATTTGAGCATATAGATCTGTAGACAAACACACAACTCACAAAGAAGATCTCACAATTTACTCAGTCATTGAAGAATGAAACAGTGCAAAAGGCTTGCAGCTGTGAATGCTTTCATTAATCAAAAAAGTAATCGAGATGATAATTACAATAATGTAAAATGGCTTTAATAGCCACAAGCAATTTGAACCGACATGAGGAAGTTCGAATTGATTAACCTCTACTTGACTGTAGGTAACCAAGACTTTGTCTAAATCACTATCGAAGGACCCAGTAGTTAGCTGTCCTTGTGTAAATCATAACCGGAGTTCATAGGAGCTTTAAAACACAACCAAGTGTTACATTTAGTGTTGAATAATGGTTAACTGACTGTGGTAGGTGAGAAAAGCACCCCACATGTGTGCAATCAATTAAACCTAGCGCTAACTGAAGGTAGAGGGCTAGAACTAAATGTAACCGACTTCTAACTTGGCTTGATTAGTCATTAACTGAAGTGAATTGACCTTGGTTGGTTTCGGCACTCCCAGTTGCTTCCTAAATTGTAGGGATTGATATAGGAGACTCCTAAACTTATGCAATCAAGTGCAATAAGTGGCAGTGAGCCTCAATTAGTGTTCCCCACACTATTGTAACTGAAACATGTGCCCCAATTAGGTCAAGTTTAACCAATGGTGCTAATGACTATAAATAGACTGGATGGACTCCTGATTTAGACATATGACCAAATTTGGACAAGGGAGGATTAATAATCCTAACACACATACCATACATACTACCTTTACATCACCTACATCTACACTGCTGAGTGGTAGTAATACAGCAAACCAGAATCCACCATGTAGAAACAGAATGGGGGATGACATGAAGTTACCTACCTTCAAGGGTATAGGGGCAGAATACCTGGAACAACATTGGTTCTTATGTGAAGCCATATGGACCATTAAAGGGATCCAGGATGATAATATTAAACTTGTCCAGTTTGTCACTACACTTAGAGACAGAGCCTTAACATGGTATATGAAGTATACAACAGCACCGTCCAGAACACTCATATAGGTCAAGACCACAATGATTAAAGAATTTAAGAAACCTAAGTCTGAGTCACAATGCATTACAGAGCTTAAAGACATCAAACAGTTACCAACATAGTCTGTATGGGACTTTGATCAGAAATTCAAAGCCCTTATAGACCAAGTTAGCTTTGAGTTTGCGCCGAAGTAGCATAAGGAATGGTTCATCGCAGCACTGCTCCTGCACATCAAAATCCCATTAATGTAACAGAGACTCCATATGCAGGATGAAGCATTGGAGATGGAAATGAAAATATCGGCTTCACCTCTAGCTGAGACTAGTACAGGTATGACAAACCTGCAGAACTAGTTAGCTAATCTCACCTTACAGTTGCACGAGATTAAGAAAGGGAAAGAGATTGCATAAGAGCTATGGTGTACCAAGTGTAAAGGACAGGGCCATACTAAGGATAACTATCCAGTATTTGTAGAGTATTTAGCAAGTGGGGCTCCTAACCCCTTATTACAGACTCAAGGGCCGTGGTGTGAACTCTACAGAACAAGAGGACATCGACCACCGGAATGCCCTTTACTTCAGAAGTATGTACAGACCCCTAATAAATTATACTGTAACTTCTGTAAGTAAGTATAACATGATGAAGATAATTGCTGAGCTTATGATCTCATGGTTGAGAGAAAACATGATTTATATAGAGTCTAGTTAGAGACACCTGGTCCAATAGTAGGACCACAACATGAACCGACTCGTGATGGCCGTGGAGGAGGATTCAGAGGACGAGGCCGTGGAGGAGGCTTTGGCCGTGGCCGTGGACCTATTACTTGTTACAATTATGGAGTTGTAGGACATTACGCTAGGGATTGTCAGAACCCTACTACAACATGTAACTATTGCAAGTCCTATGATCACACTATAGAAGAGTGTCCGACCTTGATAGCCAAGATTAGGGACCCTAAGCCAGTAGTAAACCAGAACATCTAGCTTATTGCTATTGAGCAGAAAGAACCATAACCAAGAGTCAATATTGTGACTCACAGTGGTGCTTCTACTAGTTCGACATCATAGGATGCAGAAAAGAACACAAGTCCGTAGTGGGTGCGCAAAGCCACTACTAAATTAACACCACTCAACCTACAGAAGAACAAAGAAATGTTTCAGCAAGCTCAAAATTTCATTGCTAACCCTACACCATCACCATTGCAGGTACTACCATGCAGGGGCGTACCGCAGCAGCAAACACCTTGTGGCATTAATCCTGTGCAGATATCGCAGGCTACTACATCGGGAAGGTGCGAAGAGGATGAGTCAACAGGAAGTGTACAATCCTTCCTCCGAAGTTGCTTGAAACTCGTTAGAAATGAGAAAGCTATCGGAGAGCTTCAGAGCATCATAGATCATTGTCAGCCATCTTCTTCCGTGAGCAGTGTGTAGTGTGCTATTCATAATATTATGGGACATACCAGAACAGGAAGAGAGATGAGACTCACAGCACAAGTTGGAGAATTTGAAATGGATGAGGTAATCCTAGATTTAGGATCAGAGGTAAATGTTCTGACTATGCAGACATGGGAATAGATGGGTAGCCCTAAGTTAGCCATATCGCCTATCCATATATGACTAGCCAATCAACAGCGGGTATCACCACTGGGTCAATTACCACAGGTACCAGTTGATATTCACGGAGTTCGCAGCTTTGCATACTTTGAAGTTATAGAGATCATTGGTGATAGTAGACCATATCCATCTCTATTAGGTATTGATTGGGTAATCGATAACATGGCTGTTATCGATTTAAATAAAAGAAAAATGACCTTTAAGGATAGTCAGATCCGGGTCATTGCACCGTTGGATCCTTTTCAGGGTCCCAGATATATTGAACCTATCCGAGTAGAGGAAGAGGCGTGTAATATGGAGAGCCTTTATCAGATGACAGCTAATCAGAGTGATTACATCAATCCGACCGTAGAAGGGAACATCAGTTGGCAATGTGAAATTGCATGCGCATCAGATTATGAGGTTGGTCTAGAGAACTGGCAGAATAGAATTTACGAAGCCTCAGTGCGCATATGTGCATTTATGACTAAGTCACTACGATGGATTGGCGCAGACATTATTGATATTCTGTCATTTCATGGCTTAGTGGATTTTAATGACTTCTTACAACAGTTTGAGCAGGAAATTCCTCAGTAGAAAAGGATGACAACTATTGACCTTGCAGTAAAAGCCACACCTGCAAGATGGTGGCATGCACATAAAGAACATATTGCACCATGGGATGACTTTAAGAGATTGATGGCCACCAGGTTCTCTAATGACAAGGATCCCTTACAGCAGAAATATACATGAGAAAGTGACCCCAGGTCACATATTCATATTTGTGAACAGAGTTGGTTGGAAATTCCTGAGGATGAATGGGTTCGCCTATTCATTCACACTTTAGACATAGTTCCAAGGAACTGGTACACTAAGACAGAATTGCACAGAGGAACCATCACATGGCCACTTATAATAGACAACTTTCTACTCACTTTCACTTTTGAATCTAAGTATCCAAGCATTGATCAGGCCCTAGGTGTTATAAAAACTAAGATATTTGATGACTGTACCCAATCAGTGTCTGCTCAGTCTGATTGGGCTATCCATTTAGAACATGCGGTAGAGTACTACAACTTCGTAGCAGAGCCAGATGATGAGGATGAGAATCCTCGCAGCATCAACATTCCAAATTCAGAAGGGAATCACGATGTTTATGGACCAAAACTCGAGATTCCAGCTATCACAGACCCTATCAAGATTAAAAAGATCAATATTGGCACAGCAACAGAACCAAAGTTTGCCTCTATTGGAGACTATTGGGATGATGAAACAGTAGGACATATTGCAGATCTTTTACATGACTATCAGGACTTATTTCCTGCTAAGTTCACAGAGATGAAGGGAATAGTAGGATATCTAGGAGCAATGCGGATCCCATCGAAAGAGGATGAGAGGTCAGTTAAGCAGCATCCATACAGATTGAATCCTCGCTATAGAGAAAAAGTTAAGGATGAGATCGATAAGATGCTAGTAGCAAGAATCATTGAGCCAGTAGAAGAAAGTGAATGGGTTAGTCCCATGGTTGTGCAAGAAAATAAAACTAAAGGAGACATCAATATTTGTGTCAATTTACGCAAACTTAATGATGCATCGCTTCATGACCCATTTCCGACACCACTTACTGATGAGGTTTTAGAAAATGTGGGAGGATATGAGGTCTACTCCTTCACTGATGGATTTTCAGGCTATCACCAGATCAGAATCCATCCAGAGGATCGACATAAGACCACCTTTGTGACAGAATGGGGCTCATTCCAGTATACGGTAATGCCCTTTGATCTTAAAAATGCACCAGCTATCTTTTCTAGATTAGTAGTTGTTGTATTCAAGGAATACATCCATAAATTCTTAGAAGTCTATTTTGATGATTGGACTATATTTGGATTAATCAAAAAGCATATAGGATATCTAAGGCTCATGTTAGACAAATGTAGGTGTTGGTAATAACTCCCGATTCAATATTCTATTCACGACTAAAACATTAATTTATAGATTACAATGAGGTGGTTGAGAACCAGCCTTTTCACCTTCCCGGACAACTATTCAAATTCCTATTTAATTATTTATTTACAATAATCCTGATGGATTATATTCTAACAATCCCCCTCTTAATCCGAAGGGGTGTTCGTAAGTCC
>LPNX011018520.1:172991-219751 GCA_001517045.1 Pseudotsuga menziesii
TTTTCTTCCAAGGCAGCCTTCAAGTAGAATGCAGCCTTCAAAATAGTCGCCAGACTCTCTTCAATGCAGCCACCAGTAAACAGTCTCCACGCTCAATGCAATCACACCAATCCTACCTCATTTATCAATAGGTAGTCTCCCATAGCGCAGTCTTCATAAAAAATCAGTCTAGGGTTTGTGCATTCCCCAAAAAAAACATCATCTCCAATACAAGATGCAGTCCATGCTCAACATATATTAGTGAAAGCAAATCAGTCCACGCAGATATAAACTCAACACAGTATTATATAGCTAGCTCAAAAAGCAGCTATCTCAAAAAAAAAATATGAGTCACAATATATATCAATATATATCAGTCTTCAGACTCTCCACGCAGTCTTTAATCTCCATGCAGTCTATCAATGCATTCTTCAGTCTTACAATTCTTATATATCAGCAAATATATCAGATAGCAATACCACAGGCATTCTTCAATGCAGGCAGCTCTTCGTAGCATCTCCAGGAAGGATACAACATAGCATAGAGTCGCCTCTCTCACCCCACCAGGCAAAAATTAGGGTTCAGCTCGGTGGGATTCTTCAAAACGCAGGCAGCTCCACGGTGCTCAGGCTTCAGGCTTCGTGCAGTCTAGTGTCTTCAGACAGCACTCACAATTTCAGTAGTCACGAGATTATCACACATTCAATAGTCACACAATCATTTCTTCTCCATGCAGCCTCACGATATCGCAACCTTTAACATATATTTTCATATCAGTCTGCAACGCATTCACCAGCGATTTAATATACCACGCAGTCTCATTCACCAGCGATCTCATTCACTAGTATGCAATCATGTAGTGTATTATCACCAGTTTACATTGCTGCACGCAGGCAGTCTCCCACTGTGGTCGCCAATGTAGTCTTTACAGCTCCACGCACAGCATTCACGGGCCACTTTGAAATACAAACAACTTCTTCATTTAACAAAGTAGCAAGACCACAGTCTCTTCATTCTTCACAGATTTAGCAAAGGGGTGGCTCACGACCCTCCCAGATTGGACACAGACCTAGCAAGCCAAATACACTGTATGTTGCCCTTCAATGGCGTCTAGAACCTCTCGCAGACAGTGATAAAAAAGTTTCAGGATAAGAGAGTGACGAGATGCAGATAATCACAAAAAAAAACACAGAGAATTGAGGGAGTGACGGCAGGTGGAGGCTGTAGTTCCAAATGAGAGCGCAGCTTCTATCTCATTCACAAAAAAATTAGGGTTAGGTATACCACAATCTTTCTAGCAGAGAATAAACTCAGGCAGATGGAGTAACGCATACATTGCATGCGACTCCACTGGCAGACTGATGGAGCAGTCTGGCAATGGACTGGCAAGCAGAATGACAATGGACAGAAATGCAGCAGGAGTTATGGCAGACAACCCTGCTCTGATACCACTTGTTGGTAATAAATCCCGATTTAATATTCTATTCACGACTAAAACATTAATTTATAGATTACAATGAGGCGGTTGAGAACTAGCCTTTTCACCTTCCCGATCAACTATTCAAATTCCTATTTAATTATTTATTTACAATAATCCTGACGGATTATATTCTAACAGTAGGCAATATCAGATTTCTCTTAACTTGAAGAAATGTATATTCTGTGCACCATTTGGTATTTTGTTGGGTCACATTGTTTGCAGACAAGGCTTGATGGTAGATCCTGTAAAGATTGCCATCATTGTACATCTCCCAGCACCCAACTCAGTCAAGTAGTTGAGGATAGTACTTGGTCATACTGGGTACTATAGAAAATTCATCAAGGGTTATGCAAAGATCACAACACCTATGGAAAATTTGTTAAAGAAAGACGTGAAATTCCTATGGAATGAGGAATTCCAACAAAGATTAGACACACTTAAAGAGAAGATGGTTACATCACCCATATTAGTATTCCCAGATTGGAACAAGCCATTTCATGTCCATGTGGATGCATCTGGCATCACACTGGGCATTGTCTTAACGCAGCCAAGAGAAGGGGGTATCGATCATCCGATCATGTACTCTAGCAAAAAGCTATCTACAGCAGAAACGAACTACACCACTATAGAATGATAAGGATTAGCTATGGTGTATGCTCTATAGAAGTTCAGGCACTACCTGTTGGGTGCCCCATTCAAGATGTTCACTGACCATTCCGCTTTAAAGTACTTGGTCAATAAGCCAGTGTTAGGGGACTGTTGGAGTAGGGTCCCGCAGCTACAAGAAAAGCTGCTACATTGGGATAGGAAAGTAAAAGAAGACAGTACCTGAGCGGCTGAGAAGAGAAATCTCAACCACTGCACTTAAGGAAGTGGCGAAGACAGGAGGGCTCAGCACCCTCATAAAGGAAAAGAAGGAAACAGGAAAAGGAAGATGACCTACCTCATCACCTAAGAGAATAACAAGAGATTTTCGAGGCAAAGAAATGAAAATATGAAGATCATAGGTAGCATGAATACCTGGAGCGATTTGTTGAGAAGAAAAGTGGAAGGGGAAAACAAACCAAACAAGCAAAAATTCAGAATGTAGACAAAGGCTTGTTCTCGGAATGGAATTCATGGTTTGTATAGTTTTCATCTGAAAGGATCCGCATCAAGTGAAATTTTTAAAAAGGATAGAAGATATAGATTTATATTTTCTTTGGGATACGAGTTCTAATCCAGATAGAGAGGAGTTCTCATGATACTAGGGATTTAAATCCTTATGGTGAAGAAAGGGATAGCAGGTCTTGCAAGCGACGAGAGCAAGAGCATGACAATAAGGGAAGGAAAGGTAAGAGAGACCTACGAACTAAGTTTATAGAAGACTCCAACATTAGTCAAGCTATTCTTTAAATAGCACAAGAGTGTGTCGGGGCTATGAACAATGAAGTCGCAGGACTTCGAGAGAGATTCGCAAGGACTTCGTAGGAAGCCAAGGAGAAGCTACAGCAGGAGAAGCCAGCTGTTAGTGGCTCAGGGACGAGCCACAAGTAAGTGTTAGGGGACTATTGGAGAAGGGTCCCACAGCTACAGGAAAATCTATCGGGACATGAAAGTCAAAGAAGACAGTACCTGAGCGGCTGAGAAGAAAGAGCTCAACCACTGCACTTAAGGTAGTGGCAAAGACAGGAGGGATCAGCTACCCTCATAAAGGAAAAGGAGCAATAGGCCGAGGCATTGAAGATTAAGGACAGAAGGGGAGCAACCGAGGAAGCGGCGCCCATACCCATGATTAGCATCGGGAAGCGTGGAAGACTGCAGAAAGCTATGGTGTGATGGAAAGTGGTAGCTCAAAGTACAGATAGGCCGACTTTCACAGTTAGGGTTTTTGGGTTACTGTTGGGAAAGGCCCACAGTTTTGTAATGGTGAGACCTTCAAGCCGCTTATATAAGCATGTATTTTGTATTGTAAAAGGTTATCCATTGAGTCATTTAGCTAGCTAAGTGTCTGTAGTGTCTCAGTATTGTAAGAGTCGAGCTCTGGTCTTGTTGTTCTGTTTGTATTATCTTACTGTAACCAGTAGCTGGCTCCTTGATCATGTATGTAATAATCCACAGGGATTGAACAATCCGCAGGGATTGAGAGAGAGATAGAGTAAGAGTATATTGTAAGAGAAGGAAATAAAAGAGAAGATATCTAAGAGAGAAGGGCTCCTGGCTGTGTGTGGAAAGTTTCCCAGAATATCTCGAGCTGCATAGAGGTTGCAACAGAACTGTCTTTACTCTCTCAAGATATAATATAAAAACCAGTTCCTATGGACGTAGCTTCCTTCCTGGGGGTGAACCATGTAAAACCCATGTGTTGTGCGACTGTTCATGTGACTGTGCTTTATTTAGTTGTTATCTATTATTCATTACATGAACTTTACTATCAGTTATTGAGTGGATGTATCCTATCTTTAGTTGATAGTAGCATGGAATATTAACTATGCGTTGAATCGGTTAAGTCTTCTGTATAGGAGTTATCAGTACTTGATGCATGACAGTTGCAGTTACAGTGTTAAGTGATTTCTGCATATTAGTTCAGCAAGTTGAGCATAGTTGATCTTAATCATATTAGACTGTAGAAGTCTAAGTGAGGCTATTTATCTTAACTATTATACTAAGAGAGGAATCCCTTGAGAGAAAGAGAGTCATATTGAAGTCTTACTGTAAATATATCATAGTATAGAAAGGCGATATCGCACTGTCGGAGGAACCGGGGTGTGAGATATCATAGGAAAAGAGCTGAGTAGAGGAGACAGTTTCCGCATCGCTCTAGAAGCAACGATGCGATAAGAGATTGCTCCCTCCCAGGGCCAGCGAGTAAGAAAGGTTTCCATCGCAAAGAGATCCTGCTGGCTAAGAAGAGTCGCGAGAACCACTAGGATTCTACAAAACCCAGTTGAGGACACTTGAGTCTTTAGCCAACCCATCCAAGATCACTTCGGGTGAGACTTCAGACCGTTCTGCGGTCTATCGCCGAAAGGGCCAGTGAGCTAGGGGTTTTGTTGGTACATTAAAGGAAACCCAGGTCTGCCCAGATAGACCAACAATCCTTTATGGGGATAATAGGTTACTATAGAAAATTTCTTGAAGGATTTTGAAATATTGCAAATCCTATAACTTCATTACAGAAAAAGGGTAATAAATTTGTTTTGGATCATAAATGAGAAGATAGTTTTAGTAAATTAAAAGAATTATTAACTATTGCACCCATCCTAAAATTAGCATACCCAGAAAATGACTTTGTGGTATGCATTAATGCATGCAATGAAGGCTTGAGCGGGGTACTAATACAGGAAGGTCATGCAATTGCATAGGAATCAAGAAAATTAAAAACTCATGAAAATAACTTTTTTAACTTATGATTTAGAGTTGGCTGCAATAATGAATGCTTTAAAAATGTGGCATCATCACTTAATAGGTAAAATATTTATGCTAATGTCTGAAAACATAAGCCTAAAATATCTGTTTGATCAGCAAAATCTAAACGCAAGGAAAGCTAGATGGATAGCTTTCCTTAGCGAATATGATTTCGAAATCAAACATATTAAAGGGAACAAAAATAAAGTGGTTGATGCTTTAAGAAGGAATGTAGTAACATTTTTTGTAGCTACCATTAGCAGTTATAAAACTGGTTTGGAAGATAAATTGGAAGAAGGAATAAAGCAGGATCCAGAATACCATAATCTAAAATTAAAGATAGCTTGAAATACATCTGAAAATATAATTACAGATTATAGTTTTGATGAAAAAGGTTTAATACTATCAAAAAATAGACTCTATGTACCAAATATATCAGAAATTAAGTTGTTGATTTTGAATGAAATTCACAAAAGTCCTTATTCTGGACATCCAAGGTATCAAGAGATGATAACTATGTCAAGAAAAAAATACTTTTGGCCTAGCATGAAAAATGAGGTTGCTGAATTTTTAGCTAGGTATATCGAATTTCAGCAAGTAAAATATGAACATAAACACCCAGCAAGCCTTTTATAGCCATTACCAATTCCAATTTATAAATGGGAAGTCATTAGTCTTGACTTTGTAACCGGTCTATCTAAAAAAAATAAACATAATGATTCAATAATGGTAGTTGTGGATAAATTAAGTAAAGCATCGCACTTTTTTCTATTGAAACAAGTCATATAGATGCTAACATTGATGACATCTTTATCAAAAAAATATCCTGGTTGCATGGAATTCCAAAGGTAATAATATCTTACAGAGATCCAAAATTTACTAGTAAATTTTGGAAAACTTTATTTAAAGGATTAAATACTAAAATGAATTTCAATTCTACTTATCATCTGCAAATAGATGGATATATATAAATAGTCAATCAAGTATTAGAAGGCATATTACAAATTCATGTTAGAGACTATCCCAACAATTGGGAAGACTATTTGCATTTGGTTGAATTTTCTTATAATAACCATTATCAAGATTCATCAAAGCTTAGTGTTTTTGAAATATTATATGGTAGAAAGTGTAACACTCCTATTACATGGAGTAACACAATAGACTAGTTGATGCTAGAACCTCACATTTTTAAAGAATTGGAATTAACAGTGAAACAGGTACAAGAAAACTTGAAAACTACTCAAGAGAACAAAAAGAGTCATGCTAACCTTAAATAACTCCGAAGGAATTCCAAGTAGGTGAGCATGTGTTTTTTAAGGTGAAACCAAGAAATATCTCCTTTCAACTAGGGAGTTGTGCTCAACTAGCACCCAGGTATTATGGACCCTTCGAGATATTGGTAGGAGTGGGTTCAGTGGCTTATTAAGTAGCTTTTCCACCTAATATTAGGAAACAAAATGTTTTTAATATTTCTATTTTGAAAAAGCATATACATGATTATACTCATGTGATTGACTAGATTGTGATTTAGGTAGAACCAGAAGGATATTTCCCAATGGAACTAGATTGTATTGTCAATAGGGTGGGAATTTTTCTACGGAATCTCACCATTGGATAGGTGACGGTGCAGTGGAAACACCTCAGTACAGATTAAGTGACCTAGGAATTGGATAGCAATATGTGGGTGGTATATCTAGATCTATCCCAAGAAGACTTAGAATAACTTAAGAAACATCGATGATGATGTTGAGCTTAAGGGGGGGTGTTTGTAATATACCAAAAACTGAAAATTAAATATTTATTATTTATTTTACCAAAAAAATTATGCTAATTTTTATTGTAAAGTTTATGACCAAGTGGGTCAAGGATGACTATAATTGGAGAATTATTTATTTTAATAATTAATAAACGGAGACACATATTCAAGGGATACTATTAAATGATTGTTCATTACCCACTAGGAGGAAGGAGCAGCTGTAGAAGTGTTAATATTCCATATGCTAAGCTATATTATCAACATTCAATTTCAATTCCATAACAAAAGAATATAGATAGGATCACTGAAAGAAACAGTATCACAACATAAACACATATTTACCCTGTGAAAACCCTAATGGGAAAAACCCATCAAAAGCTTCCTCAATATAGATGATCAAAAGATAGAAGATAAAACTGCAAACAAATCCTTCTCCTCCTTGCAACTACAACTCTCTCTCTCTCTCTCTTATGCACTACATAAGTGAGTATGAGTGTGTTCAAATGAGAAGCACCTCACCTCTATTTATATTCTTTAGTTCACTTGACATTTCACTCAACCAAGACAACCCCACTAAAATTGACTAGGACCACTTCTGTTGGAGGACTCCAACAACTTAATATTATATTAATTAGGGTGCTAATGACCCGACTTACAATTGAGCATAATTCCTCATGAATCTTATTAATTCTCCCGATAGGAACATTGGGGTACAATACACTTTGAAGTTACAATATTTCAACACTCCCCCCTTAACAAGAAGGATATTCTACAACATCATCAACAAAAGCAGTAGGAAAAGTAGAGAGAGCATATTCAACGTCATCAGGGTGATACATTTATAAATCATTGGAATCTTTTTCATCATCTTTGACATATAGTCTTCATCTTCAATTTTAGAAACAGAAAAACTTTGATTGACAACATCATCAGCAACAACAACTCTTTGAGTAACATCATCATCACACTCTGATATTTTGTTCAGCAACATCATCATCGTCATAAAAAATACTTTGAGAAATATCATCATCACACTCTAATATTTCGATCACCAACATCATCATCATCAGAAACAACCTGCAATCCACAATTTGAAGAGAAAATTCTACAGATCACTTTAGGACTTAAGTGCAAGGATGATTCAATCCTACCACATTCTTGAGGACCAAAGTCACCAGATACAATTATGTGATAATCACTCTCTATCACTTTAGGACCAAGTCCAATGATGATGCAATCCTACCACATTCTCAAGGAGTGAAGCCTCCAGATCACTTTATGACAAATGTCCAGGGATGATAAAATCCTTCTTCTTTCTTGGAGACATAAATCTATGGATCACTTTAGAAAAAATGTCTAGGGATGATACACTCCCACTACAATGTCACTACTCCCCGTTTTGGGGAAGGTCTTTCTGAAAAACACCAAGCTTGTCTCGAAAATATTAAAACTTTATTCGAGACAGAGGCTTTTTCCACACATCAAAAACTTGTTCATTGATACTCACATATTGGAGCTTTATGCCTCCCTTCTGTATCATATCTCGAATGTAGAAATATCATATTTCTATGTGCTTTAACTTATCTTGGAACACTGGGTTCTCTGTCATATTTATACAACTATCACTATCACATAGAATAGTTGTGGTATCCAACTCCGAATTAAATAAACATGACATCAGCTTCCAAAGCCATATGGATTCACAACTAGAAGAGAAAGCTGCTATATATTTTGCTTCAACTGTGCTAAGAGAAACATTGGATTGTTTCCTTCTAAACCATGAAATCATAGTAGACCCCAGACTATAACATCCACCTAATGTACTTATTCTTTATGAGAAACTTCCAACCCATTTTACATCTGTACATCCATAACATATGTAATCATGGTTTCCATCATAGATAGACCAAATTCTATAGTTCCTTTCAGATATCTCATCACATGTTTTGCAGCTATCAGGTGAACACATCTAGGTTGAACCAGATACTGCCTCAAGGTGTTCACAACAAAACAAATGTTTGGTCTAGTATTTGTTAGATATATGAACGACCCAATAATCTTTCTTTATTGAGTCATATCCACTAGTTCTGATGATTCATCAGCTAACAACATCACGTTGGATATGGTATGGCCATGGCTTTACATTAAAACATATCAAATCTTTTCAAAATTTCCACTGCATGATTTCCCTGATTGATAAATATTCCTTCTGATTTCTACCATACTTCCAGACCTACGAAATAATGCATTAGACTAAGGTATTTCATCTCAAATTCTTTAGTGAGATTCTTCTTGCATTCTACAATTTGTTTCTCATTCCCTTTCAGAAATATATCATCCACATATGGTAATATTATGGTAGGTTCATCTTCTATAACCTTGAAGTAAAGGTTAGGATCGTCTTTACTTTCGGTAAAGTCCAAGCTCATCAGGAAACTATCTATCCTTCCATACCAAACTCTAGGATCTTTCTTCAGACCATACAGGGCCTTCTTCAACTTGCATACATGATTCTTTATGTCTTCCACTTCAAATCCTTGTGGTTGTTCTATGTATACTTCTTACTCGATCACACCATTCATGAAGGCTATCTTCACATCCATCTGGTGTAAGTCCCATTTCATCATGGATGAAAGTGCCATGATAGCTCTAATTGAAGTATACCATGATACGGGTGCAAACATTTCTTCATAATCAATTCCTTCTTTCTAAGAGAAACCTATAGCCACAAATATTTCCTTGTACTTCCCTATACTTTCGTCAGCTCCATGTTTTATCTAGTAGATCCATTTGGAGGATACTACACTCTTTCCTTCTAGTTTGGGAACTATATCCCAGACATCATTCTTCATTATAGATTGGTATTCTTCTCTCATCACTTCTACCCATTCTTTATTCTGTACAACTTCTTCATAGTTTGTAGGTTCTTGATCTACAAGATCACACATCAAAACTACATAGTTGGAAAAATGGTTTGGGCTTCTTTCTTATCCTTGTGGATCATTCAGGAGCTCCATATATTTTTTCTTATTGTATAATTTCTCTTTTCTAAGAAAGATTTATCTTCCATGATATCTCCATCATAGGAGGTTCCTATGGTTCAGTCATATCAGAATCTTAAGGTACTTCATCCTTAGGGAGGAATGTAGCCTCTACATTTCTGGGAGGTGCATCTTACTCATATAATTCTTCATGTTGACATTTTCTAAATATCTTGAGAGCTACTTCTTCATCGAATGTTACATCTCTACTGATTTCCATGTGATGGAATCTAGGAATGTAAATTTTGAATGCCTTGGATACTTCACAGTATCCAACAAATATCCCCTTCTTTTTGGAGGGGCCTAACTTGGTTCTTTTCTCCTTCAGTATATGAACATATACTGGACAACCAAATATCTTGACGTGACTTACCTTAGGCTTCTTTCTCATGAGCATATCTTCTGGAGTCTTGAATCCAAGAGCACTATGAGAATTTTATTATGTACATAGAAAACAATTCTTGCTTCTTCTTCCCATACATGCAGTGGAAGATCTTGATCATATATCATTGTCCTCACTACCTCCATGATGGTTCTGTTCTTTATTTCCGCAACACCATTTTGTTGAGGATTGTAGGGAGTAGTTAGTTCCCTCTTGATTCCAACATCTTTACAAAAGGCTTCAAATTATTTTGAGGTATAATCTCCACTGTTGTCTGATCAGAGTGTCTTGATTCTTCTTTATGAAATATTCTCTATCAAGGCTTTGAATTCCTTGAATTTCTCAAACACCTTGCTCGTTGATTTCAAGAATTATATCCATGTATTTCTTGAATAGTCATCAATAAATGTAATATAGTATTCAAAACCACTCAAATATGTGGAGGACATTAGAACAAACACATCCGAATGAATCAACTCCAACGTACCTTTAGTCTTTGTTTCACCCTTAAAAAATGGATACTTGATATTCTTCCCTTTTGCACATCCTTTGCAAATACCTTCATGGTTGATATTCAAGTCTGGTAATCATGTCACTAATTTTCTCACATGAGGTAGTGCTTTGTAATTGATGTGGGAAATCCTTCTATGCCACAGTTCACTAGGGTTAGTGGACTTGTGAACAATGGTTGTTTCTCAATGTCCCTTGAGTTTATATTGTCCTCCTTCTTCTTCATTGATGAAAACTTCATCTTCAATTGACTTTCGTTTGGGCCACATGAGTACTTGGCCATATATGAATTGAATTATGAATCCTTTATTATATAAAGATAAGATAGAAAGTAAATTATTGTTTATACCTGGTACATATAAAAATTCCTTCATCTTCAAGGGATTTCCTACATCAAGCTTGTAGCTTGCTTCACCGATTCCTTTGATTGGATATTGATAGTCATCTCCTAGAGATACTTTCTTAGGAGAGTTATTTTCTTCAAGTTTTTATAGAGTTTTCTTCTATCCAGTCATGTGGTTTGAATCACCACTATCAATAATCCAAGTGTCTTCTCCAGGTGTTAGGACCCGGAGAGTGCATATAATAGTACATACTCTTCTGCGTCTTGTTCTCTTGATTGATTTATTTAACATCCTTCCTTTTCTTCTTCTTTATCCTCATCTTCAACTAGATGTGCATGTTGTCTTTTGTTGTTTGTGTTCCTCTTCTTGTATTCTTATCTCTTCAAAGGACAATTTTTGGCAATGTGTCCTATCTTATTACAATGAAAACATTGAAAGATGGAATAGTCCCTATTGGGGATATTTTCTCTTGTTCTATGGAACCTTATGGGAGGTTGAGACTCCTTGTGGTGTCCCTTATTGAATTTGGCTTGACTTATTCTATTGGTATGAGTGCCTAGGGCTTGCTCATCTTCCTTCAATAGAGATTCTCTATTTTCTAATCTAGTCTATTCTTGAATACAATCTTCCCATACAATATCAAACTTCATGCTATCCTTCTTGGCACACATCATTTGGATGAATGACTCCCAGGGTCTAGTGAGACCATTGAGAGCAGTCATAAACAACTCATCTTCATCAAGTTTGTCTCCAATGGATTCTAGTTTTTTCTTGAACTAGGAGACCCTTGTGAAGTAGTCCTAGATGGATTCTCCATAACTCATCTTGGTTCTCTTGAATTGAGCTCTTAGATTCATATTTCTATTGATGTTTCATCCTTCATACATTCTCTCTAAGGAATCATACATTTATTTCAGAGTCTTCTTGGAAGACACTTGAGGGATCAAGTGATCCTTGATAGAGTCAGCAATAATCCTTTCCCTAATCAGATCCTTCTTATGCTTGTCCTTAGCTTCAACCTATTTAGGTTCTACAAATTCATCCTTGATATGATTTTAAATCTTATTATTTTTTATAATGAAGCCAATTATGTATTTCCATGCTCTATAATTCTCTATGCCTTCAAGTTTTTCCTCAAGCTTGGTGCTTGGGGCCATCTCGTCAGTAAATCACAAAAAATTTAAATTCTGGAAAATGAGAAATTGATCTTACTAGGAGATTTGCTTGATTGAGGCGAGTTGACTGGTGTGCTTGGTTTCTAGAGATCTCAATTCTTCACCTTTCAAATTTGACTTGTGAGATTCAACACTATAGCTTGTAGCAGTTTTCTCATCCAGAACTCAGACTAGAGTTTGAATTTCCCAGATATCTACTCCTTCAAAAACTTCGATCTCAGGCTTAGAAGATGTGCTCTAAGAGGGCACAACTTTCCATGCAATCAGTTATTTAAAGTCAAAATGTTTTTGAAATCCTAATTTCTTATCGGGGAGAGAGAGAGGGATTTTCCCCCATATCAAAGTTGTCCTATTCAGGTTAGCTCTGATATCATGTTAAGATTCCATATGCTAAACTAGATTATCAACATTCAATTTTAATTTCATAACAAAATCATATTGAAAAGATCACTAAAATAAACAGTATCACAAGATCAACATAGATTTACCCTGGGAAAAACCTATTGGGAAAAACCTAGAAAAATATTCCTCAATATAGATGATCAAAAGATAAAATATAAAACCCTAAACTTATCGTTCTCCTCCTTGCAGCTACATCTCTCTCTCTCTCTCTCTCTCTCTCTCTCTCTCTCTCTCTCTCTCTCTCTCTCTCTCTTATGCGCTACACAAGTTAGGGTGGGTGTATTCAAATGAGAAGCACCTCACTCCTATTTATATTCTTCAATCCACTTGACATTTCACTCAACCAAGTCAGCCCCACTAAAATTGACTTGGATGAATTCTATGGGAGGACTCAAACAACTTAATATTATATTAACTAGGGTGCTAATGACCCAATTTACAATGGAGGGGAATTCCTCATGAATCTTATTAATTGTCCCAATAGGAACATCGACGAGTAATGAAATACAAACGATTCTCTTGATAGGAACATCGGGGTACAACACACTTTGAAGTTACAATAATTCAACAAGAAGGATGGTTGACAAGTGGAAGCACTAGAATTCACTTTATAGCTGTTGTAGGAGCATAATCCCTAAAAACATGGTCATGTTCCTTGAGAGGGGGAACTGAGCTGGGTGTCTCATTAAATTCCAAAACTGACCCAAAGACGTGGGAAATATTATATAAACCATCAAATTGGTACGGAGTGTCACCACTCATTCTGATTTTTGGGATGATAAACTTTGTCACTACTGCAAACTGAAAATTCAGTCATGCAAATAATTTGATGAGGGGATAGCTAAAGTGATTTAATAAGTTAAATATGCTTCAAAATGCTGACTCTACAAAAGTATGCTATGTAGAAGAGATCTCTATTCTAGTGGTGCAGTGAGAAATATAGGGGGTCCTAAGAAAGTGATTTGGTTGGTTCACCAAAAGGTTGGGTGGAACAATCTCCCTTGGGTGTTAGTCCCTTTTATCTGCAACACATCTAGGTTCCAACTCTAATATGTATTATGAAATCGTTTACTTATGTTTAAGAAAACTGTAAATTGTTTAGAATGAAGTTATAGTTTATAGATAATTGTTTAATTATTGTAGAATTTAGTATTTGAATAAAGACTGGTTGATTTAGAAATGAAAATAAATTATCCCCTATATTTCTCCTCTCACCGATGTGACGTACTATAGTACAGGGAGATATGAATTATGTTTAAGTAGGAATATAAGATATTATGATGAGTATTAGCACAGAATAATGGAAACCTTATGCATGATTTTTATTACAGTCAATAAGATGTATCATATTTACATACTGTTTACGATCTACTGATATTTAGAAGACATAGTATTTAATTATAATTTACAAGCTACAACTATTAAATCCAAGAAGATAAACAATTACAGTCAGTAAAGATGATTGTGAATTTTACAGAGAAAGTATGTATAAATCCAAGTTCTAACCTAACAATATGTTTACAATAATATTTCCCCTTTAAACTAACTCAAGATTCAACTTTAAAATAACCATGGTTCAAAATAAACATTAATAACTAATTAATATGTAAGTTCTTCTTAAGTTACTTATAGTCTCATGGACTGTTAAATAAAGTTAAGTAGGCACAGTCAAAACTCTTTGAAGACCTCCCTAGAAAATTTAAATTATAAAGGAAAGCGACAGAGTAGATATTTTTTTGTTTTAGTATAGATTTCTAGTTTTTCTTACAATTATAACCGTAACCAAAACCAAGAGTGATATATCTCAACTATAACTAAGTTAACTCATTTAAATATTAGACACAAGTTTCATTCTATATAAATTTATGTTTACACAAATAGTCACACTAGATTTCTCACAGAAAACTCCATGGACTATATCCCTTAGCATCCATTACAATTAACAGTAAATAGAATCAAGATAATGGTGTATAATGGGTTGGAATTTGATGTAGTGGTTGACAAGGTGACAGAGTAAATGCTCCTTAGGATTTGGGGGTATCAATCCCTAAGCTTGTACTATCGTGGAAGAATGTGTCATTTGGAATTTCATTGGGTGAGCTCTGTTTCGCTCCCTGGCCTGTATCATGGCGTGAGGTCTCATTTTCAGTTGCACTTTGGAAGGTATTCCCTTTGTTCCGATTTTGCAGCACTTGTTTACTTTTTTTTTTGGTTCAAAGGTTTGGCATACTTCTCACCTTTTCATTTTCCTCTATTTTCAGGTAGTAGGGCCTTCACTGCATGGGTCGTGGGTCTTCCAGGTTGATGATGCATTACCCTTCACATGTAAGCCCTATTACAAACAAGCTTAAAACTTGTTCCTCTGTGTATGGCTATTTTGATAGAGCTTTAAGCTCATCGTTTGAATGAATACATGGCTTGGTTTAAGGGTTGCAACTAGGTATGGGTCTGTTTGGAAATGAAGTAACTTCATCCAAATATGTGTATATAGTTTGGGGTTTTTTTTGGGTTTGGTGCCTTCAGGCTGAGACTGTTACAGCTCAGTTCTGTAAATGATTAATGGGTTGGTATCATTAACATTGTGACCATTATGAATATTACAAACTCTGCATTTTGTTTATAATGTTGGGCTGTGATAAATGGTTACAATACCATTTCTTGCAATGGTGCATTAGATTGAAAATGCGACTATGCAATTATATATATAGTTTATAGTGGTTAAATTTTAATGCATTCACTACTTTGTATAAATCATGGTTATGATTCTTATCTTGACAATGTTTTGACTCTATGTAAATTTAATGTCTATAATTAAATTCTTATTTAGGTTTTTAACATAGTTGTTTGGATTTAGAGCCATGAACCATGGGGTTTCCTTGTGAAATGGATGTTAGTTCTATTCTAGCATAGACAATGGTTTTTATGGTTTATGTTAATGGATTATTGTTTTGTATAGTGGTCATCATCCATGAATGAATACAGTGTATAACTTGGGGTTTTTATTACTGTGTGGAGAAATATTGGAATGGTTTACAGCATGTATATTTTGTTGGCATTTGGTTTATGGAAACATTGACATTGAAATGTTGCTAGTGAATACTATAGGATTTAATGTAAGTTATGTCTTTAATGTATTTTGAGTTTTTTAAGCTGTGAGATTGGCAATATTTGATCCTAGGTTATGTTGGTTGTAAATGGTGTTTGTGGGGTTTTTGGTTTGGCATGAATGCCAATAGGATTCAATCTTGTAACCTATTGATTGATGTGATATATTTTTATGTGTTTTTCCTTTAAGTTAGGGTTGATTTAATATGTTGAATCTCCTGAGAGATACCATTTTTATAATGGATGTTTGTGTTAGGTTATATAGTATATAATGTGGTTATGGAAATATGAGGCACTTGTGGCTACAGACGTTATAGGTCTCGATAGCTTACCTTTGAATTCATAGTTTATTGTGTATAAAAAAAAATGGAAATGGTTTGTTTATAGTTCTATTTTATAATATTTTATTTAAAGTGTTTAGCTATGTATATTTATGTTCTAATATTCTGCATAGATATTAGGCTAATACTATAGATAATTGTTGGTTTATTTATATTAAATATAAGCCTATTGGAAATATGAAATATGTTAGTAGAGATACGATATAGGTTCTGTTTTTAATCAATTCTAGGGTTTGGAACTTGAATTTATAGACATAAAATGAATTACAGAAATCTACTAGAAAACAAACCCTTAATTAATAAATAGGAAGTAAATTGCAGAATTGAACTTAGAAAACAAAAATCTCTTGTAAGTAGCACTAATGGTGCTTATCTCATCATAAATAAAATATATTAGAATAGTCTGGTAAAATGGACAAACAAATAACCTACCCTTTGATAAAAGAATTATATATGTTAATAAATAATGATTTTAACCTACAATTGAAGAAAGAATAAATGCAGAAAAGATAACCTAGATTATAGTAGACATTTACTAAATAATCATTCAGAATTCAAACTACTCCAAATACTAAAACTTGTGTAGTTTACAAGGGTAAAAAATTAAGAAACTCATACTTGCAAGATGAAGTTGTTTCAACTATTGAAAACCTACACACTCAAATACCCTGCATTAACAAATTCATAGATAGATCTGACCTCTTTTTAGATAATTGGATCACTTGGGAACTACCACATTGCACCCAACCATGACCCAGAATCATTCCTGCTTTAAATCTGGATCCCCTTGAGTTGGTTCCAACATGAAAGTAGCTTAGATCTCCTAAGGTAAGGCTTCCCTATCTAGGATATCATGTTTTGAATCAATTCTCCTTTTTCCTCTTAGGAAAAAAATGTTTTCCAAGAAATCTCTCGAGAATAATCAGGTAGAATTCTACAATAGCCAAAATGATCCCCAAGGCTCTCTTTGGCACAAGTTTTAATACAAAGAATTTTCAGTCAAAGGGGCAGTTAAATCAAGAATCATTTGGTTTCTTGATTTAACCCTTTTTATTTAATTTAGGTACTTTTAATATTTAACTTAGGAACTTTTGACTAGTTCCTATTTGGATGCTTGTAGGTATTTGAATATTTAATTATCATTATTAATAATAACAATATATGTAGCCTTTATTTATTTATTATATCTATTAGTATTATTATTATTCTTACTCTTTATACATATCATGTATATATATATATATATATATATATATATATATCATTTGTTAACATTTTGTCCTCAGGTATCATATCCCTCATATAACATCATAGTTCTTTAGTACTTGATGAGATACAAAAATTTGAAATTTCATTTCATCACTTAAAAATAATTCATATGAAATCACTGTTTTATTTGATTTGTTTTCAATCGACATATTAATTCTTTTCAGTAACTCCTAGCGCTTATCCAAATCCCATACCTAACGCTAAAAATAGGTACTTACAAACTTAGTGCAATTATAGAGCTCCTCGCTCAACACTAATTCTAGGATGTACTTGTAGGATACACCTAGGGATACCATGGCCAAGGATCTGATGTTCCATAACTTAAGCTCAAAATCAACTTGTAAGGATCTAGGGCTTATGCCCAACACTTCCAATATATCTTTAAATGTGCTTCAGAGTTGCATGTGTTGTAAAGGAAAGTTTCCTATGGCTACGGTTTCAAAGGCCATCAATGTACTGTAGTTGAAAGGTGGATGTAAATGGTTCTGCAAGAAAATATAAATAAGACTCATAGATTATAATGGTTCATACCTTAGCCAAATGAAGGTTGATCCAAGCAACCCTTCAATCCTCCTCTTGCTCCTCTTGCTCCTCTTGCTCCAAGAGACCTGCAAAATGAATTATACCTTCCTCAAACCAACATGACCACAAATAAAGAAATGATAATCAAATAAACATGAAATAATGATCTCACTAACATCATCATATGATCATAAACACATATTCAATCACACAATGAACATGATTTGGGAAGAAGAAGGACATCACATCTTTATTAATCACGAAATGTAGTACAAGTATACCTTCTCTTCATGTTGGGAACTTTGCGAAACCTTGATCTGGTTCTTCTTCTTCTCTTCTCCAATGAACTCAACCACCAAGCTCTGCAACACAAGGAGAATGCTTCTAGGGAAAAGGTGTGGGAAAAGAGAGTCCTAATTCCTCCAGCATAATGATGCAAAGATTCAAGTCCCCTCGCATGGACCTCCCTACCTCTATTTATATTCTTAATGAAGAGTTAGGGTCGAATACAAAGTAGCTATAGCTGAAGGAGTCAGTTGCATAACTACCCAAACTACCCGAATTTCAAAATACGTATTTTTTTGACATTTTCAGTAGGTGTACGTGGGTTGTAGAGATAATAGTCATGTACACAAGGAGGTATACGCAGGTTGCAATGCAAAAAGTCATGTATTTAAGGAGTACATGAGTATTATATATACGAATTCACGTACATATGCGGGTTTCCTTAAGGAAACCCACGTACACATCCAGAAACTCATTTTTAGGGTACTTATGGGAATATTTAGAGTTTGGTGTCTTCTGCAAAGTTTTAGCTAACAGAAATATATTTCCAATAGTGTAGAGATGAGATCAAATAGAGTTACATAAATAAATATATGGTTCCTCCAAGTTGGGTGTTTTTTTAGTGACTTTCAATGACTTTCATGAAGTGTCATCATGGAAGTGTCGACATGTGACAGAATCATGAGAAAGTAGTCACGAGAATAGATGTGTCATTTTGAGCTATAACAGATGCCCCCTAATGTATCAGGTTATAGGGGAATATGATAGGTGAAATACATTATAAAGGAAACAATTGAGTATGGAGAGAGTAGAGAATCCACGATCAAAAGGATTGAACAAAGGTACTTGAAAGAGAGATAAATGTCAGACAAAACTGATCTCTGGGACATACAAGTCCATATACAAATCATCACCATAAAGATATAGGCGGATCCAACATATGTATAACTGATGAAACTATCATGGTCACTCAATATGCAAAAATGCGCCATATCAAATCTATAGGAGTCATGGCCACAAATTAACAAGGTGGATTCATGCTCAAAAAATGATCATAGCCACAAGAAAACAAGGTGGATCTATGTATCAACAAAATGTCATATAAAGTGTAACAAGGTCTTGCGCAGCTTGGGAAATAGAAATAATGATGATGCTACTATCAGCCCAAGGTCTTTAATCCAAACCTCCCAAAAGGTACAAATCCTAACCATGGAAATAAAGGAGTTGAGGTCAAACATGGAGGAAACCATTTGATTACCATTCAATAATGAGAATCGTTAAAAAACACGAGGGAAACCACCATTAATGAAAATGGTCCCCAAGGTACCTAGTACATTCTAACAAGTGTAATTAGAAGGACTTGAAGTTGAACACTTGAAGAATCCATTGAGTTGGAGACATTATGGTATTCCCACTACCCAATAGTGAGGAAAAATACTGCTAATGATGGAAATCCCCAAGGTACTGTCATAAAACTCTAAATCTCATCCCTAGAGAAAGATATGCTGGAGTCGATAGGAAGAGATATGTTGGAAGGAAGGTATTAAGGAATCCTTCATCATCCAACATGAGGTAAGTCAAAGACTAATTAGATCTGGAATTAGTGCTGAATTTTGTGACAAGGACCACTAAACACATGATGTAATGAATTGATACTAGGGAATGGCTGACACAAAAGGTCAAACGAAACTGTAGAATGGCCAACAAAGTTTTAATCCTTGAACAGTGAGCATGACAAAAATGTGACTTAGGAATATTTTGACACAAAAGGAACCAAAGACGCAAATATACAAAGTAGGAGACACTGACAGATTCCCCATATAATTGGAAAGAGACCAACTGGAGGAGTAAGAAACTATGAATCAGGATAAGGTCAAAATACTAGGACTCAACTATTAATAGACTCAAAACTGGTGCTTTGTTCAAGGAAATAATACTTACTACCATGATGTAAAAAACATGTGAATGAACTTCCCTTCCCCTCTTTCTTGTAAAGGTTTAATGATTCCAAGAAAGCAAACACGGGACCTTCTTCATTTTTGGCAAGCTCGAAGAAGAGATAGAAGAATGCTTGATAAAGCACTGATTCATGGATTTTACAAGCCCAAACTAGTACATGCGTGTCAGTGTTTTCATAGTTTAGAGAGTCTGAAAACTCCAAAGAAGACTCCAGGGGGGAACGTTTTCGTCCAATTTAGTCTTCTAAGGTTGGAAAAGTATAAAACAAACCACAAAAGAACTCTCTTAGCTTTCAAAGAAGTAAGGCGCACCTTTTTCGTACTTAGTCAGGAAGGTTCGAAAAAGGTTAAATTACCACCTACCCAATGCTCCTTCAAAAGCAACATATAACTTGATTTTTACGAGTGTGAAGGAAGGAAAGATCACTTGGAAAGATCCATTTGATTATGAGAAATGTGTTAAATTTTCATATGCTTAGCTAAGACATCATTATTTCATTTCATTTTCATAACAAAAGCATATAAACAGGATCACTGAAATATAGACAAGCACAACCATACAAAAGGAACACAAATATTTATCCTGTGAAAACCCTAAAGGGAAAAAACCAGCAAAATATTCCTCAATATAGATGTCCCAAAAAGATAAAAGATAAAACCAATAAGGAGATGAAATCTTGATCCTCCTCCTTCGCCAGCTACTTCTCTCTTCTCCACTAATGCGATACACAAGTGAGTGTGTGCTCCAAATGAGGAGTGCTACACCTCTATTTATATTCATCCATTCACTTTAATTATTCATTCCGACATGTAGGCTTGAGTTAATAATGTAGGCTCGAGTTACACAAGTAGGATCAAGTAACCACATTGGGGTGCTAATGACCCACCTTTACAATTATATGGGATTACCTCATGAATCTTATTAGTTCTTCTGATTAGAAGCATTTGAGTACAAAGTAATACAAGTGGTTCTCCCAGTAGGACCATCGAGGACAACAAAAAGATACATATAGAATATTCTTCGAAGTTACAATATTTTAACACTCCCCCTTAACAAGAAGGGTATTCTACAACAACATCAACAACAACAATAATAGGAGAGAGAGAGATAGGACATCATCAACATCATCAGGGTAACACATCTATAAATCATTTGAATCTTTTCGACATCATGTAGTATTCATCTTCAATCTTCAGTCTTCAACAATAGCAACACCTTGAACGCTTTGATCAGCAACAATATTTGACCACTTTGATCAACAACATCTTTGACCTTTCAATCAGAAACATCATCTTTAGTTCTTTGACCTTTCGAA
Organism: Pseudotsuga menziesii; assembly: GCA_001517045.1. Classification (NCBI taxonomy): domain Eukaryota; kingdom Viridiplantae; phylum Streptophyta; class Pinopsida; order Pinales; family Pinaceae; genus Pseudotsuga; species Pseudotsuga menziesii. The sequence continues at coordinate 194,244 of LPNX011018520.1, forward strand.
CAACAACATCATCATCATCATACTTTGATATTTCGAACAACAACATCATCATCATCATACTCTGATATTTCAAACAGCAACATCATCATCATCATACTCTGATCTTTCGAACAACGACATCATCATCATCATACCCTGATCTTTCAAACAGCAACAACAAAATCATCATACTATGATCTTTCAATTAGTACGTCATCATCATCATACTTTGATCTTTCGATCAGTACGTCATTATCATAATACTTTGATCTTTCAATCAGTACGTCATCATCATCATACTCTGATCTTTCGATCAGTATGTCATCATCATCAACAACAACCTGCAATCCATAACACGAATATGGAAGTCGTCGGATCACTTTTGGACCTAAGTCTAGGGATGATACGATTCTATCACATTCTGAACAACTGAAGTCACTGGATTGATTATGGGATAATCAGTCCCTATCACTTTAGTACTAGGTCCAAGGATGAAGTGATCCTACCGAATTCTTGACAACCAAAGTCACTAGATTGATTACAGGATAATCAGTACCTATCACTTTAGGACTAGGTCCAAGGATGATGTAATCCTACCACATTCTCGGGGACCGAAGCCTCTGAATACCTTTCTAAACAAAAGTTCAAGAATGATACAATCCTGCCACATTCTCAGGGACTGAAGCCTCTAGATACCTTTTTGAACTGAAGTTCAAGGATGATGCAATATTGCCACATTCTCGAGTACCGAACCCTCTGGATTCCTTTCTGAATCGAAGTTCAAGGATGATGAAATCCTGCCACATTCTCGGGGACTGAAGCCTCTGGATACCTTTCTGAACCGAAGTTCAAGGATGATGTAATCCCACTACATTCTCGAGGACCAAATTCACCAGATCTATTCTGGATAGATGTCCTAGGATGATACAATCCCTCTTCATTCTCGATGACCAAGGTCTCTGGGTCACTTTAGGGAAATTTCCCAGGGATGATACAATCCCACTACAACATCACTACTCCCCCTTTTGAGGAAGGTATTTCTGAACAACACCAAGCTTGTCTTGAAAGTGTTTGAACATTACTCGAGACAGAGGCTTTGTCAGTACATCATCATCCAAACCATCATCATCTACATCTTAAGTATGTGAATACTAAACTATCACCATCTATATCTCCAGTATGTGAATACTGAAAGCATCATCATCTATATCTTCAGTATAGAAATAATGAAAGCATCATCATCTCTATATTAAGTATAGAAATACTGAATCACCATCATCTACATATATAGTATGTAATTACTAAAACATCATCATCTGCATCTTATCCCGTATGTGGAAATACCATATTTCTATGTGTTACAACGGAACATAGGGTTCTCTATCATCACAACTCTGGTTATCACATAGAATCATTGTAGTATCCATCTTCAGGTCAAAGAGACCTAATATCATCTTCCAAATCCATATGACTTCACAACTTAGTAGAGAAATCTACTATGTATTCTGCTTCAGCCGTGCTAAGAGAAACATTGGATTGTTTCCTGCTAAACCATGAATTCATAGCAGACCCCAAACAAAAGCATCTACTTTATGTTCTTTTCCTATCTAAGATACTTCCATCCCAATCTGCATCTATGTATCCATAGAATCTATACTCATGGCTACCACCATAGTATAGACCAAAGTCTATAGTCCCTTTCAGATATCTCATCACATGTTTTGCAGCTATTTGGTGAACACGTCTAGGTTGGACTAGATACTGTATTGAATTACATCCACTAACTCTGATGAGTCATTAGGTAACAACTTCAAGTTGGAATCCATGGGTGTGGCGATGGCTTTGTATTCCAACATATAGAATCTTTTCAATATCTCTACTGAATACTTTTCCTAGTTGAGAAAGATTCCTTCTGAATTTTTCCAAACTTTCAGACTTAGAAGATAATGCATTAACGCAATCTCTTTTATCTCAAATTCCTCTGCTAGTTTCTTCTTGCTTTCCATAATCTATTTCTCATTCCCTGTCAAGAATAACTCATCCACATATAATAGCAGGATAACATGTTCATCTTCTACAACCTTGAGAGAAAGGTTAGGATCATCTTTTCTCTTGGTGAAGCCCATGCTTGATAGGAAACTATCTATTATTCCATACCAAGCTTTGGGAGCTTGATTCAAGCCATAGAGGGCCTTCTTTAACTTGCATACATGATTCCATATGTCTTCAACTTCAAATCCTCATGACTATTCTATGTAAAACTCTTTCTCAATAATACCATTAAGGAAGGATTGTCTTTACTTCATCATGGAAGAAAATACCATCATAGTTTTGAAGGAAGTGTACCTTGCTTCCTGGATTAATTGTCTCTTCAGAATTAATTCCCTCTTTCTGATAGAAACCTCTAGCCACAAGTCTTTCCTTACTTCTATCAACAACATAATTTATCTTGCAAATCCATTTGGAAGATACCACATTCTTGTTTTCTGGTTTGAGTACTATATCCCAAACATCATTCTAGTATTATTTCATCATAACATCTTCCATGAGTTGATCTTGTTATATCATCAACATGTCCTAGTATTATTCATTCAACCTTGAAGGTTGGAACCCACTTTACTCATGGTAAAGTCTCTATCTATCACGAAGCTATCCATCATGGCATACCATGTCAAGATCAGATATAATCTTCTGTAGTCACTCCCCCTGAAGTGGAGTATCATCTTCCCTCTTTATTCTGTATAGGTAATTCTATGAATGATATATACTTGTCAATAGATTATGTGATGTCATAGTTTATTCTTTCTGAGTCAAATCAAAAACCTTGCTTTGTACACTTGTTCTTGTAGATCCATATGGAAGATACTACGTACTTCCCTTTATGTCTTGAAATCATATTTAATACATCATTCCTCATGATCAATTGTTATTCTTTGATCATAGCTTCTTTCATAGCATTCTTTTATGCATCTTGAGTTATCTCTCGTACCCATGGTGGTCTTCATCCTTCGACGTGGATCTACTGCTCTCTGAAGCTCTTTCTTTCGTCATGGTGTCTCTTACCCTGGGAGCGTCAGATTCATGTTTATTGAATTTTCATCACTTGTTCTTCGAAACAAGTCCGATCTTTCTTTTCTTATAGGTGGTTGTACATGACCTTTCCTATAATTCAAAATGTACCAGTTGCATGGTTAGAACTATTTCATAAAACAGATGCATAATGAAAAATTCGTGTGCATCATGCAACTGTTTAGCCAATACAACATTCATCCATATCTCACAGAAACTTTCTAGATGCCTTCCATATCTACCATGACAATATTGAGATTGTGCACTAATCCAATATGTCAACAAAGAGGTTTCATTCTAGATAAGTCGCAATGGAGAGATGTATAGCACCATGAGCTACTTACCCATCACATGCATATTAGTAGTATACTGTCATTAATGAAAACATCGCATCATGCATAATATATCAACTGAATATAAACAAATGCATAACAAAACAATATCATGAAATGACAATTGAATACTTATCTTTATTTTTTTGATGGGTAGACTCCTTCTTCATCCTTCTACTTCATCATCTTCTTTATTCATGACATCATCATTTCTTATCCAAGTGATAAGATGGATAAGAGGTTCTTCAAGAATTGAGTTCTTCATATTCCTCATCGCTTGAGGGATCTTCTTTGAATGGAGAGAGCTTGATCTTCAATTTCTCCCATCTTCTTCTTATTAGAGTTAGCTGAAAGTAATAACTTCCTTCTAGAACACATTCCTCACATGAATGAATCCTATGATCCTGGGAGGCCATTCAAGGTGGATATCACCACTTCTGCATTCTTCACTTCTTCTTTTACCTGTTTCTTAAGGTCATCTTCTAATGTATGTTCTTATCTTCAAATAGCTTGGTAAAGGAATCAAACGTCTCTTTCGGTGTCTTTAAAGAAGACACTTGTGGTACAAGTTGATCTGTGATTGAATCAACAATGATATTCTTGGCCTTGACCAAGTTCTTCTGGTGTAAGAGTTTGAGCCTCATCTCCCTCTAGAACTAGAACCTCTCTACTCATGTAGGTGTCTAATTCATTTTCTTCAGAGAGATCAAATACTTCCTACTTTGAATTTTTCAACTTCACCAAGATTATCATCAATCTAATGTTATAGATCACTTTGAAATGAGAACCTCAAATGAAAATAACAAAAGGTTAGATCTTACCAATTTGAGGTGTCTGTTCTGCCTCAGGAGCTGGCTGATCTAGGGTTTGTCAGAGAAACCCTAATTTTAAAAAGTTGGAATATTTAATATCTGATTGGATAAGAATATATATCTCTTCAAATGGAGTTGTACAATGTACTCCTTTTCTGAAAATAGTGGAGGGAAGCTCCCAGAACAGGAAGCCCTAGTTTTCCAATTTCTTCTACCGAAATGTCTGTCACTGTTTCTATGATATCTTTGATATTACTGGTCCTATATGTATGAAATTTTTTACTGAGGTAAATTATCTCACCCCTGATATAACTAAATAGGCTTCATCAGAATTGGTTTCACTAATTGGGATTGATGATCCTTTTCTGAAGGTGATCTATTACAGGACTGTTCAGAATAACAAAGTTGTACGGCCTGCTACATGTCACTGTTTCGTCTTATGGTTATTAAATTTTGGACCATGGAAATTAAATTCCATGATAATTATAGAAAATATTCAATAATTCCATTTGGACCTCTGTATCCCAAGCTATATCAATTCTCCCAAGGTGTCTTGTTTAGGGATGAATTCTAGAAGAGGATGGAACCATAACTTGGAGGGATCATAAATCCCAGAATATAGCGAATATAAGGCTGAATTTTGGATACAATGTACATAAGTATTTAATATTCATCCTCTACAAGTTTCTACTCTTGAACCTTCTCCAAGCTCAGGATATAATGAATGTACCAAAAATTAGTAGTTTTAGTATTTAGGGGTTTTCTAGCTCGGGGTGAAACCCAGGTTTGACTTTCCCATAGTTTAACCCAACCAAGAATATTGATCTAGGTCTCTAAACTTTTATTTTTATGAGGATAGAAATACTATGCTGGGCTCACTCAAAAATTCTTCTTCTGCAAGAAGCCCAAATTTCCTGCACCAAAAACTGAAAATGCTCGGAATCAAATTCCGTTTCGACAAAAGGATGTGCCCTTCAATGGAGAGTCATCCTAGCCTTCTTTTGCTGATCAATTATGGAGAGAGAAACAAAAATTAAGAAGCCCTATATTCTATATCTACACAATGTCTTCTTTCACGGTGTCTCTGATACCATGTTAAATTTTCATATGCTTAGCTAAGACATCAGTATTTCATTTCATTTTCATAACAAAAGCATATAAATAGGATCAATGAAAGATAGAAAAGAAAAACCATACAAAATGAATACAAATATTTGTCCTGGGAAAACCCTTAAGGGAACAACCCAGCAAAATATTCCTTAATATAGATGCCCCAAAAAGATAAAAGATAAAACCAACAAGGAGATAAAAGCCTGATCCTCCTCCTTCTCCAGCTACTTCTCTCTTCTCCACTAATGTGCTACACAAGTGAGAGTGTGTGCTCCAAATGAGGAGCACTAAACCTCTATTTATATTCATCCATTCACTTTGATTATTCTTTTCGACATGTAGGCTCGAGTTAATCATGTAGGATCGAGCTACACATGTAGGCTCAAGTAACCACACTGGGGTGCTAATGACCCACCTTTACAATTAGAGGGGACTACCGCATGACTCTTATTAGTTCTTCCTATTAGAAGCATCGGAGTACAAATTAATACAAATGGTTCTCCTGGTAGGACCATTTGGGACCACAAAAATATACATATAGAATATTCTTCGAAGTTACAATATTTCAACAAAATGGGGCTTACAACAGTAAACTCGATGCTTTATTCTTTAGGGTTTAATGAGCATGACAAAGACATAAAATACACTCGAAATATTTTTCATGTTTAGGTCCAGAGCATGAAAAAGAGAAAACTAAGCTCATACCGGGGGTTCCTTTTCCCTAAGTTTAGTCCCTCATGTATGAAAAAGTGATAAACCTATGCCTCAGAATACTCTTCCAAATTTCGAAGAAAAGAGAGTGTTCATTTCTCATATTATTCCACATGGTCCGAGAAAGTGATAACCTACCACCAATGTGGATTCCCATTCACATATTCTTAATGAGCCTAAACATACAAGTTTAATCGACAGTCAAGTCTATTTTGAAGAGTCATACTTGGGCCTAAAGAAACTCAATATCTTTCCCGTGAAGTTTTAACAAGTCTGGAAAAGTCAACTTGTGCCTCCTTACTATTTTTAATGAGCTCGAAGGAGAGTAGAAAGAATGCTCTAAACACGAGAAGACGAGTGTCATAGGAAAGAAAAACTAGTTCCAAGCACGAGGAACAAACCTATGCATAATGCAAGGAACATGAGAAATATAAAGAAACTCCAAGAAAGTCTCCTCAAGGTAAAGGGTGTCAAGTTGCAAAGGAAAAATGATACAAGGCTTAGCAATGATGAGAACAAATATGAGGGCTTATACAATGAGATAAAAGTGTCGAAGCCAGAATCGGGCTCATAAGTGCGAGTAGGGCACATGCAAATGTAGTTACAGCTTGAAAAACAAGACAACTCTAGTAAACAGTTGTGAATCTAACTAAGAATCCTATCTCCAAGAAACAACAACATCAAGATCATATTCAAAAGAAAAGATCCGATGCGGGTCACTTTGGTAGAAGCACATGTGACTTTGCTATCTTCTATAAAAGGTAAAGTCAAGGTAGAATCAACTGAAGAAGATTCTACAACACCAAGGATCAAGGGTTTATAATTAGTAATATCAAAGCTTAGAAGGAGAGAAAAAATAAACAAGGGAGATAGAGTTTGAAGGAACGAACTCAGTATCACAGGATTTGAAAAAATTAAAAGAAAAATCAAACTCATTAGGATCAGTGACTTGTTGTTTGAAGGGAGAGTCCAAAAACGCAACACCAACATAAGAAGACCAATCCATGGGAAAATTAGGATTACTAAGCAAATAAAGGTTAGTCTTAGTCACAACTGAACCAACATCAAAAAGAAGGTCAAAATGTATCAAATACTCTAGAAAGACTTCATCCGAAGGAAGGAGATCATCCGATATAGGACACATGTCTAAAATTTCAAATGGATTGACAGAGTGGAGATTAGGCCCCACAGTCTATATAGGATGACTCGCCTGGTCAACAACTGGGACCAAGTCCCGAGAAGGTAAGATTGAAAACAGAGACTGTTTCTCAGTAGCAATTGAATGCAAAGGACATGAGGCCACATAGCTCACCTATGGTGGGGTAGTATCTATAGAAACATTGGGAGTCAATAAAGGAAAGACTTTGTCTCTAGTTGGGTCAGGAGAGGGATCAATAAAATCCAATTGATCAATAGTGACAATTTCTTCACCATGATTAAAGTACATCATGTGAAAGAATGTTGACACCACAGCTTGCATGGAATAGACATAATCACGTCCAAGGAGCATATTGAAGTCCAAGGGGTCTTCTATCACCATGAAGTCAAAAAAGACGGTCTTCCCACCCAAAGTAATAGGTGTTTGAGAAAGAGTTCCCAAGGCTATACAAGTTCTTCTATCAAATGCCAGTAACTAACTAGTAGTCAACACAAGTCTAGGAGATCCCATGCCTCATCAAGCATGAGCATACACGATACTAAATAAGGCTCCTTCATCAACAATACAACAAGCAATCATGTATTGTTCAAATTTGACCTTTATCTGGAAATGTGCAACAGAAGGAAGGTTCAGCTCAACTAGGGTATCCGAATCAGAGGAAGCAATCTGAGAGCTTGGTGGGGGTTGATCTGAAGCGATTTCAGTGCCCCTTTGTTCAATAAGTTATGAACTAGCAGTGAAGAAAATGTGACTAGAAGACACTTCACTCTCCAAAGGAAGAGTGGGACTGATCGACAATGAAATCAATTCAACCGCTTCGTGAAAGTCACTCTCCGAAGGAAGAGTGGGATTGACCAAAGGTGACATTGGTTCAATCACATAAGGATCACTCTCTAAAAGAAGAGTGGGATCAACCAAAGCTCATATTGGTTCGACCACTTGATCAAAAAAAGGTTGATTAATTTATTGAGAAACTATAGGTTGTTCAGGAGAAGAAAATTCTTGAGTCTCGGACCACACTCTTCACACCTCTGTGATAGAAAGGCACTAGTGAGTAAGATAATCTCCCTCACATAGCTTATAAGGGAACTTAAGTTTGCACTTCAAATGACTAGTTTTCTCAATGGTGTAAACATGAATAGTATTGGTTGACTGTTTGATCTCAGCATGACCTATAGAGGCTAATATTTTTCCCCCACTATGACCACTAGAGGTTGGGTGACTCGGTCCAATCTAACTAAGAGAGGTTGGCTATTGAGAAACTTCAGAATGTTCAAAAATGGGATAACCATGAAACCAAACTCTTCACACATCCGTGATAGAAGGGCATTTATAAGTAAGGTGGTCTCCCTCACAAATAATACAAGGAAACTTGGGCTTGCGTTTTGAATAGGTAGTCTTTTCAACAGTGTCAATGTGACTTGCAGTGGCTGACGGATTGTCTTCAGCATTAACCATAAAGGCTGAGAGGCTGCCCCTAGCATGACTTGCAGAGGCTAAGAGACTGGGTCCAACATGATGTGCAGAGGTTGGATGGGCACCACCAGCATGAATAACATAGGCTGAATGGTTAGGATCAACATGCTTTCCAGGAAATGAGTGTGTTCCCCCAACATGAAATTCAGAGGATGGGTGGATAAATCCAACATGAATTATAGAGGTTTGATGGGGAGGTTCAACTTGAACAACAGAGGTTGAACGCATGCCCTCAGCATGAACTCCAAAGGCTGAGTGACTAGATCTGACATGACCTAGAAAGGCTTGAATAATCCCACCAGTATGATTCACAGAGGCTGGATGGTGAATATCAACTTGACTTGCAGAGGTTGAGTGCTTGTATCCAACATGACCTGCAAAGGTTGGATAGGTGCCCCTAGCATGAAATGCATAGGTTGGGTGATGAAGTTCAACTCAAATTATAGAGGTTGAATGGGTGCCCTCTTGGTTATGTGCCTTCTTCCTAATCCTTCTTCTTTTACTCCTTTTAGTCTGATGGTTACTACTATCAGTACTTTCACCGCATGAGGTAGAAGGAGAAGGAGAATCAACTACAGGTGAAGGGGAAGCATTATTTTGATTCCCTTGATATAAGGAGCTTATTTGAGAAGCATCGAGAGCATTCAGGGAATTTGGAGTGAAAAACAACCACACCGGTATCCCTAGGGTGAATCCAAGTAGATTCAAGGTGGCCATCAAAGGAACACCAACATTCCCTATGAGAGGAATAGTACAAGGAGTTCCTAGCATGGGGATCTCTTGGTTAGTGTTCAAAGGGGTTTTAGCCATAGTTTCAAACAATAAGACAATGTCTGACGTTGACAGGAAACCAAAAGTGCAAAGCACACACCTGAAGGAAAACTAAGTATAGACAAACCATAGAGCACTCACTAAAATTCCTAAAGCCAAACATACAAACATGTATAAGATATTATTTCTAGAAGAAAGATGAAAGATAGTTACTTGGTATCCCTATATATGTTCTTAGGAATAAGCATAGGAATCACCCACCACCCTCCTACACCTTCTACCGGGGTTACCTTCCAAGCCCGTCCAAGGTCAACCAATAGCCTTCCAGTGTACCTGTATATGAACCCTAGATGTGAAAGAGACTAAAGGCTACCTTAACTATATTGATAGTCTGGGGGGACAGTCACAAACCTGGTTCATACACATGGGTGGGGTAGCAAATCCTGAAACCCTGTCTAAGACAGAATCCCTAGATGCACAAAAACCTTGTTCTACGCTTTGACAAGGAATCAAAGGGTTATATTCTCAATCCAAGCCTCCACGTGGCCTCGTGCTTAACTCCCATTTGAGAGGAGCTTCCCTGATACAATCAACATAGAAACGGGTTTACCTAGTGATTGGCCAACTACGTCTCAAATTTAATACTTGTGGAGAGTTAAAACACCCTAATCCACAAGTCTAGCCTATGCTAGTTGGTGTATGATCCTATAAAATAAAACTTAGTAATAATTTTTAAATTATATCATTCATTTTAAGGGTTGTTTTTAGACAGAGGGTAAATGGCATGAAACTGATGTGGTGTTTTGACTCAAAGTTGAAACAAAATGACTAAGCAAAGAGAAATTAAATGCAAAAAGAAAAAACTATTCTCTTTATTTTCAAATAGAAACTTGAAAGCTAGAAAAGAACAATTTATTTTTATTTTTATTTTTTAAAAACAGTGATATGCCATGCAATCTAGACCAAAAACCCAATCTACATGCATATAAAGAAAACATGTGTTTTTTCCTTTTTCTTCTATAAATGCAAAAGAAAAATTTACTTACAAAGTAAAGTATGCATATAACAAGAAGAAAGCAAAAGGAAATTTGCTATACAATCACCAAACAAAACTCTAGAGTGCCCTAAAGTCTGTATAAACCCTACTTGGAAGTAAAGCTTGCATAAGAGACAAGTCAACTATTTTGGCATGGTGAAGTTAACCAAAAAAAGAAGAAGGAAACAAACACTAATAAGCTTCTGAACTCAGACAAAGATCACTAATAGAGGCTGACCAAAAACATAATCCAAAAATCATGCCAAGCAAAGGGGGTGAGGGGAAAGAGCAAAAAGAAAACCCTAATGCTATAAAAAGGCTTACCAAATAGATAAAGAACAACAAAAAGGGATGAAACTAACTCCCTGGATTCATGCACCTACAGAGGACACCAAAATACCCACCAAATAGCCCACAACAGTAGAAAAAACCACAAAAATGAGGAAAAAACACTATTTTAGGTGCACATGCGGGTTGTACTATTGACAGGTCGCATTTCATACGTGGGTTGGAAGTACATCAATTCGCGTGTACAAGCACATGTGGGTTTTATTACTTACAAGTCATGTATCATACACGGGTTGACAATATATAAAGTCACATGTACAAAACCAGACGCACGACTGTTCAGTCTGCAACTTGCGTATGGGTCGAAATATCCCAAAAAAGGTCAAAAACTGCTTTAGGAAGGTAGGGAAGGTGTTCTATCAGACTGATAAAGTGTTCCTAAGTTGAAATAAAAACCTGAAACCTTGCAAAAGGTTCAAACAAATACAGAGAAACCCCAAACAGATAGGGCTCTCCCCAATGGAGTCGCCAGTTTTGTTGTAAAGGAAAGTTTCTTATGGCTAGGGTTTAAGAGGCCATCAATGTACTAGGGTTTAAAGGTGGATGTAAATGGCTCTGAAAGAAAATATAAACAAGATTCAGAGATTAGAATGGTTCATACCTTAGCCAAATGAAGGTTGATCCAAGCAGCCCTTCAATCCTCTTCTTGCTCCTCTTGCTCCTCTTGCTCCAAGAGACCTGCAAAACGAATTATATCTTCCCCAAACCAACATGACCACATATAAAGAAAAGATAATCAAATAAACTTGAAATAATTATTTGACTAGCATCATCATATGATCATAAATAGAGATTCAATCACACATTGAACAATGATTTGGGAAGAAGAAGGACATCACATCTTTATTAATCATGAAATGAAGTACAAGTATACCTTCTCTTCAAGTTGAGAACTTCACAAAACCTTGATCTTGTTCTGTTGCTTCTCTTCTCCAAGGAACTCAGCCTCCAAGCCCTGCAACACAAGGAGAATGCTTCTAGGTAAAAGGTGTGGGAAAAGAGAGTCCCAATTCCTCTAGCATAATGATGCAAAGATTCAAGTCCCCTCTCATGGAACTCCCTACCTCTATTTGTATGCTTAATTAAGAGTTAGGGTCAAAGACAAAGTAGTTACATCTGAAGGAGTCAGTTGCATAACTACCCAAACTACCCAAATTTCAAAATACGTGTTTTTTTTACATTTTTAGGAGGCATACATGGGTTGTAGAGATAACAGTTGCATACGCGAGGAGCTATACATGAGTTTCAATTTATAAAGCCATGTATTTAAGGCGTACATGAGTATTATATATAGCAAGTCATGTACATACACGGGTTTCCTTACGGAAACCTATGTACACATCAAAAGAACTCATTTTTAGTGTACCTATGGGAATTTTTAGACTTTGGAATCTTCTGGAAAGTTTTAGCTAACAGAAATATATTTCCAATAGTGTAATAATGAGGTCAAATGGAGTTAAATAACTCAATACATGGGTCCTCCAATTTAGGTGTTTTTTTAGTGACTTTCAATGACTTTCATGAGGTGTCGACATGCGATGGAATCATGGGAAAGTGGTCACATAGAGAGATGTGTCATTTTGAGCTATAACAATATGCTCAACACAAATGTCTCATAACTCATGTGCTCTATAGCTTCTCTCTCAACAAGAATATAAATACTCATGTTCTCCAGAGCTTCTCACTCAACACAAAACATCAATTACCCATGTGCTCCAAAAGTCATCACTCAATAGAAAAATCTCATCAATTATGTGCTTCAGGTTTCACGCCAAACACATGAAATTATATATACAAAACATATGCAATTGGCTTATGCCCAATATATCAAAAAAATCATCATGTTCATATGTAGTGGGGTATTAGACCCAATATATCAAATAAAACATCAAAGTAACATCATAATCAACAGGGCTTATGCCCATAAGTGTTAGGTAAAAATTCAGGATATTACATTCCTCCCTACTTAGAACAACACCGTCCCTTGTTTTCTAGGGACTCAAAATGAAATCATGAAACAAGGTAGGGTAAGTGTTTCTCATGGTGGATTCATTCTCCCAAGTAACCTCATCAGCCTCGAAGTGCTTCCATTGCACTTTCAACTGGACTATGGTGCACTTCCTGAGCTGCACCTCTCTTTTGTTCAGTAGATTAAGGGGTTCAGGGGAAAACTCCCCTTTAGGTTCCACCTGTAATAATGACAAATAAATCACATTTTTAGTATCATAAACATATTTATTTAATAAATATTCATGGAAAGCATTAAGTACTCTTATGTGAGTCGGTAACGCTAGTTCATATGCCACTGTCCTTCTCTTTCCCAATATATCAAAGGGTCCACAAAATCTAGGTGCTAACTTACCACACCTTCCCAAGCTTAACAAGCCATTAGAAGAAATTTCAACTCAAAATGGGCCTTTCAACCCTAATTCAGATTCCATGTCATCATCTATTAGCCAATGAAATTGATTTAAATTTAAAATAACATATAGGTCTTAAACAATTTTTTTTTTTTAAATTTGCGGATAGGTATCATAAAAAAAACTACTTTTTGTTCGTATTTTCGACATATCTCCGTTTGTTTTTACTCAAATTTCAATTGAAATAGCTTGTTGGATGTAGAATTAAATTCCACATCCAATGAGTACCATTCAACATATTTTTGATAGACCTCACTATCCCAAAAACAATAAATACTTGAAAAAATGTGACGATGACATCATCATCACAATTTTTCATGTATTTCTTGTTTTTGGGGTAGTGAGGTCCGTCAAACGTATGTCGAATAGGTACTCGTTGGATGTGGAATTTAGTTCATCATCCATCAAGATATGTCGATCAAAATTTGAGTAAAAAAACAGGGAGATATGTCAAAAGTACGAACAAAAAAAAGTAGTTTTCTTTCTTTTCTTCCTCCAAAATTAATAAATATTATTTTATTATTTTAACTATTATTTTACTATTTTCCTTAGGAGACCCATTTTGACTTGAAATTTCCTCTAATGTTTGTTTTGATTTTACTTTCAAGTAAACAAGGTCGCCTATTTGATAATATTTATCGTTTCTTTTCTTATCTACTTAGCTTTTCTGACAGTCATGTGCTTCTTTAAGGTTCACCTAGACATTGCTAACCAATTGTTCCAAGTCCTTTAGTAACTCTAGCCCTAACATAAGTCCATTCACCATGTTATCCCAAGTAACTAGTGTTCTACACTTCCATCCAGAGAGTACCTCAAAGGGACTAATCTTGGCGAAAGTATGGTATCTGTTGTTATATGCAAACTCTGCAAGATGCAGGTAATCTTCCCACTTGGTGGGTTTGTTCATGACATACATCCTAAGCATGTCCTTTGCAATCTGGTTTACCTGTTCAGTCTGCCCATCTATATGTGGGTGGTAAGTAGTACTAAAGTTCAAGTCTATCTCTAATCCAGAGAATAAGGATCTCCAAAATTTCTCCATAAACTTAGTATCTCGATCCGATATGATTGCCTTGGGTATCCCGTGCAATATGAATATCTCCTTCAAGAATATAACGGCAATGTGTACTATCTTGTAGGTCAACTTCACTGGAATGAAGTGAGCTGATTTTTACTATTTGTCGACTACTACAAATATAGAATCATTTGGTTTCTTACTCTTAGATAGACCTATGATAAAATCTATACTAATGACCTCCTACTTCCATTCTGGAATGGGTAATGGCTGCAACAACCTCGAAGGATGTTGGTGCTCATCTTCTATGTCCTAGAGTTTACTACAAACAGTTTGTATCCTTTTCTAATGCACTTATTTTCTTGTAAAGTGGATATCTTCCTTACAAAAAATTTCTTAGGTATGCCTTGAATATTCCCTTGATTCCCTTGGCTATCTATACACAAGATTGACTTGTCTATGAAATTGAGCATGACATGGTGTTGTTCCAACCAGTCCATGACGATAAGTATATCATACGATCCTAAGGGTAGGATGTTCATGTTTAATCTAATAGGAAAAACATTCATGTTTACCTCACAGCCTTTAAGTATTTTAGAAACGTTTTTGTTTCATACCTTTGGCTAATTGTACCAGCCAAGGTTTATCATGTTTAACTTTTCCCAATTTACATACATCAACTATTTTAGCCGATACATAGATTCAACAATCTCTAGGGTCAATCAGTATTAAAATAGAAGTGTTTAATATCTTACCTTCTATATCAACCATGGTATCATGATGGTCTTCCTGTCGGCCATCCAAGGATGCATAAATCCGCAGTGTTCCAGCTATCTCCTCTACCATTGGTTCCTCTTGTAAGTTTTGCAAGACTCCATTGGTCATTTTCTTATAGTCTTGGGCATAATGAGGCCCTTGTCATTTCCAGTATTTTATTTACAGTGAGGAAACATTGGCTCCCCCATTTGCTGTTGGCATAGCATTTGGAGCTGGTAGATATGGCTTTGTACCTGTTTTGTTGAAGTTCTTGTTGGCTAGATAACTGTTGTTCTGTTTTCGATAAGATGGTGGGATGAAACCTAGTTTGCGGTTGTCCGAGAAGGTCATAGAAATGTCTCTTATTTTGTTGATGTTTTCTTTCCTTAGCTATCCATGCTCATAGAAAATCCTATCTTTGTCTAAGGTGGTGCCCAATGTTTTAGGCATGTCAAATTCAATCCTTTCCCGAAAGTTGGGAGGAAGACATCCTAAAAAATGTTGTATTTTTCTCTTCTCATCCTTGATTTATTATGGAACATAATGTAACAGATACAAAAATATGTTAAGAAAAGAATATATAGTCATGGAACCTATACATAACTCATAAAATTCTTTCACCTTAATATCGAAGAACCTTTCCTACATATATGTCTCCTGAAAATTATTGTGGAAATTACTCCATCGTATTTCTCTTACCTCATATTTCTTGGTATGATTAAAGTCTCTCCACCATATATCTACTTTTCCATTTAAATTTTAGATGGTTAGAAGGGATTTCATTTCACTAGAGTAGTTATGAACTAGAAAACATTTTCTCATACCTAGAAGCCATTCTTCAGCTTTCTCCCGTGTGTTGATCTCCTTCATAGTTTGAGGCTTTTATTTTTCTGAACTCTCCCTCGAGATTGTCATCATTTCTCTGTTTATTCTTGCATGGAGAAAGAGAATCATCACTAGGAGTGTGATAATCTTATTTTGGAGGTTCAGGGGTATGTTTTTCTTTTCCTTCTCCTCTCAGGCTATTGGCCCATTTATGATAAAATTATTTCTTGAATTTGTTTGAGGAATGATTGGGCTTTCCTCGCGGGCTTCCTCTAGTCATGTTCCACAACAATGCTTCATTAATTTCTTGTTGTTCATTTATTTCATGCAGATTATCATCTTTGAAACATTGTAAGTCTACCTCGAGAGTTTGTATGGTTTTCAATATATCAGAATTTAGTTCCACCACCATTTCTTCTTCTTAGGTGGGGTTATTCTATTTTCTTTGTCGGTTGTTGTACTATTCAATGTTCATGATTTGAGCTGTTCTTTTAAATCCTGCAATTCCAAATTTTTAATAACAGAAACAAATTTTGTTAGTTAACAAAATTTTAAAAACATACTTTATTTTCTGCAACGAATGTCTCATAGGCCCATTTGGTCTCTTAGTGTTCAAACTAGGCTCTGATACCACTTGTAATGTCCCTAAAATTTGAAAAAAAAAATTATTAGGCTAGTTAATTACTACCTGGATAGTTATGCAGAATGTGTCAAACTTTGTTTATTGAACTGAATTGTCGTAATCTGTTTTACCCTTTTCTATATGTTTTCCATGATGTGGTTATTAATGTAATTCTATGTTTTTGTTATGCTACTGGAATCTAAGTTATATGGTTATGATTTTCATTGATTGCTTGTTATCATGCATTTATGTGTATGTGTGTGCCATTTATTGCTTACTTACTTATTATGAGTTTTGGTTACTGTTTTATGGAAAATCCTGACTTGACTTGTATTTTCCAAGGGTGGAGTGGAGGGACTTGTATCCCTTATAGAATCACTTGGAGAGGTAACTGGTTTTACTTGTTCGATACACGGTTTACACAGTTCATATTGAGCTAATGCATTTCTTTCTTTGTTTTGTGTAGGTGCACTAGGTGACTGAAAACTAGCTATAATAGTTAAACAAAGACATATTGCCTATATACTCAACTACCTCACACTTTGGATAAAAAATGGACCACAGTCCTAATTTAGCGATTCTTACTACTATTATTCGCATGATTGTTTCACTCGTGGATGGGTTTATTTATACCTATGTCTATACTATTTATCATTATTACTTATGGTTCTAAGGCTTCATAATTTAGTATTTAAAATATATATACTCGGAGTATTTTTATGTTCAATTTTTTAAAGGCCTAAGTTCAAGGCTTAGCCTTAATGTAATTAGAGTTCAAAGTTTTTATACTATATGTTGAATTATAAAGGGCCATTCATGGCATGACCCCTATGCCATGAATCATGGATTATACTAAGTGCACGATGCCATTGATGGGATTTATAATGTGTATGGAACTCCAATATCAAATCGCATTTTTTAGGTTTATAAACTATGGACTTGGGGTTGGAATTAGACATAGTGGTGGAATAAATGCTTCTCAAGAGTTGGGGGTCTCAAGCCCTAATATTGGAATTTTGTGGAATAATGGGTCATTTGGAATTTCCTTTGGTGAGCTCTATTCAACTCTTTGGTATGTATGATGGCATTAGGTCAAGTTTTCAGCTCCGCTTTGGAAGGTATTCCCTTTGTTCTGGTTTTGTATCACTTGTTTACTTATTTCAGTTCGAAGGTTTGGAATAATTATCACCTTTTCATTGTCCCCTACTTGCAGGTAGAAGGTCATTCACTCCATGGGTCATGGGTCATCCAATTTTTCGATGCATTACCCTTCACGAGTAAGCCCTATTACAAACAAGCTTAAAAACTATTCCTCTACATATAGGTGTTTTGACAGAGCTTTAAGTTCATTGTTTCAATGAATACATGGTTTGGTTTAAAGGTTCCGACTGGGTATGGGTCTATCTATAAATGAAGTAAAGCATCCATAGATGTGTATACAGTTTTGTTTTTTCACTCGGTTTGGTGCCTTCAGACCGAGACTATTACAACTCAGCTCTACAATGATTAATGGGTTGGTAGCGTTAACATTATTACCATGGTGAATATTACAGACTCTGCATTTTGTTTATAATGTTGGGTTTTGATAAATGGTCACAACACCATTGCTTGCAATGGTGCATTATCTTGGAAATGCAACTTTGTAATTTTATATATAATTTATAGTGGTTAATTTTAAATGCATTTTCTATTGTGTATAAATTGTGGTTACGATTCTTAGATTCGCAATGTTTTGAATCTATGTAAATTTGATGTCTGTAATTAAATTATTATTTGTGTTTCTAACAAAGTTGGTTGGCTTTAGAGCCGTGAACTGTGGGTTATCCTTATGAAATGGATGTTATTTCTATTCTAACGTATATAGTGGGTTTTATAGTTTATGTTAATCGATGCTTGTTTTGTATAGCGGTCGTGAGTCATGAAATGAATACAACATATAACTTGGGGTTTTTATTACTATGTAGAGACATAATGGAATGGTTTACAACATGTATATTTTATTGGTATTTGGTGTATGGAAATGTTGATAGGGAAACTGTTTCGATCAGTGGTTATCTCTTCTTGTATTTAATTGTTATAACATAGACTGCATAGAGTAGTTATAAATTATTTCAATGTTGTAATGCTTATAATGAATCCTAAATGATTCGATGCTAGTCATATCTTTAATGTATTTTTTGTTTTTTTAATCCTTGAGCTTCTCACAATTCGATCCTGGGGTATGTTGGTTGTAAATGGTGTGTGTGGGGTTTTTGGTTTGGAATGAATGCCAACAGGATTCGATCCCGTGACCTCTTGATTAATGCGATATATGTTTTTGTTTTGCCTTTAATTTAGGGTGGATTTATTATGTTAAATCTCTTAAAATATACGATTTTGATAATGGATCTTTGTGTTAGGTTATATAGTATAAAATGTGGTTATGGAAATATGAGGCACTCGTGCCTATAGACATTAGAGGTATCGATAGATTATCTTGGCATTCATAGTTTACTGTTTATAAAAAAAAATGGAAATTATTTGTTTATAGTTCTCTTTTATAATATTTTATTTAAAGTGTTTAGTTATGTATATTTATGTTCTAAAATTATTGATAGAGATTAGGCTAATACTATAGATAATAGTTGGTTTATTTATATTAAATATAATCCTTGTGGCAATATGAAATCTTCTAGCAGAGATAATATATAGGGTCTATTTTTAATTAATCCTAGGGTTTGGAACGTGAATTTATTGACAAGAAACAAATTAGTGAAATGAACTAGAAAACAAACCCTTAATTAATAGAAAGGAAATAAATTGCAAACATTAACTTAGAAAAAAAAAAACCTCCTCTAAATAGCACTAGTAGTGCTTATCTCATCATGAATAAAAAATATTAGAATATCATGGTAAAATGGACAAACACATAACCTACCCTTTGATAAAATAACTATATCTCTTAATAAATAATGAGTTTAGCCCACAATGGAAGAGAGAAGAAATGTAGAAAAGATAACCTAGCTTATAGTAGAGATTTACTAAATAATCATTCAAAATTCAAACTACTCCAAATAGTAAAACTTCTATAGTTTATAAGGGAAAAATAAAGAAAATCATACCTGGAAGATCAATATATTTCAATCGCTGAAAACATACACACTCAAATACCCAACATTAACAAATTCATAGACATTTTTTACCTCTATTTAGATAACTGAATCACTTAGGAACTACCACGTTCCACCCACCCATGACCCGAAACCATTCCTGGTTTATGTCCAGACCCCCCTCAAGTTGGTTCGAACATGCAAGTAGCTTATAGCTACTAAAGTAAGGCTTCCCTATCTGGGATATTAGGTTCTAAATCAATTCTCATTTTTCCTCTTAGGAAAAAAATGTTCTCCAAGAACTCTCTTGATAATAATGAGGTAGAATTCTTCAATATCCAAAAAGATCCCTAAGCCTCTCTTTGTCTTGGGTTTTTATAGGAAGACTTTTTAGTAGAAGGGGCAAATAAATGAAGAATCATTTGATTTCTTGATTTAACCCTTTTTATTGATTTTAGGTACTTTTAATATTTAACTTTGGAACTTTTGACTAGTTCCTATTTGGAATCTTGTAGGTATTTTAATATTTAATTATCATTGGTAATAATAATAATATATAGAGCCTTTCTTTATTTCTTAAAGTTGTTAGTAATATTACTATGGTTACTCTTTATACATATCATGTATAAATTACATACTTATATATATCATTTGCTAACATTTTGTCCTTAGGTATCATATAGCATGATCTCTTGACATATGACATTTTCTTTTGTAAGCCCTTCACGTAGAGATTTTTCCAACTAGGTGAGGAAACTCTAAACTTCCTTGCATATTGGATTTCCTCATATAACATAGTAGTTATTCAGTACTTGATGAGATATAAAAATTCAAAATTTCATTTAATCACTTAAAAGTAAGTCAGATGAGATCACTATTTTATTTGATTTTTTTCACTCGACATTCAAATTATTTTAAGTAACTCCTAGCACTTATCCAATTTCCATACTCAACGCTGAAAATAGGAAGTTAAAAACTTAGTGCAATTTGAGAGCTCCTCGCCGAACACTAATTCTAGGATGTACTTGTAGGATACACCTATGGATACATTGGCCAAGGATCCGATGTTCTATATATTAAGGTCAACATCAAATTGGAAGGCTCGAGGGATTATGTCCAACACTTCAAATTTATCTTTTCATGTGCTTCAGAGCTTCATGCTCAACAAAAATGTCTCATAACTCATGTGTTTCAGGGCTTCTCGCTCAACACAAATATAAATGCTCATGTGCTCGAGAGCTTCTGGCTTAACACAAAACATCAATAACCGATGTGCTCTAGAGCTCCTTGCTCAACACAAACATATCATCAATTATGTGCTTCACGGTCCACGTCCAACACATGAAATAATATATATAAAACATATACAAATGGCTTATGTCCAATATATCAAACAAATCATCATGTTCATATGCAGTGGAGTCTTAGACCCAATATATCAAATAAAACATCAAAGTAACATCATAATCAATGGGGCTTATGACCATAAGGTGTTAGATAAAAATCCAGTATATTACAATCTTCTTATAGATCAGGAACAATGGATTGATGTGGATCTGAGTACAAAACCCACTGGAATGTCACAAGAAGATTGGTATAAATTAGAAATAAGGGAAAGGATCATAATTAGACTATGCTTATTAGACGCTGTGTTGTTGAACACATCTAGTGAAGATAGTGTAGTAAATATTTTGGGGGATATTAGGGAGTTTGTATCAATCAAAACCCCTTGTAAACAAGTTGTTTCTACAAAATAAATTGTTTCATATTACAATGGATGAAAATGACATAGTGATAGAGCATCTGAATGTCTACGGTATTGTGGTAATTTAGATAACCTATGTTGGCATTAAAATGGTTGAAGGAGATAAATGTATTATAGTATTGTGCTATGTTCCAGATTCCCGGGACAACCTAATTATTGCAATAGGTAGTGCTAGTAAAGTGGCCTTAAAATTTTATGAAATAGTATCATCCCTACTATCAGAACAGATGTGGTGGAAAACCATGGATAATCATAGCATGGATGCCTTGTTTATGATAGGTCATCAGTAGGAGAAAATAAAAAAGAAAGGATCTCAGCAAGATCTAAATCTAGACGAAAATGAATAAGTAAGTGTTGTAAATGCAATAAACATGGGCACTATAAAAAGGATTGCAGATATAAGAATGTTGATAAAGCAAAGGGATAAAAGGATACCCCTTCCACAAAGGCAAAGACCTTATTAGAAGAAGGAGGGGATGTGTGCCTAGCTTCCATGGGTAATCATTTAGAGCATGATATATTGTTAATTGACTTAGGTGTGTCATGTCATATTATCCCTTGTAAAAAAGTGGTTTTGTGAATATGAAAAGTACAATAAAGGAGATAGGTGTTTTGGAGATGATTCACTGGCCAGTATCGTTGGATGTGGTAGATTCAAGATGAAACTGAAGGATGGAAGGATTAAAACTCTGGATGAAGTGCTACACATTCTGAATATAGTAAGAAACTTGATAACTATCATAAAGATGGATGTTACAAGTGTAAAAATTGTGTGTGGAGATGTTTGTTGCAAAATGGTTTGAGGTTTAATGATATTAATGAGTGGATTTTAATATGGAACTTTGTACATAGTATTGGAAAGCACCATCATTGACGAATTTAACAGTTTTGTTGCTCTTGAGGAAGGAGGTAAAGATGATAGAACCATGACTACATTAGGAGGAAAGGCAATGCCATGGCATCAAAGATTGGGGAATAATTTATTTGATGTTCTTTGGGTTCAATGGGAACCCCTTGCACCTACGACCAGTTATATTCTCTCTATCTATCATTGATAAGTGTTTCATGTTCTTTGGTATCAATGGGAACCTCTCCACCTACTATGCCTTGCATTTAAGTTTAAAAAATTTGTCATCTTCCCCTATGGATATTTTTATTCAATATTGGAAAATCCTTAAAAAAAATACGAACTTCAACCTCTCCCATGGGAAAAACAATTATTAATTGAACATGAAATAAATTTGAAAAATACACTTATTAATGCAACATGAAAAAACTATTTTCAAAATGACCTCAAATTATTGGTTGGGTAACATGAACAATTTGACATCAACCTTAAACAATATTTTAAAATAGATATTTTATTCTTAAATATCACAAATTCAAATATAATAAAATTATTACAATTTTTCATCAAATTACTCAATACCAATTGCTTTAACCTTGAACTTAAAATGCAATAAATTACATATAGTTAATTAGTTTAATTACTTTTAAATAAATTATTTTTATTAAATAATTAAGATAAATTGTTTTCATAATTTTTAAAGTTAAAATGAAATATAATATAATTTTATATTAATTTATATATATAATTTAAAATAGTGAAAAAAATACATATTCATATAAAATTTATTTTACATGGCAATTAAAATTCTATAAGATATGACGTTTGTAAACGCATTTAAGGTGTTTTGTTTGAAACGATTTTGTCACTTTAAAAGAAAAAAAAAAACATAATTCTAAATGTTGCTTATCCATATAAAACGAAAAGTTGTTTTTTACATCGAGATTGCTTTTTATTTCCTTTAATAAGATGTTGCCATGGGTTATTCGTATGGAAAAAAAAAAATCAGTGGATTTTTCGAATAATGGAGTTGGTGTGAACGAGTTATAGAGAAGGAATAAAGCCGTTGCCTACCCTCTTTTTCTTTTTCTACGGAGGATTTGCTTTTATTTTTGAAATTGAACCGTTTGGATTTTTTAAATTTGAACCGGATTTTTTTAAGTGAATTTTTAAATTTGATGTTTGTGTTTTGAAATTAAGAGACTCTTGGATTTTTTGTTATTTGATGAGGGTGGGATGCATCTAAATTCAATTTGAATTGCAGTCCTGAAAACTTTGTCCTATACAAACGCATGGATAATATCACTGACTAGCTTGGACGTTGATGGCGATGCTGCTGCTACTATCTGTTTCTTTGTATTGTTTGTAACATGAAACTAGACGTAAGGAAATCCTTTCTTTCAATTTCGATTTGCATATTCTTTAATTAACATTATTCAGACAAGTCTATATTCTTCCATTTATTTTTTAAGAGTTGTTAGAGTCAATTCTGAATTGTGGGTTCAATTTTGGTTTTAGATTTTTTCGAATTAACTTCAGTCTCGGCTCTTCCATTTCTTTTCTAAGAGTCTTTAGATTCAATTATTTAAATTTGGGTTCGGTTCTGGTTTCACTATTTTTCTATCTCCTCGGTGGGAAACTTTGAGAAATTTTAAGATTTTCTCAAATTTAAACTATCTTGTAATTAGTTTATGCCATCCCTAACATATCTGGTAAATAGTTTATGCCATCCCATTCCTTTTTCTTGGATTTTCTCATTCTAAATTAGAGACAATTAAAGTGTTTATGTGTAGCTACATGAGGGGGCGCTTGGGTTGTCAATGTTCAACTGTAGAATAGGGTATTACATTATTTTTGAAACTTAGAGAGATCTAAAAACTAATCTTCATAATGGTTTGGTTTAGTTCACTTGGATTATTTTTTATATGTCATTTAAGTTTATCGACAATACTCAACTTTAATTTATACTCTTCTTCTATCGATGAGATCACCAACCAAACACCAAATTTACGTTGATTTATTGACAATTTTCATTCCTAACAAGAAAACCATGTTTGTGAAAACACTTAACTATATATATTCCTAAGATCAAAACACTTAACTATATATAACCATCCTGGTCTGAGTATACCACTTTACCGTTAGTTTTCGATATATATATATAGTTAAGTTTTTTGATATATATATATATATATATATGATTAAGGGTTTTGAGGGGTTTTGAATTCATGATGATTATTATATNAGATATCTCCATCCTAAGCTGAGTGAATGAGTAAATGTACCATTTACGGTTAGTTTTTGTTATTCTTTTTCTTAGGATATATATATAAACACCCGGACTTTATTTCATTAATATTTTGTATGGTACTTTGTTTTATTCACATTTTATTAACATTGCAGTTCTGTTTGTATATAGCTTCTCGGTTGGATTATTATTTACTCATTGCACTGCAATGAAGTAATTAAATATTTTTTTAATTTTATTTTTGAAGGTTTTGAAAAATATAATTACTTGTTTTTTGTTTTGTTTTTTTAGGTAAATATTATATTATTTATATTTGTAATGCAATAATTATACTTGTTTTTTTTTTTTTGTTCAGGTTTGTTTTATTATTTTTATTATGTGTGTATCTCATTTACATTTAATTCATGATGTTATTTAGATCATTTGAAGTATCTCAGATGTAGGGTTGACTATAACAAAATAGAAAGTGGATGTATAAAATGTTTATGTAAGTGAATCCTATTTATAACAAATATAAATCAAATAAAATTACAACTAACTTTTTGTTTTATAATTTACATATGGAGTATTATATGTTTTGGTGTGTTTTTTATATTAATATTGTGTATGAGGGTGACCACAAGAGTTAGGTATCGAATTTTGTTCTAATTGGAATACATTAGGGATAAATTTTGAAACATGCAAATGTTCTTTTTTGAGTAAATGTCAAACCTTTAAGTAGGAAAAACATGTAGACAACATAAGGTGTTCCTTATTCATCATTAGTAAGGGTTAGGTGGAGGTGATGAGATAGACAATGAAAGAGGTTATTAGTAAGGGTTAGGGGGAGGAGGGGAGATAAATATTGAAAGAGTGGGTCGTTAATGTCAAGGTGGGGGTAGGGAGAGAGAAAGAATACACAGACAAAGAGAAAGAGAGAGTGGGGGTGGTTAGCGGTAGATGAATTAGGAAATGTAGAGAGAGGAGGGGTTAGGTGTAATGGGAGGGGAAGACAGATAGAGAGAGAAAGGGAGGAAGGAGGTAAGGATAGGAATGTAAGTATTGGGTAGTTTAGGGGTAGGGAGGAAAGGGAAGAGAGAGAGAGAGAGAGAGAGAGAGAGAGAGAGAGAGAGAGAGGG
>LPNX011018520.1:221741-254869 GCA_001517045.1 Pseudotsuga menziesii
AGAGAGAGAGAGAGAGAGCGAGAGAGAGAGATCAAGAGAGAGCGAGCAAGTGAGAGAGAGAGAGAGTGAAGGAACTTCGACAACTTTCCTTCTATAGTGGTCCTTCAGCAATTGTGAATTAGATATTGCGGGTCAGATTTAAATTTTGTTGAACCAAGAGTCACTCTAGAGCTTAGTATGGGAGAGATGTCGTCACATTTGTACATGACGCTGTAATAAAATAATAATAAATTTTATTCCCAACATGTCAGCCTACACAAAATTAAAATTAATAATAAAAAATAAAAATTTTAATTATCCGTCAAATACAATGTTCCTACCTAACAAAATAATAATAAATAAATAAAATTAATTATCGGCAAAAACATTACCAAAACCATGTGTAAGTCCTCCTAAAAAACCCATGGTTTTATTGTACATGGTTTAGTAGGGCCTTGCAAATGGTTTTAAAACCATGTGCAAGGCATCCTAAACAACACATGGTTTTATTGTACACAGTTTAGGAGCGCCTTGTACATGGTTTTACAACCCATTGTTTTATCGTATATGGTTTAGGAGGGCCTTGCACATGGTTTTAAAAGCATGCACGAGGTAGATGTTCTCAATACTAATATACTTTAATTTATGCAATAAGTGATAATCATATTTAGTATCAACATGAACTTATATCCCCACTTGAAGTTATATTTAGCATAGTATTAAAATGTATGTCATCTCGAGGTTTGAAACAATTTATTGTTTGCATTTATGATAGTATGTTTTTGGAAGGCTTTAAATAAGGGTTTTAAATTATGGGACTAAGAAATATAACTATTAAAATACGGTTTTGTAATAGTTAATAATTTATAAAAAGAAATTTAAAAAATGTATTTAATTAAGTTTTTTCAATTATATTTTAATTAAGGATTTTAAAATATAATTGAAAATATAGTGTGTTTATGGAATATTCTAATATTATAATGTTTTAATAAATTTAATGTTTTAATAATTATAATGTTTTAATAGTTATAATGTTTTAATCATTTAAATAGTAAAAAAGTTTTTAAATCACTTTTTTTCCAAATATGGATTAAATCAGTTTTTTTTATATTATAATTGCAAATACACTCATATTGAAATGCGTCGTATTTGAAAATATATTGGATTTCAGTAAGAGAATTTCATTAGCATTTCATTAACATGCACAGTAAGTTTTTTCTTTGCATAGGTTTAAGTGTATGGTGTATTAATATTAATGCATAAATTAGTGGCTACAGTGATTGGTTCTAATGGTGTATTAATACCTCGAGAGGTTTCCACCTCAAGAGATGTTAGCAACTAGAGATAATGATCCTTAGGATTTGGATCTACGTTGGTTTATAATTAACCATCCATAAATAACCTTCCGCAATGGTCCTTCTGCAATTCTGGATTGTGGATTGCGGGTTGACCTTCAAATTCTTTGAAGTAATCCTTCCACATTTAACCTTCTGTAATTTCATATTGCATGTTGAATTTTAACATTTTAAGAATTATTCTTCCACAATTAATCTTCTGCAATTGTGTATTGTGGATGACAGGATTCCTTTCAAGTTTTTGAAATAATTCTTCTACAATTTGTTCTCCGCACTTAGATGTTTGTTGGTTAAGAAATTGTAGTTTTTTAAACTATTTAAGGTATGATTATTTTTATATCTCTTTACTATACTTAATTAAAACACAGTGGCCACCTAAGATGGGCTTATTACTAGTCATCTTGATTTAAAACTGTAATGGGGATTATAATAGTTACTTAAATTCCAATGTTTGACTGTTAGTGTAATATTTGGTCGGATATTCGTGGTTCCTTAATTGATTAGTTGAATAAGTTATGATCATTGATTTACATGACTAGAATATCCATACATATTTAAAATGATTCTAAACATTTTGATTTGAACATTATCGATTTGTATTGGAGTTTATGAGATGAGGTTTTTTAGAAAGTTGTGACTCATAACCTGATAGGGGAACTATCTAGCTTATACCATCTCATATTGTTAGTTTTACACAAGGAATTAATTGACTATAGTAATCAATATTAATTGTTTCTATGCTCTCACTGTAATTTTTTATAATAACTAGAGAATGTTATCCCTATTTACCTTGATCGTAAATTAACTAGATCTATTATATAATACATTATGAGAATAGTTTAACATGAATAATTTACAAACATGTAAATAATTTAGAAGAAACGAGTGTTGAGATTTGAAACCATATAAGAACAGTAATAACTAGATCTAAGTAATTATGCTCAGAAAATTGTAATTATTAAAGTAATACGCATTACTAGAAATATTTGATTTGGGTATGGATGCACGATATTAGATGCATTGATGATTTAAATTAGCATTTTACAAGGATAAATAAAATACAGAAACTATGATTCAAATTTGATATCATAATAGATAATTATCCTATACAAATTCATAAATAATTATGCCTAAAGAATATAGTTGCAGTTCACATTAAAATACACTTCCTACTATAACTGTATTTAACAATACTTGCACAGAATAAGAACCTAGCATTGTTGTTGGGAAAACAAAAATGAAATAGTTGTTCCTCCCAACCAAGTCCTAGAGCATCCAAAAAACTTACTCTAGAATCCTTGAGCATGTTCACTGAACCACTAGAGAAATATCCACTTAATGTGTCATCTTTTGCATTATCATATTCAAACCTCGTCGAATGCTATCCTCCTCCTTGCTATTGGACATACTATTATATAGTATTTTTCCTGGGACTTGGTCATTTAGGAGCCTCCTTCTCTTTAGCACTCAACATAGAGTTGTGAAATGATTGTGGGGAATATTCCTCCTGCACCTCGAGTTCTCACTCAATAGCTACAACCACTTGTCTTTCCTTCTTGTGGTTCATCAAACACTCTTCAACATGTTTTCCATTTTTGTCACTTTAGTATATTTTACTAAATAAAAGAATAATTCATTACATTTGTTTTAGTTTTTACTTTTTGTCAAAAATATTTAAAATAATAAATAAATTATCTTAGCAGCAATTAATAATAAATTATTAATTCTTTGTGCATTGCACTGACACCCCTCTCTCTATCTTTCTTAATCCCCCTCACTGATACCACTAACCACTTCCCCTCTATATTCACACCCTTGATTTATCTCTCAACATCAATCTTCTATTGATGTTCTTTCATTCAAATAGAGTGGACATTCCACTAAACATTTCCTTTGGAGTTTTCTTTGAATATACTTGAGGGATCAAATGATCCTTTATGGAATCAATTATGATCCTCTTAGTCTTAACCTTATCCTTCTTGTGCTTTTCTTTTGCTTTATATCCTTCTACTTCTTCAAATTCCTCTTTGATGTATCCATCTAGGTCAAGTTCTTCAAGGATGAGCATGCTCTATACTTCCCTTCTCTAAAATTCTCCTCTCCTTCAAAATTTTCATCAATCTTGGTGATGTTTTTCATAATTAATGAATGAGAAAATCATATGGAAATATAGATATTAGAACTTACCAAGAGCTAGGGTTTTATAAAGAAACTATAATTTTTCAATTGTGGTCACTTGTATATCTGATTAGAGAAAAATATGTTCCTCCTCAAGGAGAGTTGGCTAGTGTCCCCCTTTTTCCGAATATGTAGACATAACATTGAAAAATATGATTCGTAGTTCCTCGTGAAAGTAGTTCCAGGTCAACAATTGAAAATCCACATAACTAAAAAAAAAATTGATCAAAAGGTGCACCCTCATAGGGAGAGATATTTTCCCCTTCTTTTTCAACTAATATATGGAGAGAGTTTCCTAGAATAAGAATACCTAGTTGGTGAACTATTCGATAAGTTGTTGCACAATGAATTCTTTCAGTTTTGCTCTTATACCATGTTATATTTTTAAAATTTTTATAACAAAAATACAGTGTAAGACCCCAATAATAAGACTAATTTCTTGGTTTATCTTATATGGACTACTACTCTCTCTAGCAAACTTGCTTGAGTATTGAGTGTGTCCAAAGGAGGGAGGCACATCATCTATTTATACTCATCAAGTGAGTAGTATAATAACCCAACATGGTTGAATTCTTCTCTCAATCAGGGCTAAATCTCCTAGGAAGACTCAAAACAACATTTATATAATACTTTTATGGGTATTGTTGACCCAACTTACAATAGAGCTTTTACCTAAATATTTTTATAGGAACAAGGACAACAATGAAATATTTAGACAATGGAATAACATCCCCAAAGGGAGGAATAATAAGAATACAATAAAATTACAATATAATAACTTTCAAAGTTACATTTATTTCAACACTTCATCCCACTCTCCCACTCCTACTTCCTCTCTCTTGTAGACACAACAAATCCCATTTTAATCAATTAAAATGGGAGCCCATTTTTACTTATTTTGAAGACAAATTCAAATTTTATTATCTTATTTGTGGGGTATCATGTTTGTTTCCTTCATTCTTATGTTTTTCCATATTTTGGATTTAATAACAATTTGTTGAATATCTTCTTTTTATGCATTTTCTGTATTACTGAAATCATACTCTTTCTCTCAAATATGACATTTCCTCAATCCAAAATATGCAATCCACAATCCAGATTGCATATCTTTGAAGTTTCCAAGTTGTGATTTTATCCTTTCTAAAACCCGCAACCTACAATGCAAATTGCAGATGTCAAGAAGTTTTTTTGAAATAAAAAATTAATTTTGGTTCCGCATTTTTGCAACCCACAATGTGGATTGTGGATTGTGGAGACAATAAACTCTCAAGTTTGAAAATAATCACTCCCTCTTTTTTCACAACACACAATGTGGATTGCGGATTGTGGAAATAAAAAAAAATAAACTTTCAAAATTGGTTCCCGTTATTACCACCTAAGTTGTACTTAATGTTAGGAAAGTCCCTCCGATTCCTTCCCCTCATGCCTTGGGAAATTCCCTCTCCTCTTAGTCGAGACCTCCTTCCTAAGGACCTAAGGATCCTGATTCCAATAATTAACTATGGCTTGGATGTTAATGTTATCTCTTCCATTTTCTCTTTATGAGGGGAAGGTTATTTATGTGTGGGTATCGTATTCATACCCAGGTGATGGGTTCCATACTAGCATAGCTTGCCCAAATTTTTCCAAAATGTTCCCCCTATTCAAATTGCTTATTCCTTATAGATTATAAAAAATGTGGGCTCAATCCTATGCCTTGGAGTCTTTGGCCTTCATTACAGTGAAATGGTCATACGGGATTTGTAATAAAATGTTCTAGCATGGTAGTGTCTGTAAAAGACTCAGTCTCCTAGACTTACTTGTCGATTCGATCAGGTGAGGGTGTTTTTTCCCTTGGTTATTATTGGTTGTTGAATAAATGACTGATAATTTCCGAGTTTTTCACTAAAATCCTCCAAACTTGGGGTGGTTGGATTGACATTTAGGCCTATTGAGGTTATTAGAGTATGTGTGTCAATGTATAAACATGGTGGGAATTATGGTCGAGTCATATGAACATGTCTAAGTCCCCCTAGGTTTTAAATTTTTATTTTTTTTGAAGTTTTTTTAAAGTTTTAATTTTTCCAAAACATAGGCTATTTTTTGATAGTCTAAATGGAAAAAATGGTTTTGTAATAAAATCGGGCTCATAAATTAGTTTCACTTATGGGGATGCTTATTTTCTAGCTCAGAGCACTCGATAAACCCATAAACCCACTTGTCCTAAGTTTTGAGTGATTTTTTCCATCGCTCACGTCAGAAAACACTAAAAATCAAATATTAATTATTTTAATTGATAAATTAATTAAATAATGGAGAAAACCCAAATTCCTAAATCAGTGGGATTTTCTCCGATTTGATTGAAATCAGTCTCATCGGCTTTGGATTGACTAGAGCTAACCATTCCTTGATAGAAGGAGTTGATCTAGGTTGAACAGGGAGTGCACCACAACATGTGTTCTTGGGATATGTGCCCTCTCTCTCCTCCACATGTGTGGGCTCATCTGGATGTGATTTGGTTGATGTTTGAGTTAACTGATTGATGTTTCAGTTCGATCAGAACTTTGATTGTCAGTTACACTCAGGAAGACTTATATCAAACTCAATTAGACTCAGATCAAGCTCATCCTGACTCCTCATGCAGCTGCAGTCTCTCTCTCCTTGGGAATTGCGCCCCCTATCAACTAGGGTTCCGATTTTTGTTATAAATAAAGCACAGTCTCCTCCTTTCCAAGCTAGTTAGAGATGGATTGAAGGGCTTGCTAGTTTTAATTGATACAATATTTTGTAATTTTGCTGCAATAAAGAAAGCTTTGGAGGCTAATGGTGTGGTGCAATTATGTGTGGGCCATTATTGTCTGATCTTCATGAGGTAATCTATGTATTGTTTCAAATTTTTGCATCTTGAATTATGAATGTGGTTGAACAAAGATTGCTCCCAATCATTGTAAATAGAGGGATATAAGTAATTTTAATTGTTTCTTATATGTTGAATACATGTACTTAGAGATATATATATGACATGTTTATAAGTTTATATGCATGTAATTTTAGCCTTGATTTATGTGTAATCACCAGATATCAGGAGTTTGCAAGTCTTTGCATGATTTACAAGTTGCTTGGTTGGGAAGAATTGTGGATCTATATTGAATCCACATTAATTTCAACCTATATAAAATTACATAGTCCCTTGGAATCCCACTACGAAGCCTTTCGACTGGTTCTTTGTGGCAACAAGCTTTTCCTCTCCATATCTCTTCCTCTTTCTAAATTTAAAATTTTACTTGGTTACCTGGTTCATAGATTTGATTTGTTTAGATATATAATATTAGAGTGAATTATAACATATATATATATATATATATATATATATATATATATCTTCTTAAATCTCATAATCTAGTTCTTTTTCTTTAAAAATGTTTCATACGCATTCTAGATCTAGCTTTAGGGAAATCATCCTTTTTGCATGGAATTTTAAAGAAAATTTGTAGCTTGAATGCATTAGATTTATCTTTCATAATTTAAAATATAAATCCAGAAATCAATGCACATCATATTGGATACCCAAAATGCAAGCCAATATCCCAAAGAAAATCTTGCTTTCCTTGGTTCCTTTTTTACCCTTTTTTAACTAGTTTGAACTTAGCTATTTTCAGTTAAAAGTGTGTTGACCCAAAGGTAATTTCAAAGTAATTTTGGGCATATTTCAGTTTAATAATATTGCTGGTTTTTATCAGGTATATCACAAAAGAGGAGGATTTTCTGTCCAAGAAGCGACTTTTGGGCCATCCAAAACCTCCCAAGGGTCTCCCCTTTTCTCGAAATCTTTAATTTTTGCACTTTGTAAGCTCTTGGGCTTGTTATGTATAAGGAAAAAGAGGAATTATATAATTCTGCTGATATTGTAACCACTGGTAATAAAAAATAATTTGGAATGGGCTCTTTTGAGCCCATTCCCCATCCCCCTTGGGGGGATTCACCTATTTTTTTCCTTTTTGCATTTTTCCTATTTGATCTAGATTAGTTTTATTTATAAAAAATAGTGTAATTTGATTAATTTCATCATATATTCCATATTAAAAATTCAAATTAACTTTAATAATTACCCCACGAATCTCGATTGAACCGAAAGGTGAAAGAGGATCATGGTAGATTTATTTAGAGAACCTGTGGTTTGTTTTATTTTCACTGCTTCATTATTCACTATTGATTTTTGCAAGAAATCATTTAAAATCAACCCCCTCCTTGATTCCCCAATTGACGTCCAATTGGACCAAAAGAGGTTTCTGGAGGGTTTTCTTTCTAATAAAAACACATCGATTAAAATTTACTAAAAATTACAAATAATTTGATGTGTATGCTCTAAGTTTTGGCTGTGGTTCATTTGATCAGTCAAGATACATCAAAATAAACATGAGTGACTCGATTAATTAGGTTTCACCTTCCCCAATTAACCACCATCAAGCGAAAATCCAATGCCTCGAACAAACTATAAGCGGTGGAAAAATACCCAAAGGAGTGGGAACAACTGGAAAGTGACCTCGAGGGGCCGATCTCTATTACACCCTAATGGGTGTATTATGAATGCAGTCTTTGAGACTCCATCTAGCCCACAAACACGTTGTGGGTAGCCGTGAAGGTTTTATTTTTGGACATACTCCAAGTATCCCTCCGGTATATCTAGAGTCACCCCTCACCTAATTTAATCCACTCAATTTTCATATTAACTTAAAATGTACAAAGAGACAATTGCAAAACATTCACTCCAAGCACGTGCAAGAACATTTAATCATTTTGAGACTCCATTTTAAGCCACTGGTTATTTGTGTAATTCTTTCGATATATATATTGTGTGTCAGCATTGTGCTTACTTGTGTTTATTTTTCATCTTGTCCTCTATGGTTCTCAATTGTTAATTTCAAACTCCTAAGCAACTTATTCAATTTGATACCATCATAATAAAGTAATTAGCCTTAGTAACTTAATAGGGTCTACCCCCTTTGGATTCGTTAAGAATTGAGCCTAAATAGAGGAGTCAAGAACAAGGTGACAGCCTTGACTAGAGACTTTCCCCCAACGACACACCAAGCGACTTGAAGATTTCTTCCACGTTCCCCCCAGGTGTGTGAAAGGCAGCAACACCCATAATTTTGTTTCTTCCTCTCCCTGTTCGATCATAATCATTGATTTCTTCAAAATCCACGACCTACATTGATTTCACTATTGAATTTTTTGGTTAAATATTTCAAATTTTTACCATTGTTTTACCACTTTCAAAGTGCGAATTTTACCTTGGTGAGTAATTTTTTACTCCAAATTTTGACCAAATCAACAACTTGAATTCCCTCCGTCGAGTTAATTAGTAGGTTTCTCAATCCTTTAACTAGTCCATTAAGAAAATTGGCAAATAAATTTGGTTTAATTAATTGTGTTTCGTCATTTTATCAAAAAATTTTGTTTTTCAGCAAATCTGGCGAGAAATACCAAAACCAAAAATGCCCTCAACAAGCTCAAAAACACCTGGGACACCCTCTTGAGTTTGTTGGGATTTCTTGTCATGGTTCCCATTGAGAACGCTCTTCCATGTAAAATATTCATTGAGCACGTTGAGAGGGAGCACTTGAAATTCACAGAACGCATAGGTATGCTTGATAACATCCATGTGGCAGAGATCAAGGAATGAATCGAGGAACCCATTACCTTAGAAATGAGGATTAATATCTTCCTACGAGAATGGGAAAAGGAAAAGAAATGGGAACACGACTCCTCTTCCTATAAATCCCAATTACAAGTAGCGCATGCTAAGTATCAAGACATTGAGGATTTATTGGATCTATCTACCAAGTGGTGAGATTCCCTTGAAAAATATTAAATTATTATTGTGTAATTCCCATCTCTATGGGAGATTCATTCCTTTGTACTATTTTGTATTTATTATTTAAAGGGGCTTAGATCTCATAGGAAATGGGGGGGGGGGAGAATACCACCAGAGGAGAGATTTGGGGATGCTCCATATTTTTGTAGTTGTATTTTTTGCAACTTCAATAAAATTCAGACAGTTTATTTGAATCTTTTCTTTGTTATGTTCATTAGATTTCTTTGATGAATTCTTGTTTCTCCATTCAATTGTCATTATAACTCTGTTTTATATTTCTAGTTATTAAATGAATTTACCTGTGTGATTTATGTCTCACTGCCTCGTTCATTTCTAATCTATAATTAAATAAATTTCTTTGTTTAATTTATAGAATTCACTTCTTGCAATTATCAAATAGTTATCTTCGCTTTGTAATGCTAATTTGTGAATTAGCATACAATTGGTAGAATAGTCTTATGATCTTAACTATTTGAACAAGATAATTCAGTTGTTATTGTCTTATTTTTTTTTAAAACTAATGATGACATATATGATGTATATGTTTATCCATTAGTACAATATTTATCAAGCAATTTTGATTTGATTGTTCTGTTACCTTCAATCATATTCCTTATATAGAATAATTTACAATTAATATCATCCTTAATTATGTTATAAATTTTTAAATTTTGCCATGGGAAGATGGATCTAACTGGATCCACCCACTTAGTGCCAATGGACTCCCTAATATCTATAGGAGTTTTCCATACCAGAAAAATTGGGCATAGAACCGTCTTTGAGTAGGATTTTTTAAATCCTTTCAGGTTGGTATTTCTCCTCTTTTTTCTTCCTTGTAATTTCTAGCATTACATCCACCAAGAATCAATAAATGTATATACAAGGAGGGCCATTATTATTCATTCCTAAACAAAACATTAACAAACCTCCTCCTCCCATATCACCAGTTGTCACTAGAAGTTAGAATTAAGAATCCACATCAATAGTGAAACCGGTGGAAAATCAAATGACAATACCTACTACCCCTGTGTTAGAACAAGTGAATAGAAGGGCCGAAATTATCTTTGTGTCACCAACCAAAGGGCTTATCAATCTTGAGAAACTCAGGAAAAGTGCTCAAGAAATTACTGCCAGAGTGGAACAGAGGGTTGAAATGTATTGAAATCTAAGAAATGTATTATCCCAAACCCCTCCGACCAATAATTCATAGATTTATATAGACACTTAAAACACAGTTGGAAAACAACCACTACCTAATCAAACTGATCAACCTCAGGATAGTCCACAACCTAATCTATATTCTGGTGTACCACCATCACCACCTAATTATCCATCTTCATCATCCTCTGAGGAATATTTTGACAGTGACTCATCTTCATACTACTATGATTTAGAAGAAAAACCAATGGTAGATCAACCAAATAGACCTTGGTTGGATAAGAATGCTCTTTTAATTCCTTGACAACAACACAAACTACCCAAAAATATAGAAAAATGGATTCCTAATTTCAATCCTAATGAGAGGTCACGTGTGTCACATACCCCAATTTTGTAAAATAATGTTAATTGTTTTAATTATATTTCCTAAGACATTATGTTAAATTTAATGCTAAGTAGGAACTAATGACTCAAGAGAGTCAAAATAAGTGGAATGTAATTCTGAATATTTTATTATTAATAAATAAAAAGTGGAGACAACAGCATGGGAGAGCTGTTAATAAGAGATTACTGGTCAAACTGGTGGAGGGAAAAAGACAAGTGGCAGCATTCTCAAACAATTCCTAGGTTGTAGGTGGCAACTTCCCTACAATTGGGGTCATGAACCCCCAAGAAAGTGGGATCAGAGTAGGTGGCTCAATAAATGACAACTAACCCAAAAAGACATAGGAAATATTTTAAAAGTACCTAATGAATAGAGCTGAGGTTGGTCAGATATTTTCCAGAGAAGAATCATTCAGGAGGAATTCTATTCAGGAAATTCATTGGGGAAAAAGGGAAATAGTAAGGAAAGTGTTTGAGATATAATCTGCAGTAACTTGGTCTGTTACAGCTTGCTAGCTGGGAGAACTTACTGATAAGTTCAGGGTTTGTATTAAGTGTGAAGATTGGTATTTGATTATTGCTACACCTAGTTCTATCCAGGGATACCAGAGCAAGCTCGGGGGTCCTGAGGAGTCGTTGTTTGAGCGCTCTCCAGGAATTGGTAGGGAGGAATGGCTCCATTGCTGTTGTTGTCCAAGCTCAAGAACTTATGGTAAAAAGGTTTTCGGTATAATTTCTATTCCAGAAACTTTACTATATTATTTGAAACTGAATAAATAAATTACTAGCTTAAGTAATAGAAATGTTATTTCTCTTCTACAGTTATTATTTCCCAGATGTTATATTATAGATTGTATATAAAACAATCTATAAATAGCAATAACAAAACTATGATTTAATTCTATAAGAAAACTATTTTGTTTATAATCTTCCTACAGCTGTAAATTTATCTAGTTTTTGCATTTATTTTTACCTAGCTGAGATCGAACGAAGTCTTTAGTTATCGGTCTATTCTTTTATAAAAGCTAAATAAATATTACAATATACATATATACGAGATAAATCATAGATAGTCTGTAGATTGTTTTATTTTATTTTACAAACATCATAACATAATAAGCTAAAATAAATATCAAGAGAACTTTTATAAAGTATTATCATATACAGCATAAGAAATAAATACCAAAGTACTATTCTCTATACATTTACAAAATAAACTAGGTATAAATAACTATGAAAGTAATAGTACTCACGGGAAGAATAACCTTTTTAATATAATAGTAACAGTATACTTTCTATTATAATAATAATAATATACATTAGAGGAACATTATTGTTGTGTAATTAATGAAATGTTCTTATCTTATTAAAATGCAAACCTGGAATAAAATATGAGCACTATGTTCAAAGATTAACTCACAGTAACATAAAGAACTTCATAAAAACCTAAGACTTTCTAGTCTGAAGGTCAAAAATTATTTAATGACCTTTATAAATTCATTTACAATAAAGTATTTTATTATAAAGGTCATACACAGTAACCCTAGATTTTGGAAATTAAATCAATAACACAGGGTAAAAACTCTCATGCAGTAATGTACAGGAAAGTAACAAATAGAGTAACTGTGTGTTCGGTTTATCAAAATAACCGAACAGTTAACAATTTAAGAATTAACCTAATAATTTTACAGCAGTACATTTATAAACAAAAGAGGTTTGTTCTTCAAAAGATACAATAATTTACTTATTATGTTGTTTGATTTAGGGTCGAACCATTGTTTCATTAGAAAACATATATCAGGATTAACAGAACTGTAAGAGTACATTACAGAATATGAACTCACAGCTTTAACAAAATTTAAAGAGCAAGGCCTTTATTGCCTTTTGTCATTATATATATTTATACAGAGAACCGTAAATTAACTGAAGAATCTAACATAGTATTCTTACTCACGGCCATAAACCAAATATATAAAGTAAGGCTTCAAAGCCTATACAATGTATTTATGTATTTTCTTTTACAGTAATCGAAACAAAAGAAAATATTTCAGTCTCGGCCTCAGCCGAAGGTCCCATATCTAAACAAAGAGGTTTAACCTCTTAAAAAAAAATGAAAGGATCATTTAATTCAACCAGAGAAACCGTGAGGGTTACAGGTCATGAAGACCAACCCATGAATGTCCCTAAAGGACCAACATGGAGGAATATGTCATGGTTAAAACCAGGCTTACCATGAGCAACCAGTCGTCGCAGTCTCGCACCTTCCACGCCATGGAGAGCAGGTCAATCCTGTCAAGAAGGAAGAGCATAATGTTAAGAACGTTGTAAACTACTGTTTAAGTAAAATATTTTGGAAGGAAGACAAAGGGTAAACCCTGTACATTACCTTAAATATTAACGGAAATATGACCACTGAAGAGCGGCAAAAAAACCATCAACATAAGAAAAAGGAAACCCTTCATCTACAACAGAGGAGAAGGAGTTCGTTGGCATGAAAAGTAACCAGTCACGATGAAGAATGAGAACATCAAATGCAGCAGCTATTTAGGCTCAGTCGCCTCTTCATACTCTGGTAAAGACAGTACACGGCGATAAACCCTTATGCATAGCAGCCCTGAGTCGAAAGGCCATGATTCACAACACCAAGCTAAAGAAAAGACTCTTCATAGTAAAGAGTTCGAGACAGTGTGTGAAAATGGTGAAACCCTAACGAATCAACACTGATCAATGCTCAAACAACATACTGTTGGTTACAGCAATTTCCTCACAATGCAGTGGACGAACCCACGCGGAGTATAACCAGCAAAAATGACTCGTAGCAGATAGTGCAAGCGACAGAGCGGACAAGGAAGTTTTTGCAGAGTGGCTGGAGGCCCGAAGGAAACGAAAGAATGTTGAACTAGGGTTTGAGTCAAACCCTTTTAACCTACAAATACTTGGTTGGAAAGAGCCCACGTTAACACTTTAATAATTGGCATGCAGCGGGTAGGAATGCCATAGTTCCACGGGC
The DNA here is from genome assembly GCA_001517045.1 of Pseudotsuga menziesii. Lineage (NCBI taxonomy): Eukaryota > Viridiplantae > Streptophyta > Pinopsida > Pinales > Pinaceae > Pseudotsuga > Pseudotsuga menziesii. The sequence continues at coordinate 235,663 of LPNX011018520.1, forward strand.
AAGTTTCCAATGATTTGAAACCCGAATCATACCATGCAAAGTTCTATAAGGTTTGTCACATCTTTTGTCAACCCACCTGCAATATAAATTCAACCACAAAAACCTTATAATGAGGTTTGGAAAGTATTACAAGGTAGAGCCTTACCACTCGTATGACCTAGTATATATATATATATATGGAGGATTATAGTGTTTGTTAATAAGTTATAGAACGAAAGGAATTAATAGTATATCTTGGCGCGGCCCTTTTATAAAATTTATTCTCTATGCTATATATTTACCTTAGTTCATAAATGAAAGTAAAAGGAACAATGGTATAAAGATTATAGAACTATAAAAACCAAGTTAAGTTATAAATCGATCATGATTATGGTTTTATTCTTTGACCTTTGTATTCATTCCGTACACTTTATTTTTACAATGTAAACTAACAACTCAATCATTAGTTATAGAATCATTTTATAACAAATAGCCCTTTTGTCAAGTTAAGCTCAAAGGTTAGGAAAGGTGTTATAGAATCATTTTTTTTTATGGTAAATAACTTTTGTTAAATTAACCTCATTTGCTTGATGGTATAGTTATGAAACTCATAAAGTTGTATTTGAGGGTAGTAAGTCTTAAAATGTTCAATAATCTTAGCATCTAATTATTGACCTTGGAATAGAAATAATTTTCCAAGCAACTCAGATCTTTAAACACTGATGAAAGTATTTAAAGGTGGTTTGTATTAAAGTAGTAAATCCTTTAAAATTTGAAGTAAAGAAAGTGGAAGTTTGGTACATAAACCTCTTATCATTTTACACTTACATCAGCCAAATTCAATCATGGTGTGAACTAGAATTTATGAACATTTTAAATTAGATCTTGGATTTTATAATTCTGCCATACTTACTGTGCTAGTAAAGAAATATTTAAAGCATTTTACACTTGCGGTTAGAATAAACGTCAAATGGTTAGTACTCAGTAGGAATATTAAATCAAAACTTTAAAAAAGGAAACAGTTGTCGTCAATACCAGTAGAATCAAATCTATTCCAGAACATCTTGAAAAGAAGAACAGTTTTAATGTTTTACCTCGATAAGTTGTGGAATCTGACTAGCATGTATATTCTTCAACTGAATTATTTTTTTGTGCGATGAAATTTTATTGAATACTATAGAATTTTGATTAGCAGCACCCGAACCTCTTACCTGTAAATCTGTAAGAGAAGGAAAACTTCTATGTTAGCTTTAAAGCTAAGTAAGCCCAGTTTCCCATGACAGATCCAACTTGTGGTCGCAAGCAGAAAACAATTCTGTAACTGAAAAGAAACTGTTCTATAAAGATAAACATAATCAAAAGATAATGCAGATATGAATTCAGTAACATATAACTAATTAAACAATTAGTGACTGCATTTATTGAAATTATATGCATTTAATTTTTTTTAAATTTTTTTAGAAAATTTGGGGTTTTGACATGTGGTATCAGAGCACAAGGTTCAAACACTAGGCCTTGATGCATCCCAACTAGCTTTCCTAGGAACAGTAAATTAAAATAAGATGCTAACGTATGTTTTGTTTTATGTAAAGAACAGAAAATTTCTTTTTCTGAAAATTTATAGGCAGGTATGGAAAAGCTGGGAGAGTATGCTCAGGAGGAGTCTCCAGACACAAAAACAAGACAAATGTCGAGAGAACCTATGTTAGAAGAGGTAACTACTCACTCCTCAAAGATGTTGCAAACTGTAAAGGATTTGAGGACTGAAATGGAATCAGTCAATAAGGAGAATGAGAGGATTTTGAAGGCTCAGGAAAAGTTGAACCAAATTCTAATAGAAAAGTTCCAAACTGAAGGAAGGAGCAGAAGATAAGAATCTGAGGATGTTAGTCATCAAAGAAGATCTAAAAAGATGAGGCTGGGAAAAATTGAAAGCAATTCATCATCTGAAGGGTTTGGTGAACGACAAAGCTACCACACTACTAGTGACAGTAGTGAGGCTGAGTTGTATGACAGAAAAAAGAAGTACGTACCATATGAGGAGATTTCAAGGGAGTTTAAAAAGATAAATCCCCCAAATTTTAATGGAGAGACCAAAAAAGGGGAAGAAGCAGAGTCCTGGTTATCCGGGATGAGGAAGTATTTTCATATATACAATTATTGAAATCAGCTAAAGGCAAGAATGGAAATCTATAATCTCTCCGGAAAAGAAGATATATGGTGGCAAGATCTGAAGAGAGTCAAGGGTATCAGGGAAAAAGAAGTGAATTAGAGTACCTTTAAAAGGTACTTCAAGAAGAAATTTTTGTCCGAACAATATTACGAAGAAAGAGCTAAAGAATTTTATGAATTGAAGTTAGGTTCAATGACTATGAAGGATTTGAATAGTAAATTCTTAAGCTTGCTTAGGTATGTACCTTACTTAGTAGATGAGAAGCCTAAGTACAGTGCTTTCTCAGCTTTCTACCATATCACATTAAGGACAGAATTGAGTATGATAACCCGAAGATTCTGGAGGAAGACATACAGAAGGCTAATTTCTGTTTTGAGCAGAACAAGAAGAAAGAAGGCTTACCCAACTGGAAGGCTAAGAAGAAAAATAATCAGCCTGAGTTTAAGAAGAAGGAATTTGTACCCCAAAATAATTTAAAGAATAATAAAAACAGAAATTATTCTAACAATAAGAATTTCCAGGGAAATAGAAATGGTACTTCCAATAATTCAAATAACTTTAAGGGAAAGGAAGTTGCAAACAACCATGGGAATTTTACCAAGAGTTTTGAACGAAAGGATCCTATTAAGTGCTAGGAATGTAATGGCCCATACTATGCCTCGATCTGCCCAAACTGGAAAAAGTCAATCAACAATATTCACACTGTGCAGGAGGAAATGACCATTGGAGAACTCGCGAGGACTATGCCTAGAATAAATGCAGCTTTGGAGAACCGCCAAGTTGACTATCAAACTTCCATGGTGGAAGTGGAAGGTATAATTAACCAAACCCCTGCAACCATTTTAATTGATCCAGTAGCTAGTCTTAGTTACATTGCACCTCAAATAGTGGAAAAATGTAATTTGTCTATCGATAAGTTTGATAATTCCTGGTTAGTTCAATTAGCCACTGGGGAAGAAAGAAAAGTAACATGTTATGTGAAAGACTGTGCTTTACTTATGGATGAATTTAAAACTACAGTTAAGCTTAATGTTTTGCCACTTGGCTCATATGATTTACTGATTGGCATGGATTGGTTAGAGCAGCATAAGGTAGTTTTAAATTGTTACGATAAAAATTTCACGTGTCTAAATAGTGATGAACAACCAGTAAAGGTTAAGGGTATTCCTATAAAAACTATAATCAGACATATTTATGCATTAGAACTCAAAAGAGCTGTCAGAAAAGGATGTAAATCCTATGCTGTAACTATTACAGATGAGGCAAGTAAATCTGAAACAGGTAAGTTAAAAATAGAAGATATTCCTGTTTTAAAATAATTTACTGACGTATTTCCAGAAGAAAATCCAGGATTACCTCCAAGGAGGGAATTGGATTTCACTATTGAGTTGGTACCAGGTGCGGTACCTAGCTCAAAATATTCGTATCAAATGAATATTTTAGAACTTAATGAGCTAAAATCACAGTTAAAGGAGTTAATAGATAAGAAGTACATTCGATTCAGTGTGTCTCCTTAAGGAGCACGAATCATCTTTGTCAAAAAGAAAGACGGAACTATGCGACTATGCATAGATTACCGTCAACTAAACAAGATGACTATTAAAAACAGATATCCGTTGCCCCGCATAGATGATCTGTTTGATCAGCTACATGGAGCCACGGTGTTCTCAAAGATATACCTGAGGTCAAGATATCATCAGGTAAGAATTAAAGACGAGGATATCTTTAAGACAGCCTTCAAAACAAGGTATGGACACTACAAGTTTGTCGTAATGCCATTTGGGCTTACCAATGCCCCAGCTGTCTTTATGTGCTTAATGAATAATATAATGCATAAATACTTAGATAAATTTGTTGTCGTGTTTATCGACGACATATTAATTTACTCTAAAATAGAAGAAGAACATAAAAACACTTAAAGATAGTTTTACAAGAGTTGCGAGAACAACAACTCTTTGCGAAGTTTAGCAAGTGTGACTTCTTCAAGGATGAAATTTAGTACTTAGTTCACGTAGTAACTAAGGAAGGGATTTCAATTGATCCTGAAAATATTCAGGCAATCGAAGATTGGCCGGTTCCAAAAGATATAATTAATGTTTGGTCATTCACGGGAATTACCAGTTATTACCGAAGATTCATTGAAGGATTTTCAAAAATAGCTAATCCGATCACTTTCTTGCAAAAGAAAGGAAAGAAATTTGATTGGAACTTAAAATGCGAAGAAAGTTTTAAGAAATTAAAAACCTTATTGACAAGTGCACCTATTCTAAGAATAGCATATCCTAATAAGGTTTTCGTGGTATGCACCGATTCCTGTAATGATGGCTTAGGCGGTGTATTGACTCAAGACGGGCATGTCATTGCCTATGAGTCCAGGAAGTTAAAAATTCACGAAAAGAATTATGCAACTAATGACTTAGAACTTGTGGCTGTTATACATGCCTTAAAAATGTGGCAACATCATTTAATAGGTAGAAAATATATTCTAATGACCGATAATAAAGGACTGAAATATATTTTAGATTAGCCTAACTTAAATGCAAGACAAGCAAGGTGGTTAGCCTTCTTTAGTGAATATGATTTTGAAATCCAACACATAAAGGGTAAAGAAAATAAGGTGGCTGATGCTTTAAGAAGAAACATAAAGCTAAAATTTACAGCAACAATCAGCACTTATGTTTCTGATTTAAATGAACAACTTAACGAAGGGGTAAAATAGGATGAAATCTATCAGAAATTACAAGTTACAGCTAAAGAGGAACCTACAGAAATCTTAATAAAAGGTTATAGTCTGAATGAAGATGGATTTTTATTATTTAAGGATAAACTGTATGTGCCTAATGTGCCTAAGGTTAAGTTGTTGATTCTGGATGAAGTTCACAAAACACCTTACTCAGGACATCCAGGTTACCAAAAGACTGTAACCATGCTAAGAAAAGAATATTTTTGGCCTAATATGGAATTTGAAGTAGCTGAATACATGGCTAGATGTTTGGACTGTCAACAAGCGAAAACCGAACACCAACATCCAGCTGATTTGCTACAACCTTTACCTATTCCTAGCTGGAAATGGGAAGTAATCAGCTTAGATTTTATTACTGGATTTCCAAGAACTCAGAATCAAAATGACTCAATCATGGTAGTGGTAGATAAATTAAGCAAAGCAGCATATTTCATTCATGTTAAAACTACTTACAAGGTTGCCAACATAGCTGACATATTCTTAAAGAAGATTTTTCGGTTACATGGAGTACCGAAGGTTATCATTTCAGACAGGGATCCTAAATTCACAGGGAATTTTTGGAAGTTCTTGTTTAAGGGATTAAATACAACACTGAATTTCAGCACCTCCTTCCATCCTGAAATAGATGGACAGACTAAAAGAGTGAATCAAGTGCTGGAGGATTTATTAAGGATGTACGTTAAAGATTATCCAGGTAAGTGGGAAGACTACTTGCATCTAGCAGAGTTTGCATATAATAATAACTATCAGTCATTAGCTAAGTTTAGTCCATTTGAAATTTTGTATGGACGTAAATGCAACACTCCTATCTCCTGGAATAATCCAATAGAGAGATTGGTGTTAGGACCAGAATTATTGAAGGAAATGGAGATAATTGTAAAACAAGTGCAGGAAAATTTGAAAGTGGCACAAGATCGGCGAAAGAGCCAAGAAGATTTGAAAAGAACTCCCAAAGAGTTACAGGTAGGTGAGCACGTGTTTATAAAGGTAAGACCAAATAAAATCTCTCTAAGAATGGGGAGTTATGCGAAGCTAGCACCACGTTACTGTGGTCCGTTTGAAATTTTATCTAGAATTGTTCAAGTTGCATATCAGCTAGCATTACCACCTAACTTGAAAGTGCATAATGTTTTTCATATATCTGTTTTGAAAAAGTATGTTCATGATGCTACTCATGTGGTTGATTGGAATGTTGTACATGTGGAACCAGAAGGAGAAATTCTGGTGGAACCGGATTGTATCCTTCGAAGGAAGGAAATTACTCTGCAGAACCGCACCATTGGACAGGTGAAGGTGCAATGGAAGCACCTTAGTCTTGAAGAGGCTACTTGGGAACTGGAAAGTAAGATGTAGGAGGCATACCCGAATATGTTCCAGGAGGTTGCAGAGGATGAAGAATAAGTAACATCGAGGACGATGTTACATTTTAAGGGGGTGTGTATGTCACATACCCCAATTTTGTAAAATAATGTTAATTGTTTTAATTATATTTCCTAAGACATTATGTTAAATTTAATGCTAAGTAGGAACTGATGACTCAGCAGAGTCAAAAGAAGTGGAACGTAATTCTGAATATTTTATTATTAATAAATAAAAAGTGGAGACAACGGCATGGGAGAGCTGTTAATAAGAGATTACTGGTCAAAATGGTGGAAGGAACTAGGTGGAGGGCAAAATACAAGTGGCAACATTCTCAAAAACTTCCTAGGTTGCAGGTGGAAACTTCCCTAAAATTGGGGTCGTGATCCCCCAAGAAAGTGGGATCAGAGCAGGTGGCTCAATAAATGACAATTAACCAAAAAATACCTAGGAAATATTTTAAAAGTACCCAATGAATAGAGCTGAGGTTGCTCAGATATTTTCCAGAGAAGAATCATTCAGAAGGAATGCTATTCAGGAAATTCATTGGGGAAAAAGGGAAATAGTAAGGAAAGTGTTTGAGAGATAATATGCAGTAACTTGGTCTGTTATAGCTTGCTAGCTGGGAGAACTTACTGATAAGTTCAGGGTTTGTATTAAGTCTGAAGACTGGTATTTGATTATTGTTGCACCTAGTTCCAGCCTGGGAGACCAGAGCAAGCTCGGGGGTCCTGAGGAGTCACTGTTTGAGCGCTCTCCAGGAAATGGTAGGGAGGAACGACCTCCCATTGCTATTGTTGTCGAATCTCAAGAACAGATGGTAAACAGGTTTTCGGTATAATTTCAATTCCAGAAACTTTACTATATTATTTAAAACTGAATAAAGAAATTACTAGCTTAAGTAATAGAAATGTTATTTCTCTTCTACAGTTATTATTTCCCAGATGTTATATTATAGATTGTATATAAAACAATCTGTAAATAGGAATAACAAAACTATGATTTAATTCTATAAGAAAACTAGCTTGTTTATAATCTGCCTACAGCTGTAAATTTATCTAGTTTCTGCATTTATTTTTACCTAGCTGAGCTCGAACGAAGTCTTTAGTTATCAGTCTATTATTTTATAAAATTTAAATATATATTACAATATACATATATACGAGATAAATCATAGATAATCTGTAGATTGTTTTATTTTATTTTACCAACATCATAACATAATAAGATAAAATAAATATCAAGAGAACTTTTATAAAGTATTATCATATACAGCATAAGAAATAAATGCCAAAGTACTATTCTCTATACATTTACAAAATAAACTAGGTATAAATAACTATGAAAGTAATAATACTCACACGAAAAATAACCTTTTTAATATAATAGTAACAATATACTTTCTATTATAATAATAATAATATACATTAGAGGAACATTATTGTTGTGTAATTAATGAAATGCTCTTATCTTATTAAAATGCAAACCTGAAATAAAATATGAGCACTGTGTTCAAATATTAACTCACAGTAACATAAATAACTTCATAAAAACCTAAGACTTTCTAGTCTGAAGGTCAAAAATTATTTAATGACCTTTATAAATTCATTTACAATAAAGTATTTTATTATAAAGGTCATACACAGTAACCCTAGATTTTGGAAATTAAATCAATAACACAGGGTAAAAAATCTCATACAGTAATGTACAGGAAAGTAACAAATAGAGTAACTGTGTGTTCGGTTTATCAAAATAACCGAACAGTTAACAATTTAAGAATTAACCTAATAATTTTACAGCAGTACATTTATAAACAAAAGAGGTTTGTTCTTCAAAAGATACAATAATTTACTTATTATGTTGTTTGATTTAGGGTCGAACCATTGTTTCATTAGAAAACATATATCAGGATTAACAGAACTATAAGAGTACATTACAGAATACGAACTCACAGCTTTAACAAAATTTAAAGAGAAAGGCCTTTATCTCCTTTTGTCATTATATATACTTATACACAGAATCGTAAATTAACTGAATAATCTAACATAGTATTCTTACTCACGACCGTAAACCAAATCTATAGAGTAAGGATTCATAGCCTGTACAATGTATTTATGTATTTTCTTTTACATTAATCAAAATAAAAGCAAAGATTTCAGTCTCGGCCTCAGCCGGAGGTCCCATATGTAAACAAAGAGGTTTAACATCTTAAACAAAAATGAAAGGATCATTTAATTGAACAAGAGAAACCATGAGGGTTACAGGTCATGAAGACCAACCCATGACTGTCTCTAAAGGACCAACAAGGAGGAAGATGCCATGGTTAAAAAAATGCTTACCGTGAGAAGCCATTCGTCACAGTCTCGCACCTTCCACGTCGAGGAGAGCAGGTCAATCCTGTCAAGAAGGAAGAGCATAATGTTAAAAACTTTGTAAACTACTATTTAAGTAAACTATTCTGGAAGGAAGACAAATGGTAAAACTTGTACATTACCTTAAATATTAACGGAAATATGACCATTGAAGAGAAGCAAAACAACCACCAACATAAGAAAAAGGAAACCCTTCATCTACAGCAGAGGAGAAGGAGTTTGTTGGCACGAAAAGTAACCAGTCACGATGGAGAACGATAACATCAAATGCAGTAGCTATTTAGGCTTGGTTGCCTCTTCATACTCTGGTAAAGACAGTACATGCCTATAAACCCTTATGCACAACAGCCCTGAGTCGAAAGGCCACGATTCACAACACCATGATAAAGCGAAGACTCTTCACAGTAAAGAGTTTGTGACAGTGTGTGCAAATGGAGAAACCCTAACGAATCAACACTGATCAACGCTCAAACAACAAATTTTTGGTTACAGCAATTTCCTCACAATGCAGTGGACGAAACCACGAGGAGTATAACCAGCAAAAATGACTACTAGTAGACAGTGCAAGCGACGGAGCAGACATGGAAGTTTTTGCAAAGCGACTGGAGGCTCGAAGGCAATGAAAGAATGTCAAACTAGGGTTCGATTCAAACCCTTTTAACCTGCAAATACTTGGTTGGAAAGATCCCACATTAACACTTTAATAATTGGCATGCCATGGGTAGGAACACTATAGTTCCACGGGAAAGTTTCCAATGATTTTCAACCTGAATCATACCATGGAAAGTTCTACAAGATTTGTCACATCTTTTGTCAACCCACCTACAATATAAATTCAACCACAAAAACCTTAGAATGAGGTTTGGAAAGTATTACAACGTAGAGCCTTACCACTTGTATGACCTAGTATATATATATATATATATGGAGGATTATCGTGTTTGTTAATAAGTTATAGAACGAAAGGAATTAATAGTATATCTTGGCACGGTCCTTTTATAAAATTTATTCTCTATGCTATATATTTACCTTAGTTCATAAATGAAAGTAAAAGGAACAATGGTATAAAGATTATAGAACTATAAAAACCAAGTTAGGTTATAAATCGATCATGATTATGGTTTTATTCTTTGACCTTTGTATTCATTCCTTACACTTTCTTTTTACAATGTAAAGTAACAACTCAATCATTAGTTATAGAATCATTTTATAACAAATAGCCCTTTTGTCAAGTTAAGCTCAAAGGTTAGGAAAGGTGTTATAGAATCATTTTTTTATGGTAAATAACTTTTGTTAAATTAACCTATTTTGCTTGATGGTATAGTTATGAAACTCATAAAGTCGTATTTGAGGGTAGTAAGTCTTAAAATGTTCAATAATCTTAGCATCTAATTATTGACCTTGGAATAGAAATAATTTTCCAAGCAACTCAGATCTTTAAACACTGATGAAAGTCTTTAAAGGTGGTTTGTATTAAAGTAGTAAATCCTTTAAAATTTGAAGTAAATAAAGTGGAAGTTTGGTACATAAACCCCTTATCATTTTACACTTACAGTAGCCAAATTCAATCATGGCATGAACCAGAATTTATTAACATTTTAAATTAGATCTTGGACTTTATAATTCTGCCATACTTACTGTGCTAGTAAAGAAATACTTAAAGCATTTTACACTTGTGGTTACAATAAACATCAAATGGTTGCTACTCATTAGGAATATTAAATCAAACCTTTAGGAAAGGAAACAACTGTCGTCAATACCAGTAGAATCAAATCTATTCCAGAACATCTTGAGAAGAAGAATAGTTTTAATGTTTTACCTCGATAAGCTGTGGAATCTAACTAGCATGTATATTCTTCTACTGAATTAAATTTTTGTGCGACGAAATTTTATTGAATACTTTAGAATTTTGATTAGCAGCACCCGAACCTCTTACCTGTAAATCTGTAAGAGAAGGAAAACTTCTACGTTAGCTTGAAAGCTAAGTAAGCCCAGTTTCCCATGATAGATCCACCTTGTGGTCGCAAGCAGAAAATAATTCTGTAACTGAAAAGAAACTGTTCTATAAAGATAAACATAATCAAAATATAATGCAGATATGAATTCAGTAACATGTATCTAGTTAAAAAATTAGTCACTACATTTATTGAAATTATATGCATTTAATTTTTTTTTTAAATTTTTCGGAAAATTTGGGGTTTTGAAACCATGCAAAAGATCATATCAAAACCTTCATGCAAGATATGAGGCTACATAATGTAGTGCATGAAGATGTAGTCTATAGATTATTCCCTTATTCTTTTGAAGGGAAATCCTATACCTGGTATTTTATCTTAGAAGATGGATCAGTTAATTCTTGGGATGACTTTGAGACACTAATTCTCGATAAGTTTGGAGATGATATCACTCCTCAAGATCTAGTCATGGATCTATCCTGCTTAAGAATAAAAGGAAAATAAAGGGTCGAATATTTCAACCAAATGTTTTTTTGTCTAATGAATAGAATTCCTGCTAATGTTCTTCCAACAGAAGAACCATTGGTTTCTTATCACACCAAAATTTTACCTACCCCTATTTTCATGTGCATTAAGAGATCCCATAAGAATAACCTCCATAAACCTTTTGCTGAGGAAATCCTAGTAGAGAAGGATATGTTGTGTTTGAAGGACAACATAGACAGTAAAACTGATAAACCTTCTACATCTCGTACGAGGTAGCATAACTTCCCCAAACCCACTAAATAGAATAAATATCCTTTCGAAATGGATAGTTTGAAGAAGATTTTACATAAAATTTCTAATGAGATGGTGGATTTAAAAAATAACAACATTGAAAATCTGAACAACAATAGAGGCTCTACAAGGCCACCTTACCAACCTCCTCAAATCCCACTAAATCTTGAGGAAGGATTTAATTTTGAATATATTTATGCCATTTTTATGGATCTTTCTCATGAATCCAAAACTACCCTTGATGACAGTAAAGAAAATCCTAATGGGATTGAAAATTATAAGCCTTCTGAGAAAGAACAAGATCAACATCTTAATACCATAGCCTGTTTTTTATGAATTACCTATGGCTGAAGGGGAAGACGATCTTGAAGATGTGTTTAATGTGCAATACCCCTACAATACCAAAATTAAAGCATAAATTTCACAAGAACCTCATCCATCATCTTACGCTCCCAATAAATGAAAACCAATGGCACAAAAGGAAGCCATCATTCCTGAAGTTGAATATTATCATATTGATTATTTAAAAGGACTAAGGATAGTATCTCTCCTTTTGAATTAATGAAGATACATTCCATGAGAGAAATCCTTCCCAAAATCATGATTTTGAATAGGTCCAAGGAATATCAAAATAACAATTTATAGACCTTTTCTAAGCTTGATTGCCAGAAATCATGTGGTAATAAGACGACTCCTTTTTTCCTCACTTTTGAGATATTCAACAGAAATGTACATAACTACATGGTATACTCGAGGGCCTCATACAATGTTATGCCACTGTCTATTTGTAAAAAATTTAATGCATCATGGGAATCTTGGCATACCGATATTGTGCAACCCAATCGATCCAGAATCAGAGTTGTTGGGGAATTGGAAAATGTCATGTTAACCTTGTTTGTTGAACCGAGCATTCACCACACAATTGATATTATTGTTGCTGACATTCCCGAAGATTGTGTTATGTGGTTAAGTAGAGACTGGTCAGAAAAACTTAAATGCTACTTCTCTATTGATTGGTCCCATTTACAGCTCCATTACAATGGAAGACCTAATCATATTAATATCATGAGAGAGCCATTCATGAAACAGATGGTCACTAATTTGAATGATCCCACTGAGCCTATTGTCTACTATAGCTTACATATTGAACACTATACATTTGATACATTCTTCAAGAATTTTCCTACTGATACCTCACCCATGGAAAATATTGAAAATAAATATGAGATTGTCAATTATACTATTGCTCCATTTTCTAGTTCCATTGTGAACAATGTATATAATGTGAATAGAAAAATTAGACTAGATTCAGATTCATGGACTTTTTTTTTATGGATCCAAATCAAAAGAGAGGATCTGGTGCAGGTTGTGTGTTGATAGATCCTAAAGGAACCAAGATCATGATTTCCTGTAGACTAGAATTTGAGTGCACTAATAACATCGTTGAATATGAAGCTCTAGTCCCAAGACTCATAAAAGCAATTGATTTGGGTGCTTAGGTAATAAAATTCTATCAAGACTATGAAATCATTATAAATAAGGTAAAAAGTAACATCCACTGTGTATCACCCCATTTGATGAATTATCATAAAAGTGTTAGGGAATTGACTAATTCTTTTAAAGTTTTAAAGCATTTAATATTAAGTATGTCCCTAGATTCCAAAAATTTGATGTCAATTTGTTAGATAATACTTCATCTAGGATGATTCCTCCTCAAGTTATGTCCCCTAATACTTTTTCCATCCAATTAATGTTCATACCTTCTATCCCAGACAATGTCATTAGTTGGAAGGTGTTTGATGACGACTAACATATTATTGACTTTCTGACATCTTGAAACACTTTCAAAAATCTAGTGACTGATGAGGCTAACCATGAAATATCTTACTTTGATCCCAATTTTCCTTCCAACTCGATTTCTAAATATGTAATAAATTTGGAGAAATATTATGATTTGGAGGATAAATTTAAAAGAAAAATTAATTGTAAAATGCACAGTTATACTCCAAATTTTTAGTCTGTTAACTTAGGAAGTGGGAAAAATACACAACTCATTAATCTAGGGTTCAATTGTTCTTGGATGAAAAGAGAGCCTTTATCAAAATCTGCGAAGAATTTAAGGATTTTTTTGCTTGGGCATACGATGACTTTAAGGCTTATGATACAAAAATCATGCAACACAACATCCCTATGAAGTCTAGTGCCAAACCTTATCAACAAAAGATAATAAATATGCATCCTATTCTCGAATCATCTCTCAAGAGAGAACTGGATAAATTTTTAACATCCAGAATCATATTCCTAGTTAGACACACACAATGGATTTCCAATCTAGTCTCCGTTTGTAAGAAGAATGGATAAATAAGATTGTGTGTGGATTTCTGGAATTTAAATAAAGCATCTGAGAAAGACAACTTCCCTATTCCTCCAATGGAACATATATTATAGAGAGATGTAGGTGCTGAAATGTTCTCGTTGTTAGATGGTTTTTTCAGTTATAATTAGGTACTAGTTACCCTTTTTGACCAACTAAAAATTCCTTTAAAAAAACCTTGGGGAACGTCTAATTACAGAAGAATTCCTTTTAGACTAATTAATGCAAGTGCCACTTTTCAATGAACTAAGGATATGGATTTCAGAGGGTTAATGCATAATTTTCCCTTAAGTAGGTGTTTCAAAGGTGCAGAAAGTATGGTATCTCTATTAACCCAAAGAAGTCCATCTTTGTAGTTATAGAAGGTAAAATTATGGGGTTCATAGTGTCATAACAGGGTATGGCTATTAATCTTGAAAGAACCAGAGATATTCCCAAGATTGGATTACCGAGCTCAAAGAAATCCATGAAATCCTTCTTGGGTAAGATAAACTTTGTCAGAAGGTTTGTACCCAACTTTGTTTAGATTCTTAGGTCTTTACAAGACATGATTAAAAAAATCATGCAATTTAAATGATCTCAGCTTCAGAAAAATGCTTTTACAAAAATTCATAAAGCCATTACAGAAGCTCCTACCTTGATGTCACCTGATTTCATGAAGGAATTTATTCTCTATACATGTGCTACTAGTTTTCTTATTCTTTTATCTTAACACAAAAACAAGATGAGGACATAAAAATTTCCGTTTTGGTATATGGGTTCTACATTTAAAGGGGTTGAATTGAAGTACTCTCATATTGATAAACATGTATAGACAATCTATAAATGTGTAAAACATTTTGGACCCTTCCTCCTTAAGTCTAGGACTAAAGTTATTGTGTCTTATGCAGCAGAAGGAATGTCTTAATCTAGAAGGAACTTGGTGAAAAGCACGCCCATTGGATAATTGTGCTCCAAGAATATGATCTAGAGATCAATATTGTTAATATTGTCAAAGTACAAGGTTTGTGTTTTCCTTCAGCCCAATCTAATGATCGTGAATAAGAGAAACTAGAATGGAACTCAGAGGAAGGTACATCTGAAGGTTCTGTAAATGATATTTTTTCTTCAGCATCTAAATGGTATGATGACATCATATTTTTCTCACTCATGGGTTTTCTCCTCAAACTTTACATTTTAATAAGCATAGATATTTAAGATTGAAATTTGCACCTTATCAGTTTATTGATGGTGTACTTTTTAAGAGAAATTTTGATGGAGTTTTCATTAGGTGTCTTCAAAAAAGAAGAAGTTGATAAAATATTATTGGAATTACATGCAGGACCTGTAGGAGGACATTATCGAGGGGATACAACTTCCCACAAGATCCTTAGAGTTGGTTATTACTAGTCAACATTGTTCAAATATGCACATGCTTCTGTCAAAAAATGTGAAGCTCGTCGGACATGTGATGGTAAGGTCAAAAAGTATTCCTTTCCCTTTCAACTAGTCACTGTCCAGTTTTCCTTTCAACAGTGGGGTATGGATTTCATTGTTCATATCACTCCTCCTTATTCCTTATGAAACCGATACATCCTAACTGAAATAGACTACATAATATTCTACCCTCTTCTATAATGTACCATATTTAATAAAAAGTGAAAAGCTTCATGGAATATTTTGTATTTTGTTCATAATGTTTCACTTGTAACTCGTAGTTGGGCGAACTTTGGACCATTGGAAAGGTATTGAAATTCTCTACAACTTTGTTGTTTTGAGTGTTTCCTATTTCCATACCATTTTTTTGGGGCGGGCGTTTTAGTAGCAACGCATATTTTAAAAGATGCTTTGTTACTAAACACTTCCTCCCCGGAAAAACAATAAATAATTAGGAAAAAATCAAAAAACAAATTGTAGATAATCTCAATACCTTTCTAATGGTCTAAATTCCACCCAATTTCGAGTTATGAGAGAAAATGTATTCCCAAAATACGAAAGATTCATGGAATATTCTGGTCTTTTTTCATATAGGATACATTTTGGGAAAAATAAAACCTTATGTACCTCACTAGGTGGGTAAAATAAGTTCCCCTTATGGTATCCAATACGAATTCAGTAATATATTTTCTTAAGAGAAACATTGTCACTAGATTTGGGGTTCCACAGTTTTTGGTGTTTGATAATGCATCCTATTTTAACGGCATTGACCTCACCCACTATGCCCTTGACAAGGGAATTAAAATCAAGTATTCTGCCAATTATTACTCACAAGGAAATAGATTGGATGATTTTTCAAACAAAACCCTGATCAATATTTTGAAGAATAACGTAGCCACTTGTCATAAAAATTGGCACACTAAACTCTTAAATGTTCTCTAGGCATATCAGATAACCCCAAAGGCTGTTGTTGGAAATTCCCCTTATTTTTTGGTCTACGGAAAGGAAGTTATTTTACCTTCAAACCACTTACTCCCATCATTATAGTTTTCCCAATCCTTTTTATAGGATAATTCTTCTCCTCTTCAATACATGGTTGATTTATTACTTAAATTAGAAGAGGATTCAGAGAAGTCCAAGAACAAATTGTACCAACATCAAAAATTAGTTAAAAGATGGTTTGATGAAAAATATTTGTCTCATAGGAATTTTGAAGTCATAGATTTAGTTTTGAAATTTTATAAACCTCACAAGGACAAAAATGAATACACTAAATTCCAACGCTTGTGGTTATGATCATTCATTGTTACATAAAATATTGTCCCTAGTATTGTCTAATTGCAAACACTAGAGGGTTTCCCTGACCTATCTAGTAAATGTCCAACTTCTTAAGAAATATTCCATATAAGGTAACCCTTAGCTTATCTATACATAGGTGCGGTTTGTTTCTCTTTTTCGGTTTTAGATTGTCTTCTGAATTTTGCTTTTTACAAAACATGGATTTAATAGAGCTTTTCACAAGGATTGTTGATCACTCTTCTACTGATTTTTATTTTTATTTTTGGGGTCAACATGTAAGAGTGTTTTTTCAATAAATATATATCTAAGGGAGTGCTCTTGAATGACATTACCAAATTTTGGTTTCCAAGCCAAGGTAGTGGCTTGCAGTTGAAAGTAATACTATTTTTTTTGTTTCTTGTTAACTAGAACTTGTTGCATTCAAGGATAGGGGGTCTTATCACAAGCCAACCTGACCATGATCATGGGTCCTACTTTGGACTGGAATTACTCACAAGTGGTTACCAAGCCATGGTAATTTATTTTAGTGTTAAAGATAAAAGACAGGAATTCTCCTCACAGTGCTAGCTTGTTTAGTTTCTAGGTAGGTTTTGTAAATGGCATTGCACCACACCAGGAAAAATGTATTGCTTTAGCAAAGTGGGAGTTTCTTTGGAAAAAATTAAAATCCAAAGAAAAACAAAGATAAATCAATAATGGCTTCTTAAATAAATCAATGTGATTCATTGTTTCATGGTTTGGGAATATATGGAAGGTTTCCTAAGGTTCATCACAAACTTCCCTCTCATGCTTTCATGTTGATCGAGGGATACCTCTTTTTCTCCTAGGTGACCTTTTGCAGGTGAGTATCATTACTAATTTTCGCTAGGAAAAAATCAATCATTCAAATTAATGATGTTGGTATGATTGTAATTTTATGAACCCACTCCAAGATCATAAACCAAAAATTTTGTTTCTCATTCTTGCATGTTCTTCCCTGAAATTTTGAATTTTTTCATAAATAACTGCTTCTCCCCATCCAGTCACCATTTGTTTTGGACATAATAGTGTTAGAATAATCAACCCATAGTATTTACCCACTTAGACATTATTTCATTTATTTTGTCTTATTTGCCTAGTCCATGAGTCCCACCATGTGCAAGTAGCTAATTGCCTATCCATAGAGGTCAAACTTGCCATTATTGACTCATGGAGTGCTTTGGAAAGTCATGGGAATCAAATATTCTTTATTCCTGGCCTCCTAGGTGCCCTTCTGCTTTTTCTGCTTTGTTGACTGCTTTTCCAGTTTTTAAAGCACATAAGGAAAGCTAGACTAGGTGAGGTGAACCTGTTTTATTCCCCTTTCATCCTTCACTCTTTCCTCCATGAAAAAGAATGTATGAGCTGCCATTTGACCACTCTTTAGCTTGCCCATGTGCCCTTGCTAATTCGTGGGGTCCTTGATAGATTTGGGATCAGCTTTTTACACCTATGGGGGATTTGCCTACTTTGGGTAAGCCTGCTTTATGGTAGATTTGGATGCTTCCTTATGCATTCGATTTGCTCATGTATTCTATATATTCAGAATCCTATGTTATTACAGGGTTGGCTATTGTACACTTAGTTAATATAATTTTTTGTTACAGCTCCATATTCAGTCTCCATTGTTGATAATTTTGCATGATCAATTGTTAATTGCTGTGAGTGAAATTAATCTACTGCAGGCCTAAATTTCTACATGGTATCAGAGCCATTATAGGTTTTTACTCTCCTCCAAAAATTGTTTTGCAGGTTTGACATCAAGACTGGGAGCCTTCTACTGACAGCCGGGACAGATTTTCTAAAGCTATGGATTCACAGAAAACTATCCTCACTCCCTTCAACTATTTTGAATGGAAATCAGAGATGGAGATCTTGTTGAGAGCGAAAGGCCTCTACAGGGTGACTATGGCAATAGAAGCAGAGCCCAATGCAGCTGCAGAGAAGATCAAATGGCACAATCGGAGAGATGAGGACTATGGCCTCCTATGTCTTAGTATTTCCCGAGACCTCCTTTTCCATCTCGATGGATTGACTTCACCGGATCAAGTATGGGAGAAAATTTCTGAACTCTTAGGAAAGACAGATGAGATGAGGGGACACCAAATCGAAAATTAATTTATTTCCTTGAGTCCCAGTAATTTTGAATCACTGCAGCTATACTTCTCCAAGTTCAAAGCACTAGTTTTGCAGCTGAAACAGTGTGGTATTGAAAAGAAAGATGAGCAGCTCGTATTGTCCATCCTCTCGAAGCTAGGGCCTGATTACTCAGTCTTTTTTTTGACCTTCTATGCCACAAAACTCACAGGTCGAACCTGGAAGATGCCCAGCCTTGCAAATTTCATGGAATCTCTCACACATAAACAAGACAAGCTGGTGATGATGGGCACCATCAAACCTTCCAAAGACCAAGATCTGGTTGCTGGAGATTCGAAGGTGGATTCAAAAAGCAAGAAGAAAGCTAAAAAGCCACCTGAGAAAGGAAGAGACAAGAAGCAGTCTCCAGAGGATCAACAAGGTCCCAAGAAAAATACCCAGAAGAAGAAAAACAAAGGTGATATGAACAAGTGCTCATACTGTTCGAAGGGCAATCATATTGAAAGCTCTTGTATGAAAAAGCAGATATATATGTTAACTCAACCGTTGGAGAAGAATGGAATCTCCCTTCCAGAAGGCTCAAAGAAGAGAGAAGGGGGATCAAGTTCTGATGACAGAGAGAGAGTTCATGCTCTAGTTGCTGGC
>LPNX011018520.1:255998-276453 GCA_001517045.1 Pseudotsuga menziesii
TGAAAGTGATTGGGCAGGTGATAGCACTGACAGGAAGTCCACTTCAGGTTATGTGTTCATGCTTGTAGAAGGGCCAATCAGCTGGTCAAGCAAGAAACAGAGTGCCATTGCACTCTCATCTAGAGAATCTGAGTACAGAGGAGTTGTCAATGCAGCAACTCAGTGTTTATGGTGCAGGGTTTACTTGGAGAGTGTGGTTTCGAACCTGAGTACTCAACTACCATCTACTGTGATAACCAGAGTACCATTCGAATCTGCAAGGATCCAGTTCAGAAGCAGAGAACCAGACACATTGAGATCCACATGCACTACATCAGAGAGCTTGTGCATGATGGCACCATTCACCTACTCTTTTGTTCATCTTCAGAACAAGTAGCTGACATCTTCACAAAATCATTTTGTGAGAAGACCTTCAGCAATCTCAAATCACTGCTGGGGATTGCTGATCATGCTGTCAAAGCATGAGTGGAGACAAGATTCTACAATTTTGTTTTAGAGTCCATGTTTAAGGGAGGATTTTCCCAAGTTGGTTTTGTCTCTTTCCTTGGTTGTATGGACATTGCAGTATGTAAAGGGTGACTAAGCCTTGTTGCTAGGCCCTATATTTTTTATTTATTACTCATAAAGTCAGGATTAAGGTGGGTGTTAGAATAATCAACCCATAGTATTTACCCACTTAGACATTATTTCATTTATTTTGTCTTATTTGCCTAGTCCATGAGTCCCACCATGTGCAAGTAGCTAATTGCCTATCCATAGAGGTCAAACTTGCCATTATTGACTCATGGAGCACTTTGGAAAGTCCTGGGAATCAAATCTGCTTTATTCCTAGCCTCCTAGGTGCCCTTCTGCTTTTTCTGCTTTGTTGACTGCTTTTCCAGTTTTTAAAGCACATAAGGAAAGCTAGACTAGGTGAGGTGAACCTGTTTGATTCCCCTTTCATCCTCCACTCTTTCCTCCATGCAAAAGCATGTATGAGCTGCCATTTGACCACTCTTTAGCTTGCCCATGCACCCTTGCTAATTCGTGGGGTCCTTGATAGATTTGGGATCAGCTTTTTACACCTATGGGGGATTTGCCTACTTTGGGTAAGCCTGCTTTATGTTAGATTTGGATGCTTCCTTATGCATTCGATTTGCTCATGTATTCTATATATTCAGCAGCCTATGTTATTACAGGGTTGGCTAGTGTACACTCAGTTAATATAATTTTGTGTTACAGCTCCATATTCAGTCTCCATTGTTGATAATTTTGCATGATCAATTGTTAATTGCTGTGAGTGAAATTAATCTACTGCAGGCTTGAATTTCTACAAATAGATCCCATTTTAATCAATTAAAATGGGATCCCCTTTTTCCTTATTCGAATACAAATTCAAATTTTATTGTCTTGTTTGTGGGGTTTCATGTTTGTTTCCTTCATTCTTATGTTATTTCATGTTTTTGATTTAATAAAAAATGTTGAAAATATTGTTTTCATGTGTTTTATGTATTGCAAAGATCATACTCTTTATCTAAAATAAGTCATTTGTTCAATCCGCAATCCACAATGTGGATTGAGGGTTTTTGATGTTTCCAAGTTATAATTTTATCCTTTTAGCAACCCGCAACCCACAATGTGGATTGCATATGTCGAGAAGTGTTTTTCAAATAAATAATAAAATCTAGTTCTACATTTCCACAACCTACAATGAGGATTACAGAAATCGAAAAATAAAATAAACAAGCCCAAAAAATTATTCTTCTGCAATCCACAACCTGTAATGCAGATTGCAGATTGCGGAGAAAATAAACTATCGAGTTTGAAAATAGTCACTCCCTCTTTTCTGCAAACCACAATAAGAAATTGCGGATTACAGAAACTAAGAAAATAAACTTTCAAAATTGGTTCTAACAATTTTGTTTCTTCCTCTACTGCTTCGATCATAACCATTAATTTCTTTCAAAATCCATGACCTAGATTTATTTCGCTGTTGAATTTTTGGTTAAATATTTGAAATTTTTACCATTTTTTACCTCTTTCAAACTATGAATTTTACCTTGGTGAGCAATTTTTCACTACAAATTTCGACCAAATCAACAGATTTACTTCCCTCTGTCCAGTAAATTGGAAGGTTTCCCAATCCTTTTACTAGTCCATTGAGCAAATTGGCAAATCAAATTTGGATTTTAATTAATTGTGTTTTGTCATTTTATTATAATTTCTTATTTTCCTACAAATATGGTGAGAAATACGAGAACCAAAACTACCATCAACAAGCTGAAAAGCACCTCTAGCACCCTCTTGATTTTGTTGTGATTTCCTATCATGGATACCATTGAGAACACTCTTCCACCTAAAATATTCATTGACAAGTTTTAAAGGGAGCACTTGAAATCTAGGTAATGCATAGGGCAGCTCAATAGCATCCACGTGGTAAGGATCAAGAAACTAATTGAGGCACCCATTACCTCAGAAATGAGGATTAATCTCTTCCTACCAGAATGGGAAAAGACAAAGAAATGGGAAAATTATTCTTCTGCAATCCACAACCTGTAATGTAGATTGTAAATTGCGGAGAAAATAAACGATCGAGTTTGAAAATAGTCACTCCCTCTTTTCTGCAAACCACAATAAGAAATTGCGGATTGCAGAAACTAAGAAAATAAACTTTCAAAATTGGTTCTCACAATTTTTTTTCTTCCTCTACCACTTCGATCATAACCATTAATTTCTTTCAAAATCCATAACCTAGATTTATTTCGCTGTTGAATTTTTGGTTAAATATTTGAAATTTTTACCATTTTTTACCTCTTTCAAACTACGAATTTTACCTTGGTGAGTGATTTTTTACTACAAATTTCAACCAAATCAATAGATTTACTTCCCTCTGTCCAGTTAATTGGAAGGTTTCCCAATCCTTTTACTAGTGTGAACTACCTCCAAAATTCCCAAATATATGTACTTTTTTTTTATTATTCAACTTTATAATCAAGGCATATACTCAAAAAAGATTCCTAGAATACACGAGAGGTAAGGCCTTGCCATTAAGAGTTTGATTAGTCTCATCTATAATTTATTGGTCAAAGGCTGGAAAGAATGTAATATGATTCATGGTTTTTATGTCTAGAAGGTACAGAAAAAGAAAAGCCTTACCAGTGAAAAACCATAGACAACAGACTGGTACAAAGGGTTGTTAATGCCACTTACAGAGCTTTGGCTGACCATAAATTTCTGATGACAAGTGCTTCATCAGGGCTTGGCAACAAGCACTCCTAAGGGAAAAAAGAAAGACTTCAAAAGGGCAAGTCCTCCCATCAAAAACCAAGGTCCAAAGCTTAGGAAAATGATACAAGGGGGCTAGCGTGGATCCAAAAGTTATGCTCACTCCAAGGAAGAAAATTTGCATACCACTTACCTATGGTATCATGGGGTTTTATCCAAGGTCCAAAAACTACGCTCTCCTTTTTAAAGAAACGGACCTTATAATCCGGCTTATCCAAAGTTTTGATCGCCACATGGGATATGGCTGTCGCAGAGTTTCCAAGGGGAGGTCCACGCTGTCCAGGTGACAGTAGTGAAGCAAATAGGTTTATCCAGTGTGGCTAGAACTTTTCTTGCCTCCACCCAAACTGTGATGATTACGAGACTGGAAACCATAAATTTACATAGCCTAAAGGTGAGGTGTCTCTCTAGCACAATACGCTTGCTTTTACTGAACTCTTTAAGGGAACAGTACATTGTGACTCTTGGAAAGATGTAAAGCCTTCTCGAAGGATCTGCCGGTTCATTGTTACGTTCAAGGATTTGGGGAACCGGTGCAAACACCTATGGATTTTTGGGAGGGGGAGAAAGCTGCACAGGAGCTTATATCCTGAGCCTCAGCGCCTCAGGTAAGCTGGTCTTGCTTTGATTAACTACATTCTCTAAAAAAAATCTTGTATGCACTTCTCCTTAAAGGGATTTAACCGTGGTAAATTTTTTTCGTAGGCATCCGGAGTGGGAAAGGGGTAGCGCGAGCGGGTGGAAGTTCTGGTAAGTAGTGTTAACAGCCTTGTGGCAATGTATGCTGGTCTTTGGTTCACCGGTCAGAGCGGTCTTGTTTTCTCCTTCGTTTGATGTACTTTGCAGAAGAAAGGTTTTGGGGTTTAACGGAGGTGCATGGCACCCAAGCCATGTCGTGGCAGTCAAACTAAGTTATTAAAACGATGTATATTAAAAATGTTTTCTCTGTTTAATTTATTAGTCATCGAATGTTTACTTAGAACTGATATAAAGTTACCTCCTACATATTAGGGTTTTTTTTCCATAAATTCAAGTTCAAATCTCACACTTAACATTTTACTTTTTATTTTTGCATCTAAAAGAAAATCCCCTTCCTCTGAAAAATAAAAAGTAAAAGCCAGCCCTTAGACTGCCTCTAGCGATGACCGGTATGAAGCGCTACCAAACAGTAAAAAGGAAAGAATTGGTTAAACATTTGCATCAGGGTTTTCTCACTAGTTTTTTTTTACATAACAACAAAGAATTCTATTCCAGCATAACCAGGTTAGCTCTCTTGTACTTAATGGGATATTAAGATAAAATTTTACGGCTTTCTCCTACATAATAGGATATGAAATACATCTTTACAGCTTTCTTCTTCTTAACAGGAATTCAAAATAAACATTTACGGTTTCCTTCTACATAGCAGGCATTAAGTTATACGTTTACAGCTTTCTTCTACATAACAAGATATAAGTTAAACATTTACAGTTTTTCTTCTATGTAAAAGAATATAAATTAAACATTTACATTAGCTAGAACAAAACAATTTCTTCACTTCATACACCAAACCTGTAAATCTGTTGCGCCGACTATAGTGGAAGCAGCCACATTCCTCCCAGCCATAGACTAGGTTCAACTCCCTTGCCTTCTAGTCACCCCCAAGCCAAACCTCCAGAAGACAGCCGGGACCCCTAACTCCAGGACTCCAAAAATTCGATCATACACAGGCAATATTGCCCACAGCAAGTACTCTCTGAGGAGTCTTCTAGCTCAGCATACTCAGCAGCGTCCTGCCTACACCGTATTCCCTCCTTTTCTTTACCTAGGTCTTTTCCCATTAGCCCTCTCCCCTTCCTTCCTGGAATTCCCAGGGCTTAATGGTAATCCCCCTTTTCCAGGGATGTGTCTGTGTTGCTTTTTCTGCACATCTGAAACTTCATTAATCAGTCTCTGGAGTTAGCTGGTCCCTGTCCACACTGTCTTCTGCAGGTTTCCTCTTTTAACCTGGCTGCTTCCACTATACTCACCACATGCAAATTTATAATAAATAAATGTCAAAGCTCTCAAGGTATTTATTACATCATTCCTCCCGGACTCATTGGATGGGTCATTAACAGCCATATCTTATTATTATGAAATAGAAATTAAAAATAATACCATTCAAGTAGGAAATTGTCTGGGGGAATTACATCCTCACCCCCTTAATTTAAACACTATCCTCGGTGTTCTTCATTTAATGGTTCAACAAACAAACTAGGGTACTTTATTCACATTACGTCCTCTAGTTCCCACGTTACCTCCTCGGGACTAAAGTGCTTCCATTGCACCTTTACCTGAGCGATGACTCGGTTCTGAAGCACCGTCTCTTTCCTATCCAGAATGCATGCAGGTTCCACCTGGAACTCTCCTTCGGGTTCCACCTTTACCACATTCCAATCGATAATATGAGTTGAGTCATATATATATATTTTTAACAATGAAACGTGGAAAACATTGTGTATCTTTAAATGAATAGGCAGGGCCAGCTTGTAAGCTACAGGCCCGATTCTCTCAAGGAATTGGAAGGGTCCACAAAATCTTGGAGCCAATTTCTTACAGCTCCCCAATTTGATGGAAATCTTCTTAGGTTTGACCCATAGGTACATGTGATCACCTACACAATATTCCTTGTGCTTTCTTTTTTGATCAGCGTAATACTTTTGTCATTCTTGGGCTACTTTCAGGTTCTTCTGTACTTCACGAACTGTTTGCTCCATCTCCTGTACCAGTTCAAGCCCAATTAGCACGTGATCCATAGGATTATCCCAACTGACAGTGGTATTACACTTCCTACCGTATAGTATTTCGAATGGACTCATTTTTGCTGAGGCCTGATAACCATTATTATAGGCGAACTCTACTAGGTGCAGGTAGTTTTCCCACTGAGTGGGTATTTTCATGACATACATCCTTAACATGTTTTCAATGGTCTAGTTAGTACGCTCTGTTTTCCCATCTGTCTCCGGATGATAGCTGGTGCTAAAGTTAATCCGGGTTTCTAAACTTGCAAATAAGGATTTCCAGAAGTTGGATGTAAATTTCACATCCCTGTCTGATATTGCCATTTTTGGTGTGCCATGTAGTCGGAATATCTCTTTTAGAAATATTTTAGCGATATCAACTTCCTTATGCATGGATTTTACTGGGATAAAATGAGCATATTTTCTTAATTTGTCCACCACCACCATGATAGAGTCATGTTGCTTCTGTGTTTTTAGAAGACCAGTGATGAAATCTAAGGATATGATCTCCCATTTCCATTGGGGTATCATCAGAGGCTACAACAATCCAGCTGGATGTCCATATTCTATCTTAACTTGCTGGCATTCTATGCATTTGGACAAATATTCAATTACATCAGTTTTTAAACTGGGCCAAAAGAACTGCTTCCTCAGGGAAGTTACCATCTTTTGGTAACCTGGATGGCCTGCAAAAGGAGGTTTGTGCATCTCATTCATGATAAACAATTTGACTTCTAACACATTAGGTATGTACAACCTACTCTTAAACCAAATAAAACCTTTTTCTTCAATCTTAAAAGCTACCATGTCCAGTTTTATCTCAGGATTCTGAATCTTACTGAGTAACTCAATGTAGTTACTCTCCTGAGTGCTTCCTGCCTTGACCCTGTCCAAGAGGCCACTCTTGGGCTGACTCGAGGTTAACTTACTAATAACATGAGTCCTTCGACTCAAGGCATCTACAACCTTGTTTTCCTTACCTGTTATGTGCTTTACCTCGAAGTCGAACTCGCTGAGGAAGGCCAACCACCTTGCTTGTCGAGCGTTTAGTCCGAACTGTGTGAACAAATTTTTCACACATGTGTTATCTGTTAGTAGCAGGAATTTCCTTCCCAGCAGGTAGTGCCACCACATTTTCAGGGCGTGCACCACGGCGTCCAGTTCTAAATCATGGACCCCATAATTATGTTCATGTTCTTTCAACTTACGTGATTCGTAACAGAATACATGTCCTTCTTGGGATAACACCCCTCCTACTCCTTCCAAACTAGCATCGATGCAGAGAGTGTAATTTTTAAGGGGATCAGCTACCTTTAGGAATGGGGCCTTCGTCAGTAACTCTTTAAGTTGGTCAAATATTTCTTGACATCTGGAGGTCCAAGTGAACTTCACCCCCTTCTTCTGTAAGGAAGTAATGGGGTAAGCAATTTTGGAAAACCCCTCGATAAATCTCCTGTAATAGCCGGTGAGTCCCATAAATGACCGGATATCAGCCACATCCTTGGGTACTGTCTAGTTGGATATGGCTTGAATTTTCTTGGGGTCCACTACAATTCCCTCCTCGGATATGATATGTCCCAAGTACTGGATTTCAGTCTTAAAGAATTCACACTTCTCCAATTTGGCATACAGTTGGTGCTCCCTTAGGGTCTGCAATACTGTCCTCAAATGATGCTCATGCTCTTCTTGGTTTTTTGAATAAATAAACATGTCATCGATGAAAATTAGTACAAACCGATCGAGATATTTGTTAAATATGCCATTCATCAGGAACATGAAAGTGGCAGGGGCATTGGTTAAGCCAAAAGGGATTACTACAAATTCGTAGTGTCCATAGCGGGTTCTGAAAGCGGTTTTGTTTATGTCCTCACTCTTTATATGGATCTGGTGGTAGCTAGAATGTAAGTCCAGCTTAGAAAATACCCTTGCCCCTCCTACTTGATCGAACAAGTCATTCATTCTAGGCAGGGGATACTTATTTTTTATGGTCACCTTGTTTAGGTGTCGGTAGTCAATACAGAGTCTTAAGGTCCCATCCTTCTTTCTAACGAACAAGACCGGTGCACCCCAAGGGGATACAATAGGTCTGATGTACCCCTTTTCCAACAGCTCTTGCAACTGAATCTTTAGTTCAGTTAGCTCTAGGATGCTCATCCGATAAGGAACCTTTGACACCAGTGTGGATCCAGGTAGTAACTCGATAGAGAAATCAATCTCCCTTTGAGGGGGCAGGCCAAGTATCTCCTCAAGGAACACATCAGGAAACTCCTCAAGGACCGGGTGTTGTTTTACAGAGGTTTGTTTTTCATTTAGGAGCAAGTCGGTAACCTTAACAGCAAGGAGTTTACAGCCCTTCTTTAAGCATTTATTTAGCTGCATGGCTGAAATTTGTCTTACCGAGACAGGTTTGGGAAACCCTTTTATTGTTTGAAGGACTTGGTCTTCGGTAATGTAGGTAAAGGTCTTTTCATAATAGTTCAGCACTACCCTGTTCTTTTCTAACCAGTCCATTCCAATGATCATGTCATATGATCCCAACGGTAAGATTTTTAGGTCAATTTTGGTTTTATGGTCCTGCAGCTAAATTTCACAGTTAGTAACATAATCTGTTACCTTCCTTTTTTCCCTGGTGGCCAACTGAACCCACCAGGGTCTTATATGTTTTTCCTTAGCTAGTTGGCAGAGTTCCACCGTCCCCAGAGAAATGTAACTCAATGTAGCTCCTGGATCAATTAACACAGATATAGCATGGTTCAAAACAATACCTTCAATTTCCACTATAGTAGACTGATGGTGGCTTGTCGGTCTTCTAAGGCTGCATTAATGTAGTGGAAACTCCTGCCAATTTCCCCAACTGTCGATGCTCCTTGTATGTTGTGGATGCTATTACTATCCCCCGTCAGGCATGGGAAATATCTCTTCATATGGTGTCCATCACACTCCCAGCAGGTCAGGGGTTCCCTGGGTGCCCCTTCAGTCCTTTTCACCCCCAGACTGGCTGGTTTTGTGTATCCTGGTGGGGGTGGTCTGCATTTTGTATAAGGGCCTCCTAGGGTATTCTTCTAGCTATTTTTGTATGGTGATGGTCTGAACCCCCTTTTCTGCTGGCTGAACCTTTCAAGTTTCCTATCTTTCCATGTCCTGAATGAGTCGTTTCGCTATTTGTACTGCTCATAACATAGCTGGGCTTTCCTTAGTACCTCATCTAGAGTCTTCGGGTTGTCGAATTCGATTTTGTCCTTGTAAGCTTGTGGCAAGCAGCTCAGGAATCTCTGTACCTTCACCTTTTCTTCCTTAATGTATGGTACAAACCTTAGTAGGTCCAAGAACTTGTTAATGAGCTCTTCCATGTTCAACGAGCCGAGTCTTAACTCGTAGAATTCTTTGGTTTTCCTTTCGTAGTAATTCTCAGATAAGTACTATTTTTTAAACAGTCTTTTGAATTATGCCCATTCCATGGTCTTTTCCTTGAGTCCCTGTGAGATCTTGAGGTCCTGCCACCAAATACTAGCCTTACCCTTGAGGTTTTAAATTGCCATTCAGACTTTCATGTTACTCGAATAGTTGTAGATCTGAAAATATTTCTTGATGTCCAGCAGCCATGCCTCTGCTTCTTCACCTGTCTTGGATTCCCCGTCGAAACTAGTGGGTTTGATCTTCTTGAATTCACCTTCCAGGTGATCAACCTTTCTTTTTCCATTAGTTTTGACCTGATTTTTAGAGTTCTGGGTCTCGTTAGATGAACTATCCTTTCTTTCAGCACTTTCCGCCCTTTCGGGACCTTTTCTGGTTTCGGTACGAGGCTCCTTATCGTTGTTTTTCTCATGCAGACTTTGCAACAGGATTTCATTAATCTCCTGTTGTTTCTCCTGCGCCCTTTTTAGCTGTTCGTTGTCTGCCTTATAACTCTGTATCTCCACAATTAAGTGCCTCATTGTTTCCAGTACTTGACTAGCCTCAGAATGTTCTATTGTTGGTTGTGTGATCGGTGGTACTTGTTCCATATTTTCTGGTTGGTTTTCGTTCTCCACCGGAGAGGCCATGACAATTCTTCCAATCGATCAAGATAACAACAACCTATGGGTTCTGTAAAAAAAATTTCAACGCAACAGGCCGATAGATGTTAGGGTGCTGTCAAACCTTACATTCATATATATATAAAACACAAAAAAAAAAACAGGAAATGATGTGTGCCCATCAGGCTACAGGGCTTAATCCTGCACTCTGATACCATATGTGAACTACCTCCAAAATTCCCAAATATATGTACCCTTTTTTTTTCTTTTTTTTTATTCAACTTTATAATCAAGGAATATACTCAAAAAAGCTTCCTAAAATACCCGAGAGGTAACGCCTTGGCATTAAGAGTTTGATTAGTCTCATCTGTAATTTATTGGTCAAAAGCCGGAAAGAATGTAATATGATTCATGGTTTTTATGTCTAGAAGGTACAGAAAAATAAAAGCCTTACAGGTGAAAAACCATAGACAGCGGACTGGTACAAAGGGTTGTTAATGCCACTTACAGAGCTTCGACTGACCACAAATTTTTGATGACAGGTGCTTCATGAGGGCTTGGCACCAAGCACTCCTAAGGGAAAAAAGAAAGACTTCAAAAGGGCAAGTCCTCCCATCAAAAACCAAGGTCCAAAGCTTAGGAAAATGATACAAGGGGGCTAGCGTGGATCCAAAAGTTATGCTCGCTCCAAGGAAGAAAATTTGCATACCACTTACCTATGGTATCATGGGGTTTTATCAAAGGTCCAAAAACTGCGCTCTCCTTTTTAAAGAAACGGACCTTATAATCCGGCTTATCCAAAGTTTTGATCGCCACATGGGATATGGCTATCGCAGGGTTTCCAAGGGGAGGTCCACGCTGTCCAGGTGACAGTAGTGAAGAAAATAGGGTTATCCAGTGTGGCTGGAACTTTTCTTGCCTTCACCCAAACTGTGATGATTACGAGACTGGAAACCATAAATCCACACAGCCTAAAGGTGAGGTGTCTCTCTGGCACAGTACGCTTGCTTTTACTAAACTCTTTAAGGGAACAGTACATTGTGACTCTTGGAAAGATGTAAAGCCTTCTCGAAGGCTCTGTCGGTTCATTGTTACGTTCAAGGCTTTTGGGAACCGGTGCAAACACCTATAGATTTTCTGGAGGGGGAGAAAGCTGCACAGGAGCTTACAGCCCAAGCCTCAGCGCCTTAGGTAATCTAGTCTTGCTTTGATTAAGTGCGTTCTCTAAAAAATTCCTGTATGCAATTTTCCTTAAAGGGATTTAACCCTGGTAAAAAATTTTCGCAGGCATCCAAAGCGGGAAAGGGGTAGCACGAGCGGGTGGCAGTTCTGGTAAATGGTGTTAATAGCCTTGTGGCGATGTATGCTGGTCTTTGGTTCGTCGGTCAGAGCGGTCTTGTTTTCTCCTTCGCTTGATGTACTTTGCAAAAGAAAGGTTTTGGGGTTTAACGGAGGTGCATGGCACCCAAGCCACGTCGTGGCAGTCAAACTAAGTAGCGTCCCTACTCTGTGGTAAGGTTTGAAAATGCGGACGGCTGTGAGCCCTTCTTTCTGTAAAACACCCCATTTTTTTATTTACGACCATAAGCAGAGGACTGAGGTTCGGCTGAAGAGACGGGTCTCTATTTATTTCTGTGCAAAAGAACAGACTGTTCTTCTCTGTCCTTTAATGTAATTTGATGAAAGAACTAACTATTTTAGGTCATTTTAATCGTGTCTTTTAATGTATTTCTATGTAAAAGAATGGACTATTTCTTTTCTCTGTCTTTTAATTTACTTCTGTGAAAAGAACTGGCTGTTTTTTTTTTATCATTTAAATCCTGTCTTTAATGTGGTATGAGCTGTCCAAGGCGTCCCAAATGATATCAATGCCTCCCTTAATGTTTACTGAAAAAGATTATTGATAATCTAGAACTTAAGTTTATGCTGTTGTTAAAGTTTTTAAGCAGCCCCCGATCTCCTGTCTGATCTTCTGAATAGACGAGTCTCCAATCCCTACCCTTGTTATTAAAGAAAAAGTGGTTGTGGTTGGGTATCATATTAAAAAAAAATGCACTGAGTTCTTTTTTTGGATGAGGAAAACGCTGGGACAAGCCCATGCAGACCGTGGGACTATACGAATGGGCCTTTGAACTCCCCATAGCTAAAACGTTACAGAGTTAAAAAAAATAGACCGTGGCTGGACCTTTCAACCGTAAAAAGGTTGGGATACGTTTGGGAAAGTCATCAATGTTTAAAAAAAAAATTTAACAGCGTGAGTAACCCCGACCTAAACCAATTTTTTGGCAGGACTTAAGGGAGTCCGAGGGGTCACTAAATAGGTTTTCTTCGTAGCTATCAAGTTACGGCTGCTATAGGTTGACACCCAGGTCCAAAGGGAGAAGTGCTGGAGTCGACACGTTTCCCATCTTAAAGAAAAAATCATCCTTATCAAAGTTCATTCTTGCGTATTCACACCACCGTTAGGGTTTATCCATTGCATAAAATGATGTATATTAAAAATGTTTTCTCTTTTTAATTTATTAGTTGTCGAATGTTTACTTAGAACTGATATAAAGTTACCTCCTACATATTAGGGTTTTTTTTTCCATAAATTCAAGTTCAAATCTCACACTTGACATTTTACTTTTTATTTTTACATCTAAAAGAAAATCCCCTTGCTCTGAAAAATAAAAAGTAAAATCCAGCCTTTAGACTACCTCTAGGGATGGCCGGTATGAAGCGCTACCAAAGAGTAAAAAGGAAAGAATTGGTTAAACATTTGCATGAGGGTTTTCTCACTAGTTTTTTTTTTTACATAACAACAAAGAATTCTATTCCAGCATAACCAGGTTAGCTCTCTTGTACTTAACAGGATATTAAGATAAACTTTTACGGCTTTCTCCTACATAATAGGATATGAAATACATGTTTATAGCTTTCTTCTTCTTAACAGGAATTCAAAATAAACATTTACGGTTTCCTTCTACATAACAGGCTATAAGTTATACCTTTACAGATTTCTTCTACATAACAAGATATAAGTTAAACATTTAAAGTTTTTCTTCTATGTAAGAGAATATAAATTAAACATTTACATTAGCCAGAACAAAACAATTTCTTCACTTCATACACCAAACCTATAAATCTGTTGCGCCGACTATAGTGGAAGCAGCCACGTTCCTCCCAGCCGTAGACTAGGTTCAGCTCCCTTGCCTTCTAGTCACCCCCGAGCCAAACCTCCAGAAGACAGTCGGGACCCCTAACTCCAGGACTCCAAAAATTCGATCATACACAGGCAATCTTTCCCACAGCAAGTACTCTCTGCATAGTCTTCTCACCCAGCATGCTCAGTGGTGTCCTTCCTACACCGTATGCCCTCCTTTTCTTTGCCTAGGTCTTTTCCCATTAGCTCTCTCCCCTTCCTTCCCGGAATTCCCAGGGCTTAATGGTAATCCCCCTTTTCTAGGGATGTGTTTGTGCTGCTTTTTCTGCACATCTCACACTTCATTAATCAGTCCCTAGAGTTAGCTGGTCCCTGTCCACACTGTCTTCTGCAGGTTTCCTCTTTTAACCTGGCTGCTTCCACTATACTCGCCACATGCAAATTTGTAATAAATAAATGTCAACGCTCTCAAGTTATTTATTACATCAGTCCTCCCAGACTCATTGTCTAGGTCATTAACATCCATATCTTATTATTATGAAATAGAAATTAAAAATAATACCATTCAAGTAGGAAATTGTCTAGGGGCATTACAACTAGTCCATTGAGCAAATTGGCAAATCAAATTTGGATTTTAATTAATTTTGTTTTGTCATTTTATTATAATTTCTTATTTTCCTACAAATATGGTGAGAAATACGAGAACCAAAACTACCCTCAACAAGATGAAAAGCACCTCTGGCACCCTCTTGATTTTGTTGTGATTTCCTATCATGGATACCATTGAGAACACTCTTCCACCTAAAATATTCATTGACATGGTTTAAAGGGAGCACCTGAAATCTAGGGAATGCATACGGCAGCTCGATAGCATCCACGTGGCAAGGATCAAGAAACTAATTGAGGCACCCATTACCTCAGAAATGAGGATTAATCTCTTCCTACCAGAATGGGAAAAGACAAAGAAAAGGGAAACCGATTCCATTACCAACAAATCCCAATTACACCTAGAGCATGCTAAGTATGAGGACATTGAGTATTTATTGAATCCATCTTCCAAGTGGTGAGATTCCCTTGGCGAATCTTAAATCATTATTTTGTGATTCCCATGTATATGGGAGATTCGTTCCTTTATACTATTTTGTAATTATTATTTAAAGGGGCTTAGATCTCATAGGAAAGAGGGGGTGATAATACCATGCGAGGAGAGAACTAGGGACTCTCTTTATTTTGGTAATTGTAATTTTTTGGAACTTCAATAAAATTCAAACAAATTCTTTGCATCTTTCCTTTGTTATCTTCATTAAATTTCTTTGACGAATTTTGGTTTTTCAATTCAATTATCATTATAATTATGTTTTATATTTTTAGATATTAAATTCATTAACCTGTGTGATTGATTTCTCGCCACGTGATTTATGTGTAATCTGTAATTAAACACAATTGTTTGTTTAATTTATAGGATTCACTTTTTGCAGTTATCAAACAATTATCTTCACTTTGTAATGATAATTTGTGAATTAACATATAATTGGCATAATATTCTTATGATCTTAACTCTTTGGATATTATTTAATTCAATGGTATTGTCTTATTTTGTTTAAAGTTTTATTATTACAACAATAAAATAGTAATAAATAGGTAACTATTCCTAATAGTAATTAATAATATTAAAATATAGTTTATGAAGAGAAGTGTCTCTTCAATATGTGATGGCCAAGACATATTTAAGGAAACCATATACATTGTAATTTATCATCCATTCAATTATTATTCATTTATACATTTAATTATTTGAAGATGGAACATCTTCCTCCCTAGACCTCGATACAGTCTGACTTAATCCGGATACGGTTTATCCATTACACTCAATACAGTGTAACATTGGTGTCAGAGCTATACAGCCCTTGGTCATTATTTACACTGTGTAAATTTATTTTTTAGGGTTTCCCTGAAATATAGGACATTGTCCAAAAAATAAAAGAAAAAAAGAAAACTTAAAAAAAAAAATTAAAAAGGTAAAGAAAAGAAAAGAAAGAAAAAAGTTAAAAAGAAAAGATAAAAGAAAAAAAAAGTAAAAAAACAAAAGAAAGGAAAAATAAAGTAAAACCAACACATGGTTTTGCTTTCCAACTTCAACCCAAGCATACCACGTATCCCTACGAACAAAAACAATATTAATATTATTATATAATATTTTAAAACTTATTAATCCACATTTTAATAAAACATTTAAATATAATATTTTATATTTTATATTTTATTTCAACACATTAATAATTATAATAATTATTATTAATTCATTAATTATTTCAAAGACATTAGTTGAGAAATTGGAGAAGGTCATCAATTCCCTCTTGCAAACCAAGAAAAATTCAGAGAAGAAATGAAAAATAACAAGGCACTTAAGAAATAAATCAAAGAAGATGTTGTTCTAGTACTAGGAAGAAAACTTGATGACAAAGTAGACATCATGCATGAGAAACAAAAAGAGTTAGATGACAATATTTCTGTGATGACACAGAACATGAGCACCATGGCAAAGAACTTGAGCATCATGACACAAGAACCAGAATACCATAATGGAAATGTTACAAAAACTAAGCTCTAATACAAACGATATGAGTAACTTAGATATGTTGGACCACTGTATTAAAAAAAATGAGAGTAACAATATTGATCAAGACCAGGAGACTAAATATTGTAGGGATGACCAAAATACCAATAATATATTTGATAAAGATGAGTTCGACCAAGATCATAATGAGAGTCAAGGAAGTATCGTTGACAATAAGGAATATCCATATAATGACAAAATATGGATCCTACAATATGCAAAGGAATCAGATATCATAGATTCATCTTCTACATTAACTCTTCTCCCACCCTGGAGAAACCTAAATGCAACACTATCAGGTGACTTCGAATGTGAGAAGCCTCATAAAACACCACTTCTCGAGATAACTTGTAAGGATAATAAAATGAAAACATTACGTGATGACATCCTAAGCATCGTAGGATAAGCGACTTCTAAAATAAGGCTTGATATGGTTTTACTTTACATCTCATGTATATGTTTATCCATCAATACAATATTTATCAAGAAATTTTGATTTGACTATAATGTTACCTTCAATCATATTCCTTTAGTAGAATAGTTTACAATTAATATCATCCTTAATTTTGTTATAAATATTTAAATCTTCCCAACAGGAAGATGGATCTAACTCGATCCACCCACTAAATGTTAGTTGAGGCCTAATATCTGTAGGATGTTTCCATACAAAACAACTTGGGGGTATAACCGTCCTTGCATAGGATTGTTCGAAGCCTTTCACGTTGGGATTTCTCCTTTTGCTGCTTCCATGTAATTTCTAACATTACATCCCCCATGAATCAAATTTCTCTCTCTCTCTCTCTCTCTCTCTCTCTGTCTCTCTCTCTCCACCCCAACAATCCCACTCTTAAAACCCTACCCTCATTCCCCTTCGCTTTTTCTAACCCCATCCTTTCTTCCTTTCTCTTCCTAACCCATACCACCTGCGTCTACCGCTCTCTCTCCTCTCTTCTCACTAACCCATACCCCCTCTCCCACTATTTCTCTCCCCTATATACCATTTAAAAAAGACTTTCATGTTTAACAAATCAAAATCATGATAAAAACAAAGAAATATTTATTTCAAAAATTATATTAAAAAAATTAAAATCATTATATTAAACTAAAGTAATATTTTTTTATTTTATTAAAAAATATCATTAAAATTATTATATTAAAAAGATTATAAAAAAACAAGATAATATTTTTTTATTCTTTTTAAATAAAAAATTTAATAAAAAAAATTCTAAAATAAATAGATAATATATATTTTTTATCTTTCGTGATCAAACTTGATCTTAAAAAAGAAACCTAAAGGTCGATTGGAGTTTCCTCTTCTCCCCTAGAATAACAATCGCATCTCCCTAGTTTATACTCTTCCGGTTAAACTTTTGGTTGCAGTTTCTAAAATATAGGGATTAACCCTATGCATTGACTATTCCGAAAGGTGGATTCGAGTTTCCTCTCTGCTCGGCTGGCGTGATATTTGCATCTATATCACTGGTATATTATTTCAATTAGACTAGAATTAAGAGAACACAAGGCACGTAGAATTACGAGAAGAATGGTTGACATTAAATCTTTAGTAAAGAAACGGGCTTTATCTGTTGGAAAAAGAGTGTAAACCTCAGTATGGGCTAGAATTGTCATTTTTGTAAAATATTATTAAATATAACATGTGGACTTAAATTAAATTTAAAATATTTAAAATTGTATATATATAAAACAACATAAATTAAAACCATAAACATTGAATTATCCATTTCGTCAACATTTTCACTCTAAAAAAATGGTTTATAGCATGATAGATTTGATCTCTCTAATAGATCCATTTTTAAATGGATCTATACTAAGTTTTGTTAATAGACCAACAATATCCAGAGAATGGATCGACCAGTAATTTTGTTATTAGAATTATGTGGAATGAGGTATTGTCACGATTGCAATGAGCAGAAAAAACATACACCTTATGTGTAACAAAGTAAAAAAATAAAAATTACATTGATTCCAGTAGTAAAACTAGTGTCACAGCTTCATGATTCAAAATCCCAACTCCTCAATGTTTTTTGAATCAAGACACAAGACATATCCCAACGAACAAGAATATTTAAAAAAAAAAAAATCAAACTGCCAATTTATTTTAATTAAAATTTATTTTTTAATGATTTTTAATTAAAAATATAATTAAATATAGTTTAATACAGAATTGACGAAGACTATATAGAATTAAATAAAGACTTCCATGTCAGAGGATTGGTTTGAACGAACTGGACGAATTAACCACAAACACACAGTCTAAAAAAAGAGTCATGTTTACGAAACCCTATATATAAATATATTGAAATTTTTAATTTTATTTTTATTTTTACAAATAGAATTCTTAAAATCTCCTTGCTAGATAGAGTTCAACAAAATACAAATAATATAAAAAATAATAAAATGACAATGGTAAAAAAACAATTACAAAGCAAAAATAATTCTAATTAATATGTTAAAAACTCATATACAATATAATATTATATTAAAAACGAAATCATCGAATTAAATAAACCAATAATTTTTCTCTAAAAAAATATTTATCATACTTCCATATTATTACACTTCACTCAAAGCAATCTCCGATGCTAACATTATTCAGAATAAAACAAACTAATAATTAACACAAACGTGATATGAAATATAAACATAAAACAAAAAATATTCATTAAAGCCAAGTATATAACTATAACGAAATCAAGTGCGTTCAACCTATATTTTCATTCATAGTGGTATTGCTGCTTGTTATATATATAAAACGGTTCAATTTCAAAAAGCAAACCTACATTCCTGCCCACAGGAAAAGAGCAGGCAACTGTCTCAATCCCTAATTCTCCGATAAAGAGACACTGTTTAAACGTTGGGCTTGATACCAACTTTAAAGCTAATAAAAAACACATTACATTTTCTTGGTAAATAATTATATTTCAAATTAAACTAATTTAATTAAACCGTAATTTTTTTATATAATATAATTTTTATATTTTTATTGTTATATTTTGATATGTTATTATAATAATTTTATACTTTAAAATTAATGTTTTGTTTTAAAAAAATATAATGTATTTTAAAATTATTTTAGTTTATTAATATTAACTGGAATAAAAAGACAAATTATGTTGCCATTGGCTATTGGTATAGAGAAAAAAATAAATTTCGGAGTGGATTTTTCGAATAATGGAGTTGGTGTCAACGAGTTATGGAGAAGGAATAAAGCCGTTGCCTCCCCTCCTTTTCTATGGGGGAATCTGCTTTTATTTTTGAAAGTGAACTGTTTAGATTTTTGAAATTTCAACCGTTGGATTTTCTTAGTTGAATTTTCAAATTTGATGTTTGCTTTTTCAAATTAAGAGACTCTTGGATTTTTTGTTATTTGATGAGGGTGGGATGCATCTATATTCACTTTCAATTGCATTCCTGAAAACTCTGTCCTCTACAAAGCCATGGAAGATATCCTTGGCTACCGATATCACTGGATGGAGCAATGGAAAATGGCCACTTATAAATTTCTGAGCAGTTTGGACATTAATGGCGATGGTGGTTATGCTGCTATAAAGAAATCCTTTGTTTCTTTCTAATTTTGCTGTCCATGTTTTTGAATTAAAATTGATGCCATTCTGCCATTTTCTTTTTAAAGTGCGGCGGTCCTGGAAATCAATAGAAGTGCAGCTGTCCTGGAAATCAAAAGAAAACTCCGTGGAAATAATCGTGCCCAATAAATAACCAGCTTGGACGTTGATGGCGATGGGGACACTGCTGCTACTATCTGTTTCTTTGCATTGTTTGTAACCTGAAATCAGAGGTAAGGAAATCCTTTCTTTCAATTTCAATTTCGATTTGCATATTTTTTAATTAACATTATTCAGATAAGTCTCTATTCTTCCATTTATTTTTTAAGAGTTTTTAGAGTCAATTCTGTAATTGTGGGTTCAATTTTGGTTTTAGCTTTTCTCAAATTAACTTTAGTCTCTACTCTTCCATTTCTTCACATTTCGTTTTTAAGAATCTTTAGATTCAATTATTTAATTTTGGGTTCGGTTCTGTTTTCACTATTTTTTTATCTTATTGGGGAAGTATGGTTTGATAAATTTTAAGATTTTCTCAA
Organism: Pseudotsuga menziesii; assembly: GCA_001517045.1. Classification (NCBI taxonomy): domain Eukaryota; kingdom Viridiplantae; phylum Streptophyta; class Pinopsida; order Pinales; family Pinaceae; genus Pseudotsuga; species Pseudotsuga menziesii. The sequence continues at coordinate 275,923 of LPNX011018520.1, forward strand.
ATTAAAATCTCTTGTAATTAGTTTATGCCATTTCTAAAAGATCTTGTAAATAGTTTAATAGCATTTTTACAAACCTCATCAAATCGCTCCGATTGTTTTTTTTGGATATTCTCATTATAAATGATGAACATTAAAGTGTTTATGCGTAGCTACGGGGAAGGGGCGCTTGGGTTGTCAAAGTTCAAGTGTACAATAGGGTATTACATTATTTTGAATCTGAGAGATAGCTAAAAATGAATCTTCATAATGGTTTGGTTTGGTTCCAGTTGGTTTATGTTTTTATGTGTCATTTAAGTTTATCGAGAATATTTAACTTTGAGTTATACTCTTCCTCTATCGACTAGATCACCAAACAGAACAACCACCAAATTTACTTTAATTTATTGACAATTTTCTTACCTAACAAGAAAACTATGTTTGTGAAAGTTTCGTGGATTTCCTTTTTTTCATTAACACTGTACGCTGCCCCACTAACTGCCAGTATCTGCTATGTCTTTTCCTGAGGTCAAAAAACTTATATATATATATATA
>LPNX011018520.1:280234-322705 GCA_001517045.1 Pseudotsuga menziesii
GATAGAGATGGAGTGAGAGGGAGATAGAGAGGGAGATAGAGAAGGAGGGACAGGGAGACAGAGGGAGGTAGAGTGAGAGAGAGGGAGAGAGAGGGAGTGAAAGAGGGAGAGAGAGAGGGAGAGAGAGAGGAAGATGGAGAGGGAAAGAGAGAGGAAGAGGGAGAGAGAGAGAGATATAGGTATAAATAGAGAGCTAGCCTCTCTATATAACACACACTCATCCACACTCAGTTGTAGCGCATAGCCGAGGAAGAGAAAGACAGTGGGGCAAGGAAGAAAGAGGTTACTGCTGTAAGGAGATCATCTTACTATTTTGGGGTTTTACTTTTGGTGTTGATTCTATCTCTAAGGAAGTTGCGGGGTTTTCTCCATTTATGGTTTCCCTGAGGAAAAACATTGTGTTCAATGTCTCTTGTGTTTGATTGTTGTGCTTGTTGTTCTCTCATTTAAAGATCCTAATTTTTATTTGCTAGCTTAATGTTAAAAATATAACATGGTATGAGAGCTAACGTGAGAAGAAGACATTGTGCAGTTGTGGAAACTAGGGCTTCCTACTTTGTGGATCTCTCTCCATAGATTTTCAGCAAAAGAAGGTTGGAATAACTCTCCTCCTTAGGGCGCATCTTTCTGTTGAAGCAGAATCCAATTCTGAGGTTTTTCAATTTTGGACCCAACATTGCTGCCGAAAATTAGGGATTTTCACTGAAGAGGATTTTTTCAGCGAGCCGAGGCCTGGATTGATATCCTCCTCAAAGTAGAAGTTAGGAATCAAATTCAAAGCATTTGGTTGGATATAACTCCAGAAAAACAAAACCCTAATATTCTCCTCAACGAGCACTACAGGATTTCAGCTCCAAATTCAGATCCGACATCTTGAACTGGTAAGATCTAAATATTTTATATTTCCATTTGAGGTTCTTAGTTAATATGTCTCATCATACCAAGCTTGATGAAAAGCTTGAGGGAGTTGATAACTTCCAAGCCTGGAAGTATAGGATCTCCTTGGTCCTGGAAGAAAATGAGTTGGGCTCCTATATCGATGAGGAGGTTCTAGTTCTAGAGGGAGATGAAGCTAAGGCCTTACACATGAAGAAGATGGTTATGGCAAAGAGGATCATTGTTGATTCTATCAAGGATCGCCTCATACCACAGGTGTCCTCCCTCAAGACACCTAAAGCCATGTTTGATGCCCTAACCAAATTATTTGAAGGGAAGAACATAAATCGAAAGATGACTCTGAGAAACCAACTAAAGAATGTGAAGATTGAGAATGTAGAAACCATCTAGTCTTAGTTCACAAGAGTTTCTTAGATCAAGGAACAACTGGAAGTAGTAGATGAAGAAGTGGAGAATGCTCAGATTGTAATGACCACCTTGAATGGTCTACCTAGATCATGGGACTACTTTATTCAAGGGATATGTGCTAGAAAGAAGTTAGTCAAGTTCAGCAGACTATGGGAAGAATGCTCTCAAGAAGAAGCTAGGATAGTGGCTCGAGAAGAAAAGATGGGAAGTGAAGATCAAGCTCTCACACTAGATTATGTTACCAACTTTTTTGTACCATAGTTGGGTGACATGAGGAGCCACCAGTTGACAGACTTGTTCAAAGTCTGATTCCAGTGTTTCAGTTGATCCATCCACTTGTCTAGCCAATATTGGCTAGTCACTTTTTTATTTGAATAATTTTGACCATGGCCCCATGGGGTTTGTAATAAAATGTGCTATTAGGATATTTTTGAGTGGTTCAGTCTCCTGAGAAGTAGAATCTCAAGTAGGGTATTCCAGGGAGTTTTTTTCCCCTGACAATTATGCTTTTCCTTCAGCCGATATAATTGATGAGGTTTTCTCCCACTTCCCTCAAAGCTAGAATGCCAGATGTTGAATTCTGGGCCTTGGGGGGTTATTAGAGCCCAACTAAGTGTTATAAGCCTACTAGACACTATTTAGATAGATCATGGTCACGTCCTAAGTCATCTGGACACATAAAAAAATTTCAAAAGAATCTGTTTCGAACAATGAAAAATTATTTTTTTAAGTTTTTAATTACTTTTCCTAAGCTTTTTGGGTTATTTTTTCCATAAATTAAATGGAAAAAACCCATTCGTGGTAAGTTGGTCATCCGGACTCCAAATTCAGTGATTGATGGCTCTAACCTTAAGCCAAAATTCATTCTTGATTAGCAAGCCAGTCAAAACAAACTTTCAGATCAACAATCGGACACATAATGCATTTTTTCTCAAAAATGTCAATTTTGAGTAAAGAAATGAATTTTTATTAAAAAATGATTATTTTGGAGAAAAATAAAGCTCTCCAAATTAATCCAAATTCATCCAAATAAAAGGCTAAATGACATCTCACAGAGCACTTATGATGATTGGAGTTATCATAACTCAGCTTCAGTCATCATTAAGAGAGCAATTATTTTATTATCAGTTATCAGACATGTCATCTCGAGCTAAAGATGAGATGGAGAGCTCTCATTGGTCTGGTGATTTGATCGAGGTGAAGAATGAAGCTTACACCATCAGTAGGCTTCCCAGACCTAAAAAAGTAGGTTTCCAAACCTAGCAGGCAGCTTTGCCATGTAGCAGGGTGCCTCCTTTAGTAGCTCACGCCCCTCTCTCTCTTGAAGGTGCCTTCCACATGTGTGGGATCATCTATCGATGGAATTCAGTGTTTAGGGTTGGAGTGGGGGCACCTTTCCTGGGTGGAGGCCTCCCCTCACTCCCGGTTCTCTGATTTAGCTTTGGACCTTTGTTTGGTGGCCAGGATGGTTAGCATTTGAGGTTTAGTTTTAGGGTTTTAGCACTCTCTCATTGTATAAATAGAGGCTCTTTCAAATCTATCAGGGTGGATGATTGATGTAAATAACCTCTGGTAAAATATTGTAATGTTTGTTTCTCTTATGCAACCTATTTTGTAATAAAGAAAGGCTTTGGAGGCTCATGATGTGTGGATCCTGGGTTACTTTTGATAATGTGCAGGTATTAATACATGCTTTAGAGGGCTTCTATAAGAACATAGGAATATGTATTTGTAGCTTCAAGTTACCTGTTTATTTCATTTACTTTCAAAACCCTCAAAGAGCATTGTGTTATTCAGTTCTATTTCATGCTTTTGAGATTTGATTAGTAAATAATACATGTTTTAATCCCCATGTTTCCAAGTGTATAATATTGTTTTGCAGATCACTTCATTGTACAAAGTAAGAGGTTGAGCTAAGTTACATCTACTCTTCTTGGAGCAAAGCATATGTACCTAGCAGCTGCATGCCATTGGGATCCAAAGTGATTTCAGGGATTCAAGATCCAAGTGGTTCATCTTCTCCATTCATCCTAAAGTCAAATTTTCTCATTATTTTACTTTATGTGGCAAGCAGTATCTTGATCTATAAAGTAAATCTTTTGCATCTACTTGCTTCCATTTCTAGATCTAAGAAGTGTTCTTTCTCTTAGATCTAGTTGGTATTTGAAGTAGCACAAGGTTCATATATTTTGCTCAAATGCTACATGTATTTTTGTAGTATATTCTATTGTTTAACCCATCATTTTGCAGGTAAATAACTCGCTGGTTTTTTCTCTCTCCATGACAGGTTAAGTGGGAAAACTTGCAAAAAACTAAGGAATTAAGCTGCAAAAAACTTCCCATTGTTCCTCTTCTTAATCCCTTTTCTACTGATCGCTTTGCTTTGTTTATTTTACCTCTTCTTCATCACTTCCCTATTAGTACCTTTTTTTTTACCATCCCTTTTTCTCTTTTTTGGATAGCTCTTGTGTGCCCTAGCTTTCTTCCCTTTTTTGCCTCTTTTTGCCCTAGATTTTTGGATTCCTTTAACCTTATTTTTGGCTATTTCTCTTACCTTTTGTTCAATGTCCTGTTTTTCCTTTTTTATGACAGCCACTAAGTTCCTCTTTCTCTTTCCCATTTTGCATTTTTTATGGCAACCACTTATTTCCTCTTTCGCTGCCCCGTTTTCTTCAATTTTGTTCATCCCTTAGCTTCTTAGTTGGCTTCCCTATTCTCCACTTTATTTGGTTTTGATGCTTTCTTAGATTGTTTTCCTTCCTTCTCTCATCTTCTATTGTTTCAGCCCTCTTTCCTTTTTTTATTTTTTACTCTCTTTAAACTTCTTCCCTTTTCCCTTTCAAAGTTTAATAAAATATCTCAAAAGTAAAAATACAAGGCACTCTCCTTTTTACAGGTTACAATATTTGTAGAGTTATTTTACCTTTATTTGAAAATTCCTTTCAAGGATCAAGTTCCTTAAGGCACATTGTATAAATTTTAATAAAAGATATTTGTTTGAGTGGGGTTTTTAAGTCCCCACTCTCTTCCTCCCCCATTTGGGGAGGCTTGTGTTGTGTGCATGCTTTGATTAGTGCTATTTTTCATCATTCATCACATCTCATGCTTAGATCATTAATTGTTAATTCATCATTGCTAAGTTGATTATTCAGTTTAATTGTTTATCTTTATAAGTTAATCAACTACTTAAATCTCTTGAATCTCACCATAAGGTGGATCAAGAGTGTTCTCTATCGAAGAGTCTAAGAAACTAATATAATCTTGTGCTTGTTTAATCAATTAATTATCCATAAGTAAGACTCTTGAACTTACAGAAACACAAGTCAAGAGCATTCTCTACCGGAGAACATTTTAGATTTGCATAATCCCTGCATTAGCTTCATATAGATTAGCTAATTCCCTTGAACCATGCTCATAAGATGAGGTCAAGAGCACTCTCTGTCGAAGAGTTTTAATTAATTAACTTAATAAAATTTGCAACTCACACCCCTTTAATTAATTAACCACCTTCCCTCTTTGTCGGAGTATTCTCTGAGCAATATTAGATCGAAATACTCAGAAACGACATTGGATCTCTAACCCCACAAGAGGGAATTAACTAAAACTTTTCGCCATAACCAACGCACCGGCATTGTTCGATAAATACCAAGGCATGTGGGAAAATTCTAAGTGTGGGAACCAAGATACCCAATCTGGGCACTTGTAGTTAAGTTATTGAACACTTACCTTTGACCCTAGACAGGTCCATCATGTTTTCAAACAGAGCCACTGAAGGTATTTCCGGTTGGGACATCCAACTACCATAAGTGAAGATCACAATTAAAAACTCTTAAAACTTACCAGGAGCACTTGCAAAACCTAACATTCACTAGTATCTTTTGGAATTCACATCTTTTATACAACGAAGCATCTCTAATAAGTTGACTCCATAGGCACTGGTCCTATTTTTTACGCATTGTTGATAATCTGGGCCATTTGTCCATCGAATGTTTGATTATAAATCATATGTGTTAATGCGTTATCTATTACATGAAGTTATCAAATATTTGTCTATCTTTCAATTCTAGTGATAGCAATGTGGATTTCTTTGTCTTGTGTTCAATTCATCACATTAATCATCTTAAATCACAAATAACTCTTAAAAAACACCGATCCATATCCGAAACATCTAAAAATTAACTTAAACATTGAGCCATAGAAAACTCTTTGTTAGGGACTAGCTGCCTTGTATTTGTTAGCAGTTAGCCTAAACGAAGGAGCTAGGAGTAGGTGACAGTACCTAGCTTTGTGCATGCCCCCAAGGTCACACCTCTCCCACTTTCACAAGTGAGGAGACAACTTATGGAATATTTCTGCTACTGGTGTGCAATCGACGGACAACATCTTTTGGCACCATTGCTGGGGACAAATCTTTTTGTTCCTGGACGACCTTTATTTCTTTTAGTTTTTTTCCTTTTTATCCTTTTTGGTAGATTTTTGGTCCAATAACTCTCTGAAATTAGACTTAAGTCCACTTGCTGAATCCACTGTCAGTTAACACCTCAAGGTATTATACTAGAAGAAACTCTATAGGTTTGGTTGATTTCATCCCTGACGCCAAAAAGGTCTTAAGGAGGAGATTAAACAAAACTATCTTCTTGCAGGATCCTTGCAGAACTTGAATCTGAGTCTGTTTCAGACATCCATCTTTTATTTCTAGAAAAATTAGAAAATTTGCAAAATAATAACTATTTCCTTAATCCAATGGGTGAGTTTTTTACTCAACTTAACCTTTTTTAGATAGCAGGTCATCCTCATGATATCCTTGACAAGGCTATCGAAAAGATTATGAAATATATTGGCACTGATGCCTCCCTCTCTACTAAGTAACATATCATAAATTTCACCAAACACTGTGGTTCCCATGTCAAGGGTACGGATAGGCATGAAGATGTTTACATGACCTTGTTTTCCTTGTCTTTGGATGGAAAGGATGGCAACTAGTATGATGATTTGCTAGACAATTCTTTTTCCACCTTGGCAGACTTCAATGCTGCTTTCCTTGGAAAGTTTGGCAGCAGAAAGGAGCCTAGAAATCTAGCAGCGGCTTTGACCAGCATAAAAAAGTCTAAAACTGAAACAATGGATGAATTCAAAAATAGGTTCACTGAATTAGCAAATTCCATACCTCCCACTTACTCTCCTTCGGCAAATTCTGTTTTGGACTATTACATCAAAGCTTTGAGTGGTAAAATCCAACACCAAATTAGAGATAAGGGGCCAGCTACCTTACTTCTAGCTCAGGGTTTGGCTATCAAAATTGATAAGAATATGCAGTCATCTGGTGAGTCTAACCTCCACAGTTATTCAAGGTCTTCCACCCCTTTGAAAATTAGTGAGCCCAAAGACAAGGATCCTTTATCAGCTATGAAGGATGCCTATGAAAAACAAATGATCAATATGAAAAGGGAGATGAAGAAGAATATGGAGGAGGCAGAACACAAACATTTAGCACAGTTAAAGGAAAATCAGAATAGGTTAATAACAATGGAAAGAACTCAAACTCATCCTGCTCCTAGGACATTTCCTACCAAGCCAACATGGCAGAGAAAGAATCCCAACCATGACCAGAGGCCTCCTCATCAGCTAGAGGCCACTAATGTGGTTGAAGATTACAAACCATTTTGTAGGGCATGCAGATATTTCCATGAGCAATCTGGTTTTCATTATGCATGTTATGTCTAGGAGCATGGTTATCCCGAGGGGTGCGGTCCTAGTATGTCTGCAAGCGAGCCTAAATTCATTCACAATGTTAGAGACATCTATGTTGACCACAAGGATAGTTGGAATCAAGCTAACCAATTTCATCAATGGGTTGTTTACTTAACTGAGTATTATGGGGAAATTCCTTCAAATAGTAACAATGTTCAAAATTTCAAAGGCATGACATATCAAAGAAGACCTAGGGAAGGACCATCTACCCAAGCTGCTCCAAAGGTAAAAATTTCTTACATCCCTCTTGAAATAGATGATAAGTCGGATTCTGTTGCTCTAACTTTTGTTTTAGGTAGTTGGTTAGCAAACTCTAAAGTCCCAGTTCCCATGCTTGAGTTGTGTAAAATTCCTGGTCAAAAGGAGAAATTGTTGAAAATGCTTGATCCTCAAATTAACAATGACCCCCCTCCTACCTCAAAAATAGTTGCACTTGAAAAACCTAAAGCTCCAAAGAAAGTAACTATTTCCAACACTATAGAACAGCTTCCTCCTAGTCAGGAAAATGTTTGCGGAGATCCCCCTATAATATTGCATACTAGGGACCCAAGAAAATAATATCACCTGCCCTTCTACATGTCATTGATGATAGGTGATTTTATCCTGCACAACTGTATGCTAGATTCAGAATTAGGATCAAATATTATGACCAAGAAAGTTATGTAGCAACTTGGCCTTAGAACCACTCGCCCTTACCAAAATGTATGTGCCATGGATTCTAGACCCATCAAAGTTGAGGGTATGATCAAAAGGAAAAATGTGAGATTAGCAAAGAATTCAGACATCCATGTTACCATGGATATTCTCGTCATAGATGTACCAGATAAATGGGGCATGCTCTTATCCAGAAAATTCGGTGCAACTTTAGGGGGGTCCATCCAAATGGACTGGAATTACGCCTCTATACCTGCATTATAAGACTCATTAGTTAAGTTACATATAGAGAAAGAACGAAGACATCATGTAGAAAACCCGAGGAATCTATCAAATGAGTATGTCAACTACTCAGGTGAACTAGGGATGTACCAGATTAACTCCACTTTCTTACAGCCTATCCATGAAGAAATAAAAAATGAAAAGCTTAATGAATTATTGAAGATGAACTTTGATGGAGCCTATTCTAGAGCAGAAAAAGGTGCTGGGATAGTCGTTATGTCACCTGAAGGTAAATTTTTCAACTTTTCTTTAAGATTAGAATTTGAGGCAACCAACAATGTAGCAGAATATGAGGCACTTCTACTGGGCATTGAGATTGCCAAGGACATGGGGATTAAGTTGATTGATATTAAAGGGGACTCTGATTTGACTGTCCAACATGTTAAGGGTTATTTTGCATGCAGGTGTCAAATACTTAAGAAATATAGAAATGTGATATGGGATACAATGGAATTCTTTGATGCCCTTAACTTAGAAGCAGTCCCTAGAGACCAGAATAGTGCCTACGACAGACTTGTAGTTTTAGGGTCAACTCTTTAGCCATCGGATGAGAATTGAGAGGGAATTGTCCATTAGATATTAAATTTAGACCTTATGTTCCTAATAATGTTGAACATTGGAAGGTATTCAAATAAGATGAGCAGATTTTGAGATTCATTCATAATGTTGATGAATTCCTTAATTTTAAAGTAAATGATTAGGAAGAAAACAAAGAATATTACGGAGAAGGTGACCAATTTAACAATCCTGTCCCATGAGGCCTAGTTGTATTAAAAAACATCTTTGACAGACAAGACAGAAGAAAAAGCAATGTTGAGCAAATGAAACCAGGAGATTACATTGAAATCAACATTGGGACGGAAAAAGAACCCAAAATTATAAAAATTGGAAAAGGTACTTTTGAAAAAGAAAGGAATAGCCTCATAAAATTGGTCAAAGAGTATAGGGATGTATTTTCCTTTACTTATGATGAGCTCAAAGATTATAGGGAAGATGTATTTCAACATACTATTCCCCTAAAGCCGGAATTTCAAAAAGGAAAGCCTTTGTGACAAAAACTTAGGCAAATAAATCCTAAGTTAGCACCAATCATCAAGAAGGAGTTAGAGAAAATGCTAGCAGCATGAATAATAGCTCCCAGTAGACATTTCACGTGGTGCTCTAACTTAGTAGTTGTAAGGAAGAAGAATGGGAGCATAAGAATATGTATAGATTTCAGGAATCTAAACATAGAATTTCAGAAGGACAATTACCCCCTCCCCAACATGGAGACCCTCCTCCAACAGGTCACTGGATCGAGCATGATGTTGGTGCTGGATGGTTTTTCATGCTATAATCAAGTAGTCATTCAAGAGGAGGATAGGCATAAGACCACCTTCACAACTCCTTGGGGCACTTTTGAGTATCTGAGAATGCCCTTTGGCTTTTTAAATGCAGGAGCTACTTTCCAAAGGGCCGTGGATTATACTTTCAAGGAGTTGATTGGCAAAGTCATTGAGATCTATCAAGATGATCTCACTATTTTTTCGAAGGAAAGATCCAGCCATGTTGGTCATCTCAGGAAGATTTTTGAGCAGTGTAGGAAGTATGGCATTTCTTTAAATCCGTCTAAGTCGGTGCTAGGCATAGAAGAGGGAGAACTCTTAGGACATATCATGAACAAAGATAGTGTCAAAATTGATCCTGAGAGAGTAGAGGCCATAAAAAATATCCCTCTCCCTAAGAATGTTAAATCCATTCATTCATTTAATGGTCATATCAATTTTATCAGAAGATTCATTCCAAACCTGGTAGAATTAATGAAACCCATGCAGGCCTTACTCAAGAAAAATTCTAAATTTGTGTGGACCAATGAAGGAAGGAAAGCCTTTGATTCAATAAAGAATGTCATTACCAAGTCTCTAGTCTTAATCATCCTTGATGATGCAAAGGATTTCATGATCTTTTCATTTTCCTCTAAAGATAACATTGCCGGTGTGTTGCTCCAAAACAACTTCGAAGGATTCGAGCAGCCTATATCATTTATGAGTAGAGCCTTGCAGAATTCCAAGCTAAAGTATACCATAATGGAGAAGCAAGATTATGCCTTAGTCAAATAATTAAAACATTTTAGGACTTATATCAGGTATTCCAAGGTTACCAGATATGTTCCCCACACTACAGTCAAGGATATCCTTTCTCAAAAGGATTGTTTAGGAATAAGGGGTACATGGGTATCCAAGATTCAAGAGTATGACCTTGAGATAAAACCTACTAAATTAATCAAGGGACAAGTCCTGGCAATAATGCTTACTCAAAAGAATGAAGAAGCCATTGAGATGATTGCATAAAATGATATGTTGCAGCCTACCATGACTCCCACGCTTCAAAAACTTGACAACCATTAGTATTCAGACATCATTTTCTTTCTCCTCCATCTCACTTGCTCGGATCACCTCAAAGGACACAAGAATAGGGCTTTGAGACTTAATACCACTAGGTATTGCCTTACCCAAGAAGGTCTGGGTTGGAGGAACCCAGATCGTATTATACTTAGGTGCATCAATGAACATGATTCTAAGAAGATATTAGCAGAGTTTCACTCAGGATTTTGTGGAGGCCACTATGCAGCAAATACAACTACCCACAAAATCTTGAGACTTGGTTACTATTGGCCAACCATTTTTGCAAATGATCACAAGCGTATCAAGTGTGGCCAAGAGTGCCAGCTGTTCACTGGGAAGCAGAAGTTGGCAGCTCTTTCCCTTACTTCGGTTGTTGTCCTTGCCCCTTTTTACCAATGGGGGCTTGATTTTATTGGAAAATTCAAGGATAATTCCAGCAATTGTTTTTGTTGGATTCTCATAGCAACCGATTACTTCACCAAGTGGGTAGAGGTTGTACCCACTAAGACTGCCAATGAGAAGGTTGTTATAGACTTCATCGAGGAAAGAATCATCAACAGATTCAGAACTCCCTTAAAAATAACAACTGATAATTCCAAATCCTTCAGTTCCAAAAAAATGAATGACTTATGTTTTAAGTATGGCATTATCATGTCCCACTCATCTTATTATTACCCACAGGGAAATGGACTTGCTGAGTCCACCAATAAAATTTTAATGTCAATCCTCAAGAATACTGTGGGGGATAATAAGAGATCATGGGATAGTAAAATTAAGTATGATGTGTGGGCGGATAGAATCACTAAGAAGAACTCAACTGGTAAATCACCTTTTGAGTTGGTGTATGGACTCACAGCCATTCTTTCGATCAGTATGTAAATTCTGATCTTCGGGATGCTAAGTGAGTATGGCATAGAACAGGCAGAAATGGAGCAGAAAATAAACCAGATTATAGAATTGGATGAATCCTAAAGGGATTCCCTTGATCCGTCACTCAGACACCAGGAAATTATGAAGGGCACTTTTGATAAGTCAGCCAGGCCGAGAGATTTCCAAATTGGAGATACTATTCTCTTATGGGATAAGAGAAGGGAGAATCTTGGAAAGCATGGGAAATTTGACAGCCTTTGGAAAGGCCAGTTTAGCATCCACGACACGACTGGAACCAATTCTTTTTTCCTTAACACTATGGACATAGAAATTTTAAACCTGTCCATGAATGGCCAACATTTGAAGCCTTTCTATCGAAAAAACCTCCAAGATGACCAAGGGGTCATCACAGGGATTTTATAAACCCATCCTTGTTGTATTTCTATGTACTTTATTTTTGTACCATATGTTATGTATCATAACTTTGTAGAATGCTGCATTAAATATTTTACTTTTGTATACTAGCATTTGTATCATTTTTCATTCTATATATGCCGAAAAAGAAGAAATTTTATTTCCATGTACTTTATTTTCAAAAAAAAGCAAAGAAATATTTTTTGGTATTACATCATGGCATATTTTTATCATATACATGGAACTGAGACACTTTTGTTTACATGTAGGTACCAGATATTCCTGTATTCTCAAGCACTCTTTTTGATCAATAGATCAAGCAAATACCTGTCCCATAGTTGGAGCCAAATGTTACCAACTTTTTTCTACTATAGTTGGGTTACTTGACGATCCGTCAGTTGACAAACTTGTTTAAAGTCTGATTCCAGTGTATCAGTCGATCCATCTGCTTGTCTAGCCAATATTGGCTAGTCACTTTTTTATTTGAATAATTTTGACCATGGCCCTGCGGGGTTTGTAATAAAATGTGCTAGTAGGATATTTTTGAGTGGTTCGATCTCCTAAGACGTAGAATCTCAAATAGGGTATTCTAGGGAGTTTTTTGCACTTGACAATTATGCTTTTTCTTCAGCTGAGTATAATTGATGAGGTTTTCTCCCGCTTCCTCCAAAGTTGAAATGCTCGATGTTGAATTTTGGGCCTTGGGGGGTTATTAGAGCCCAACTGAGTGTTATAATCCTACTAGGAATTATTTATATAGATGATGGTCATGTCCTAAGTCATCTGGACACATAAAAAAAATTTGAAAAAATCATTTTCGAACAGTGAAAAATTATTTTTTAATTTTTTAATTTTTAATTACTTTTCCTATGTTTTTTGGGTTAATTTTTCCATAAATTAAATGGAAAAAACCCGTTTGTGGTAAGTCGTTCATCTGGACTATGAATTCAGTGATTGATGGCTTTAACCTTAAGCCAAAAATCATTCTTGATCAGCCATCCAGTCAAAACCAACTTTCAGATCGACAATTGGACACATAATGCCCTTTTTCTCAAAAAAGTCAGTTTTGAGTAAAGAAATGAATTTTTATTAAAAAATGATTATTTTGGAGAAAAATAAAACTCCAAATTAATCCAAATTCAGTAAAATAAAAGGATAAATGACATCTCATGGAGCACTTATGATGATTGGAGTTATCATAACTCAGCTTCAGTGATCATTAAGAGAGCAACTATTTTATTATCAATTATCAGACATGTCATCTCCAGCTAAAGATGAGATGGAGAGATCTCATTGGTTAAATGATTTGATCGAGGTGAATACTGAATCTTACACCATAATTAGGCTTCCCAGACTTAACAAAGTAGGTTTCTAGACCTAGAAGGCATATTTCCCATGCAGCAGGGTGCCTCCTTCAACCGCTCATGCCCCTCTCTCTCCTGAGGGTGCCTTCCACATGTTTGGGCTCATCTATGGGTGGATTTCATTTTTTAGGGTTGTAGTTGGGGTGCCTTTCCTGGGTGGAGGCTTCCCCTCACTCCCAGTTCTTCGATTTAGGTTTGGACCTCTATTTGGTGGCTAGGCTGGTTAGGGTTTGAGGTTTGGTTTTAGGGTTTTAACACTCTTTCGTTGTATAAATAGAGGCTCTTTCAGCTCTATCAGGGTGGATTATTGATGTAAAGAACCTTTGGTAAAATATTGTAATGCTTGTTTCTCTTATGCAACCTATTTTGTAATAAATAAAGGCTTTGGAGGCTCGTGATGTGTGGATCATGAGTGCATATGTTCCTGCTAATGAGGTGAAATTGTTCTAGTTTCTTTACTTTTGATAATGTGTGGGTATTAATACATGCTTTACAGGGATTCTATAAGCACATAGGAATAGGTATTTGTAGCTTCAAGTTACCTGTTTATTTCATTTACTTTCAAAACCCTCAAAGAGCATCGTTTTATTCAGTTGTATTTCATGCTTTTGAGATTTGATTAGTAAATAATACATGTTTTAACCCCCATGTTGCTAAGTGTACAAGATTTTTTTGTAGATCACTTCATTGTACCAAGTAAAAGGCTGAGCTAAGTTGCATCTACTCTTCTTGGAGTAAAGCATATGTACCTAGCAGTTGCATGCCATTGGGATCCAAAGTGATTTCAGGGATTCAAGATCCAAGTAGTTCATCTTTTCCATTCACCCTAAATTCAAATTTTCTCATTATTTTACTTTATGTTGCAAGAAGTATCTTGATCTATAAAGTAAATCGTTTGCATCTACTTGCTTCCATTTCTAGATCTAGGAAGTGTTATTTCTCTTAGATCTAGTTGGTATTTGAAGCAGCACAAGGTTCATATATTTTGCTCAAATTCTACATGTATTTTTGGATTATATTCTATTGTTTAACCCATCATTTTGTAGGTAAATAGCTCACTGGTTTTTTCTCTCTCCATGATAGGTTAAGCTGGAAAACTTGCAAAAAACTAAGGAATTAAGCTGCAAAAAACTTCCCATTGTTCCTCTTGATCTTATTTCCTTTTCTACTGGTCTCTTTGCTTTGTTTATTTTACCTCTTCTTCATCGCTGCCCTATTAGTACCTTTTTTTAACCATCCCTTTCCTCTTTTTTGGAAATCTCTAGTGTTCCCTAGCTTTCTTCCCTTTTTTGCCTCTTTTTGCCCTAGATTTTGGGCTTCCTTTAACCTTGTTTTTGGCCATTTCTCTTACTTTTTGTTCGTTGTCTTGTTTTTCCTTTTTTATAACGGCCACTTATTTCCTCTTTTGCTGTCCCATTTTGCATTTTTTATGATAGCCACTTATTTCCTCTTTTGCTACCCCGCTTTCTTCAATTTTGTTCATCCCTTAGCTTCTTAGTTGGCTTCCCTATTATCCCCTTTCTTTGGTTTCGATTCTTGCTTTTTTTTTCCCCTTCCTTCTCTCATCTTCTATTGTTTCAACCCTCTTTCCTTTTGTTTTTTTTACTCTCTTCAAACTTCTTCTCTTTTCCCTTTCAAAGTTTAATAAAAGATCTCAAAAGTGAAAATACAAGGCGCTCTCCTTTTTAGAGGTTACAATATTTGTAGAGTTATTTTACCTTTATTTGAAAAGTCCTTTCAAGGATCAGGTTATTTAAGGCACATTGTATAAAGTTTAATAAAATATCTTTGTTTGAGTGGGGTTTTTAAGTCCCCACTCTCTTCCTCCCTCATTTGGGGAGGCTTGTGTTGTGTGCATGCTTTGATTAATGCTAGTTTTTATCATTCATCACATCTCATGCTTAGATCATTAATTGTTAATTCATCATTGCTAATTTGATTATTCAATTTAATTGTTTATCTTTCTAAGTTAATCGAATACTTAAATCTCTTGAATCTCACCATAAGGTGGATAAAGAGTGCTCTCTATCTGAGAGTCTAAGCAACTAATATCATCTTGTGATTTTTTAATTAATTAATAATCCATAAGTAAGACTCTTGAACTTGAAAAAACACAATTCAAGAGAATTCTAGACCGGAGAACATTTTACATTTGCATAATCCTTGCATTAGTTTCATATAGATTAGCTAAGTCTCCTAAACCACGGTCATAAGATGAGGTCAAGAGTGCTCTCTGTTGGAGAGTTTTAATTAATTAACTTAATAAAATTTGCAACTCACACCCATTTAATTAATTAACCCCTTTCCTCCTTGCCAAAGTATGCTCTGACTGATCTTAGATCAGAACACTCAGAAATGGAATTGGATCTCTAACCCCACAAGAGGAACTTAACTAAAACTTTTCCCCATAACCAATGAACCGGCATTGTTCAATAAATACCGAGTTATGTGGGAAAATTCCAAGTGTGGGCACCAAGCTACCCAATCTGGGAACTAGTATTTAAGTTATTGAACACTTACCTTTGACCCCAGATAGGTCCGTCATGTCTTCGAATGGAGCCACTGAAGGTATTTTCGGTTAGGACATCCAGCTACCATAAGTGAAGATCACAAGTAAAAACTCTTAAAACTTACCAAGAGAACTTGTAAAACCTAACATTCACTGACATCTTTTGGAATTCGCATCTTTTATACAATGAAGCATCTCTGATAAGTTGAATCCATAGGCACTGGTCCTATCTTTTATGCATTGTTGATAATCTGGACCATTTGTCCATCGAATGTTTGATTATAAATCATGTTTGTGAATGATTTATCTATTTTGTGAAGTTCTCAAATATTTGTCTATCTTTCAATTCCGGTGATAGCAATGTGGATTGCTTTGTCTTGTGTTCAATTCATCACATTAATCATCTTAAATCACAAATAACTGCTAAACAACACCCATCCACATCTGAAATATCTAAAAATTAACTTAAACATTGAGCCATAGAAAACTCTTTGTTAGGGACTACCCGCCTTGGCTTCATTAGGAGTTAGCCTAAACAGAGGAGATAGGAGTAGGTGACAATACCTAGCTCTGTGCTTGCCCCCAAGGTCACACCTCTCCCACTTTCTCAAGTGAGGAGACAACTTTTGGAAGATTTTTGCTGCTGGTGTGCAATCGATGGACAACACATTCCAAGAAAACCAAAAGAAGTTCTCATCACTCCAGAGGTAATCATTTTTCTAAAACTAACTCTAGAAAAGACTTGTCTAGAAGTAGATGTTATACATGTGATGAAGTAGGACACTTTGCAAAAGATTGTCCTAAAAGAAAAAATAAGAAAAAGGGAAACAAGAGAAGACATCATGCTCATGCTACAGAGGATGATGAGCCATCCAAGAAGAGAACCAGATATGGAAGTGAATACTCTTCTACTGAAGAAGAATATGTCTTGATTTCTCCTCTGATGGGAAACATCACACATTGAAGCAATGATTGGCTTATAGACAGTGGGGCTTCCAAACATATGACAGGATTCAAAGAATCATTTGTAAAACTTTCAGAACATGAATCACCTCACAAGGTGAAGCCTAGAGATGACTACCAATATCCAATAAAAGGTAGTGGGGAATCCTTCTACAAACTAGACTCTGGAAAGTCAATGAAGATGCAAAATGTATTGTTTGTACTAGGTCCCAAGAAGAACCTTCTCTCCATATCTGCATTAGATACAAAAGGAATGAGGGTTGCATTTATAGATGGTCAAGTCATCATGTGGCCAAAAGGAAAGACTATCGATGATGCAGTAGTGATTGGAGAACAAGAAGGATGATTGTACAAATTAAAGGGCCATCCGAAACAAGCCTTGTTCCATGACATAGTAGAGCCAAATGAGCTTTGGCATAAAAGGCTTGCATATGTGCATTACAGAGCACTATTGCTGGAAAGCAAAGTTGTTGAAGGTCTTCCAAAAATTCAAGCAAAACATGATGGGGTCTACAAAGGATGTGCAAAAGGAAAGAATACAAAGAAGAAATTTCCAAGTAGTGAAAGCAAAGCAAAAGGAATCTTGGAAATCATCCACTACGATGTATGTGGTCCTATGTCGTCAAGCTCATTAAGCAGGTATGTATACTATGTTTTTTTTTTGATGACATTTGTAGGAAGACATGGATTTACTTCATGAAGAACAAAGATGAAGTATTCACCAAGTTCAAGGAATTCAAAGCCTTGATCAAGAATCACACAGACAAGAAGATCAAGACCTTTTGATCAGATAATGGCAGAGAATTCACATCAAATAAATTCAAAGAGTTATGCAAAGACTCAGGGATTAAGAGGGATTTTTCCACTCCTTATAATCCACAATAGAATGGGATTGCAAAATGGAAGAACAAAACTATCATGGAAGCTACAAGAGCTATGCTTCATGATTAAGAGGTTCCTATGCATCTTTGGGTGGAAGCTACCGGAACAATGGTGTATGTATAGAACCGTACTCCACACAGAGTACTCGAGAAAAAGACTCCTAAAGAAGTCTTCTCTAGCAAGAAACCAGAAGTCATCAATCTCAAAATATTTATCTATCCTATGTACATACACATTCCAAAAGAGAAGAGAAGAAAACTAGATCCTTCAGGAAAGAAGGGTATATTTGTGGGATACTCTAAAAGCTCGAAGGTTTACAAAATATACTTCCTGGGATTCAAGAATATTGACATAAGTAGGGATGTGACATTTGATGAAGACACAAATTACAAAAAATCCAGAAAGAAACCTACTGAAGAGCCTGAAGAAGCAGAAGCACCCATAATTCATGATACAACCATGAATGAAGAAATTCAACAACAAGATCGAGAATTTGAACAACCATAAAGACTTGTAGATCCACCTCTAGAGAAGAATCCTCATAAGAGGAAACCTGCTTGGGATATGAGAAGCTATCCAAGGTGTGGAAAGATATGGGGCTCCAAAAGAGAATCATAGAGAAAGAAAGAGGACTAGATCCTGCTCCAGGTATGTAGCATTACTATGTGATTTCATCGATAAAGAACCTTCTAATTATGAAGAAGAGGTAAAATGGAAAGAATGCAAGGATGCTATGATAGAAGAGTATCAATTGATCATAAATAATGATGTTTGGGATGTTGTCCCAATACCGGAAGGGAAGTCAATTGTAACTTCCAAATGGATCTACAAGATCAAGCAGGTTGCAGACGGTAGCATAGAGAAATATAAAGGAAGATTTGTTGCTCGTGGTTTCTCACAGAAAGAAGGAATAGATTATGAAGAAAATTTTGCACATATAGCCAGATACACTTCCATCAGATCAGTACTTTCTCTGGCTATAGTGATGAAATGGAAGATACACCAAATGGATGTCAAGACTGCTTTATTGAATTGCGTAGTAGAAGAGGAAGTGTATGTGGAACAGGCACTCAATTTTGAGACACATGACAGGGAGTCTCATGTATGTATATTGAAGAAATCCCTGTATGGTTTGAAACAGGCACCCCAGACATGGTATGGAATAATTAATAGCTTTCTATCCAGTTTGGGCTTACCAAGAGTAAAGCAGATTCCAACCTTTACTGCAAGGTTGAAGATGGCAACGCAGTGATGCTCCTACTATATGTATATGATATGTTTGTAACAGGTATGGATGAGTTGGTTGCTGATACAAAGAGAAATCTTGCTACCGAGTTCAAAATGAAGGACTTGGGAATGATACACTACTTTCTAGGCATGGAGGTGTGGAAAAGTGCATATGGGATTTCCCTTCGATAAGGGAAGTATGCAGTAGAGATCCTGAAGAGGTTTGGGATGATGGACTGCAAGGCCATGACCACACCTATGGCATCGAACCTGAAGCTATTGAGTTATGCTTCATCACAGATAGTTGATGCCATGATGTATCATCAGATGATTGGGTCCTTGATGTACCTGACGAACACTAGACCAGATATTTTCTTTGTTGTGAACACCTTGAGCCAGTTCTCGACAGATTCGAGACATGTTCTCCAGATCGAGGTTCCCTACAAGGGGAAGTAATGAGTCCGTAAGCCATTCTGATCAATAGGTCAGATGTAAAGGCTAAGCCATTCTATCATGGTGAGAGGATTGATTCCTTCCATGTTAGATATGAGTGTTGATCCATTCTGATATGACTGTAGGATTGGATCCTACATGATTAGATATAAGGGATATTGCCATTCTTGGAATGGAGCTACCTGGTGAGTTACCAGGATTACTTGGTCTTTGACTAAGGGCCTTTCTGAGATGATTGTAAGATGCAGTCTTACATGATCAGGTGTGAGTGCATGGCCATTCTGGTGTGATTTAGGGATGTGTTCCCACTTGATCAGATATAAGGGTTGTTGCCATTCTATCATGGTGAGAGGATTTATTCCTTCCATGTCAGATGCATTAGAGAGAATTTGAGGTCAAAAATGGGCCTCCTAAGAGATGTACTACAAAAATATAAGATATATTAAAATATTGTGAGTTAGGGGTTTTATGGGGTAGGTATATATGACAACTCATCTCCTACACTACTTTTTATGCACAATATAAATAACCATGGTTGAGTTACTTTTCTAAATTGGCTATAAATAAAATTAATAAAATAACTCTACAATGATGTGACTAAGATTCATTGTAAATTACCAAAAAATTATTGTCCTTTAGCATTTATTTGTATTTTACTTGTAAATAAAATTAAACAAAAATGAATTTAATGTATATGCATAACTAACATATTTTTTTCATATAAATATCATTCATTAATTTAATTCATTTTAAAAGTACAATATTTAACATATATATTAGTTTTACATTATAATATTAAATACAATTGAGTGAATATATAATTTAAAATTAAAAAACATGAAAATGACAATATATTATTTTATAAAAAAATGTGAAAAGACATTTTTATGAATTATGAGTACTTTACTTGAAAATGACAATAATATTATTTTATGAGAAAGTGAATTGTGAGTACTTTACTTGAAAATAACAATTTAATATTATTTTATGAGAAAGTGTGAAATGACTTTTATTGTGAGTACTTCACTTTATGACTTAAAAGTACTTGTACCACTACCTTGGTTAACTATGAGTTTTCATCCACCATAGAAAATGTGACAAATAAGCATTCTTAACTCATGCAATGCCACCTCAACCATGGGGGATGATGTCATCTACTAGAATGTAATTGGTTGATTTTTATAGTACATTTTGGTCCTTTTGAGGCCCATTTTTGACCTCAAATTCTCTCTAATGTGAGTGCCCACCATTCTGATGTAGGATTAGTTCCTACATAGATGTAAGGGCTACTGCCTTTCTGACGAGTAGGTCAGATGTGAGTGTCGGCCATTCTGATATAGGATGAGATCCTACATAGATGTAAGGGATACCACTTTTCTGATGAGTAGGTCATATGTGAGTGCTAGCCATTCTGATGTGACTGTAGGAATAGTTCCTACATGATCAAATGTAAGGGCTATTGTCTTTCTGACAAGTAGGTCAGATGTGAGTGCCGACCATTCTGATGAGTAGGTTATATGTAAGGGCTACTGCCATTCTCTGAATGGAGGCACCTAGTTAGTTACGAAGAACCCTCAGTATAGGACTGAGTTTCTTTCTGACGAGTCAAGGTCGATGTAAGTGTTGTGCCTTTCTGATGAGTAGGTCAGATGTGAGTGCTGGCCATTCTAACAAGTAGGTCAGATATAAGGGCTACCAAATACCTATGATTAGGTAGGCCTACAATCCAGATCAAGTGATGATGATCCAGATCGAGTGATGATCCAGATCCAGATGAAGATGACTTGAGGATGAATATGACTTGAAGATAGAGATGACTTGAAGATGAAGATGATGAGAACTTGATGATGACCGAGATGATACAGAGAAGAAGAATCGTGTTGAAAATTGTGTCGAGAGAATAACTTCCTAGTTAAGAGGGAGTATTGATGTATATGTAACTTTGGAATGTATTCACTTATATTTCTTATTTATTGTAACCCGATGTTTATTCCATGATGTATTTGTAATGTACTTGAGTCATGTCATTCCCCGATATTCCTATCAGGAAGATCTATAATGTAAACAAGTCATGTCATGTTATTGTGGGTAACCCTCCTATTGATCAAGGGTTAAAGTCCCCGCAGTTTCGGGGCACTAGGGTTATTAGACTCTCCTAGAGAGGTTGGACCTAGTAGGGTTTAGTCATGTCAGGAATTAGTATAAATAGAGAGCTGTCCTCTTTATTTAACACACACTCATCCACACTCAGTTGTAGCACATAGCTGAGGAAGAGAATGACATTGGGGCAAGGAAGAAAGAGGTTACTGCTGTCGGGAGATCATCTTATTGTTTTGGGTTTTTAATTTTGGTGCTAATTCTATATCTAAGGAAGTTTCAGGGTTTTCTCCATTTATGGTTTCCCTGAGGAAAAACATTGTGTTCATTGTCTCTTGTGTTTGATTGTTGTGCTTGTTGTTCTCTCAATTAAAGATCCTAATTTTATGCTAGCTTAATGTTAAAAATATAACAGATACCATGTGAGAAAATTGAACCATCAAGTGAGTAATTCAAACCATAAGAGAATCTAGGAGTGTTATTGAGGTTCACAAATCAAAATTGGGTGAAAGATTCAACAAAACCCATCAAATTACAGTTAAACTACACACAATGATAGTTGGAAAGAATATAATTTTGGATTGTCTAACTCTAAAATTGTTATTAATAGGTTTATAAATACATCATAAGAGTTTTGAATGGATTTGGAAGCCAATTGTGAGCAAAAATCCCAAAATTGCCAAATTGGCATCAAACCCCCATATGTGGGCCAATCTCATCCCAAATTTCTCAAAATGGCCAAGAATTGCTGAATTGGAATGGATGATGTGTTTTGGATCAATGATTACACCTTGGGAATTGTGGGTGTATAAAAATGGATGGTTTAGACTCTCAATGCAACATTAATTGCACCAAATCAAGCCAAATTTGGGCAAAATCCCACTCTACGCCCCAAGTCAACTTTCCTATCCACATTCAATGAATGGGAGCACACCAACAATGATGTATGTGCATATTTGGCTATCTGACTAGGATGGAGTTCCCATATGGGTCATAGAACCTCAACTTGACATGGCATTAGTCCACCTAAGCACCCCTAGTCCACCTCATAGTGTATTAAAGCTTAAAAAGCAATAACATTGAGTAATTAGTGTAAATAAGGTATTAATGATGGATTAATGTTCTAACACAATCACATCAGGATCACTCTTCAAAAGAAGAGTGGGATCGACCAAAGATGATATTGGTTCGACAACTTGATCAACCAAAGGTTGAGTAGGTTGTTCAGAAACTATAGGATTTTCAAGAGAAGAAAATTCTTGATTCTTGGACCACACTCTTTGCACCTCTATAATAGAAGGGAACTAGTGAGTAAGATGATTTCCCTCACATAACTTACAAGGGTACTTAAGTTTGCACTTCAAATGACCAGTTTTCTCAACGGTGTCAACGTGACTAGTAGTGGATGACTTTTTTCTCTCAACATGACCTACAAAGGCTAAGAATTTTCCCCCAGCATGACCACTAGAGGCTGGGTGACTGGGTCAAACCTCGCTAAGAGAGGATGGTTGTTGAAAAACTTCATAATTTTAAAAAATGGAATGACCATGAAACCAAACTCTTCGCACCTCTATGATGGAAGGGAATTTATAAGTAAGGTGATCTCCCTCATAAATATTACAAGGAAACTTAGGCTTGTGTTTTGAATGGGTAGTATTTTCAACAATGTCCACATGACTTGCAGTGGATAACAGATTGTCTCCAGCATGAACCATCGAGTCAAAAAGACTACTCGCTGCATGACTTGTAGAGGTCGGGATACTAGGTCCAACATGACTTGCAGAGGTTAGATGGGGAGGTTCAACTTGAATATCAGAGGTTGAACAGGTGCCCTCAGCATGAACTAAAGAGGCTGAGTGACTGGATCAAATGTGACCTGGAAAGGTTGGAAGGATCCCACTAGCATGATCAATAGAGGTTGGATAGTGAATATCAACTTCACTTGTAGAGATTGATTGCTTAGATCCAACATGACCTGCAGAGGTTGGATAGATGCCCCCAGCATGAACTGTAGATGGTGGGTGGTGAAGATCAACTTGACTTGCAAAGGTTGAGTGCTTAGATCCAACATGACCTACGCAGGTTGGATAGGTGTCCCTAACATGAGTTGTAGAGGCTGGGTGGTAAGGTTCAACTTGACTTGCAGAGGTTGAACAGGTGCCCCCTTTCTTATGTGCCTTCTTCCTATTCCTCCTTCTTTTACTCCTTTTAGATTGCCGGTTACTAGTATCAGTACTTTCACCACATGCCATAGAAGGAGTAGGAGAATAAACTATAGGTGAAGGGGAATTAGTGTTTTGATTCCCTTGATATACGTATCTTACTTGAGAACCATCAGGAGAATTTAGGACAGTTTAAGTGGAAAAAAACCACACCGGTAGCCCTAGGGTGAATCCAGGAAGATCCTATGTGGCCAGAAAAGGAACACCAACATTCCCTATGAGAGGAATAGTACGCGTGTCCAGCATGGGGATCTATTGGTTGGTTTTAAAATGGGTGTTAGCCATAGTTTCAAACTAGGATACAAAGTCTAAGGTTTAAAGGAAACCAAAATTACAAATCACACACCTAAAGGCACACTAAGTACAAACAAACCACACAACACTTACTAAAAATTACTAAATCCAAACAGACAAACAGGTACAAGATATGCTTTCCAAAAGAAATATGAGAGACAATTACTTGGAATCCCTATAGATGTTCTTAAGCACAAGTAGAGGAATCACCCACTGCCCTCCCACACCTTCTATCGAGGTTATCTTCCAAGCCCGCCCAAGGTCAACCAAAAATATCTTTTCGGTGTACCTATGTATGAACCCTAGATGTCAAAGAGACTAAATGCTACCTTAACTATATTAACAATCTAGGGGGATAGTGCATTCCTGGTTTGTATGCATGGGTAGGGTAGGAAATCCTGAAAACTTTTCAACACCAGGAACCACACGAGGCTGGGAGGGTGGTATTGACACAAGCCTCCAGATGCACAAAAAAATTGGTCTATGCTTTGACAAGGAATCAGAGGGTTATCTCCTAAGTCCAAGTATCTACACGGCCTCATGCTTAACTCCTGTTTGATAGGATATTCCTAGATACAATCAACATAGAAAAGGATTTACCTAGTGATTGGCCAACTACGTCTAAATTTAAACACTTGTGGGGAGTTTAAACTTCCTATCCCACAATTCTTGCCTAATCTAGTTGATGTATGAGCCTATAAAATGAAACTTACTAATAATTTTTAAATT
The DNA here is from genome assembly GCA_001517045.1 of Pseudotsuga menziesii. Lineage (NCBI taxonomy): Eukaryota > Viridiplantae > Streptophyta > Pinopsida > Pinales > Pinaceae > Pseudotsuga > Pseudotsuga menziesii. The sequence goes on from LPNX011018520.1 coordinate 304,635, forward strand.
ATATCATTCATTTTAAAAGGATTTTTTAGTCAGAGGAAAATGGCGTGAAACTTATGTGGTGTTTTGACTCAAATTTGAAACAAAAAGGCTAAGCAAAGAGAAATTAAATGTAAAAAGCAAAAACTATTCTCTTTCTTTTCAAATATAAACTTGAAAGCCACAAAAAAACAATTTCTTTTTATTTTTTCAAAAATAATGATATGTAGTGTATTAAAGACAAAACCCTACTCTACATGCATATTAAACAACTATATGTTCTTTTCTTTTTCTTCTATAAATGCAAAAGAAAAACTACCAACAAACAAAAGTATGCAGATGACAAGAACAAAGAAAAAGGAAATCTGCTATACAACCACCAAACAGACTCTAGAATTCCCTAAAGTCAGTATAAACCCTACTTAGAAGGAAGGCTTGCATAAGAGATGAGTCAACTATTTTCGCATGGTGAAGTTAACCAACAAAAGAAGAAGGAAACAAATACCAATAAGCTTCTAAGTTCAGACAAAGATCACTAACAGAGTCTGACCAGAAACATAATCCAAAAATCAAACCAAGCAAAGGGGGTAGGAGGAATGAGCAAAGAGAAAACCCTAATGTTATAAAAAGGCTTACCACATAGATAAATAAAAGGCAAGGGGGATGACAATAAATACCTGGAGTCATGCACCTGCAGAGGACCCCATGTTGTACAGGAATAAACACCTTATAACCGAAGGTCTGTGGTTACCAACATACTCATAAAACTTGCAGGAAATCGAATCTAGAGTACAGAAAAGGAAATAGGAGGATAGAAAAGACTCACCTGATACATGACGGTTAATCCTAGCTTTGTCCTCTTCCACTCTGCTTCTCCTCCAAAGCCTTATGGGATGCTTCTCCTTCACCTGTCAAGAGCAAATCCTCCAAATGAAAGATGATACATGTATATAAAATAGGTTAGATAAATCATATACAGAGTGCTTAATCATAAGTATTCATCAAACCATGATACATGAAAGACATTCAAGACACATATGGAAAAAGGATTCTCTTTATTAACAATAATGAATGAGTTCAGATTACAACCCAATGCCTGAGACAAGGACTCCTCTGCAACCAAAGGATTCTGAGTTCCACTGCTCCAAATACTTCTGAATAGACTCAACCAGCATAACTTTGCTCTCAAGTATATGTGATTAATACCCTCCCCAAGGCCTTTATTTATACTTGGTGAAATAAGGCAGTTTCGAGGGTTAAGGAGGTTGAGACAGTTAAGGTGATTATGGTTAAGGGCTTAACAAATCTCAGATAATCGTGATTTATTAATTTTAATGTCGAAGGAAGGTGTACGCGGGTATTAATACTAGAAACTCATGTATGACACGCGAGTTTCTCTAAGGGTAAACCACGTACAAATATGTATACGATATGCAATAACCGATACTCGTGTACAACACGCGAGTTGCATATAGAAAGAGTCGCGTACAGAACTTGACATATTTAAAGGTAAAAATAACTAGATGGATGGATAATAAATGTAGTTCATAATATGCCCATCTATAGTGTTTTATGCAACCCTCAATTCATAAATTTCCTTTTGTGTGCCAACATAAGGAATGTCAGCACTTCGACAGAGAGGCGCCATTCAGGTGGATAACAGATGCCCCCTAACGTGTGAGGTCAGAGGGAAACAATGGCCCAAATACATTATAATATTTATCTTTGGAGAACTCAGAAATCCAATGGAGCAGAGATAGTACTTGAAACAAATACATAGTAATTTCATATACAAAGTCATATATGAGGATGCTATGTTCAATTTACTAGAACGCTAGCTCCTTTAAAATATTTGAGTACATCATATGATACGTGTATGAAACCATGTATATTACAAAGGTGGATAGAAGCCATAATATACAAAAATGATGAGTCTTCAAAGATATGGAAGCTGTGTATATGAATAGAACATAATATTGCACAACTTAGTCCATAGGTGAGGAACTAAGGTATTCATAAACTATCCCAAAGAACCAGTACAATCCCAGACATGTGAATAAAAGTAGGTTGAAGTCGAACATGGAAGGGATTCAACAATTTGTCAATCAATAAGTAATAATTAACAACTGAAGCAAATGAATTCACTAATGAGAGAAGTGAATCCTGAGGTACAATCGTCAAAACTCTAGGTCTTCGTCGTCAAGAAATACTGAAACACAACCATGCTGTGATAAGGAAGGAAATAGATCCTCCAATAGATCACAAGAGTGACTAGGAACTGGGTAACAGAAGGGAGACACAATAGATAACAGATATAACAATGATGGGATCAGGATATAGATCAAACATTGGGTGAAGTCCTTGAACAATCATAATGACACAGAGATGGCCCAAGGCAGTGGTTAACTTGTAGATAGAACAACTAGACTTATCTGTCATGTAGGAGACATGATCAGATTCCCCAGGCATAACAAACAAGAGGTGGAGTAGGAAACTCAAAGTAATAGCTGAACAAAAAGTGATCACTGAAACATGGATATCGGAAAAGACAAAGAGTGCTATGTTCAAGGAGGACATGCTGCCACTACTAAAAACAAGAGAAATTTTTTTCCTTATCTTCCCTGTTAAATTTTAACAAGTCCAGGAAAGTTAACTCGAATCCCTCTTCATTTTTTAAGAATCTTGAAGAGATGGGAAAATAATTCTTGATAGTGTCACTGATTCGTGGATTTAATGAGCCCAAACTAGTACATTCTCATTTGGTGTTTTCACATTTAGAGAGTTTGAAAACTCCAATGAAGACTCCAGGGGGGTCCTTTTTCATCCAATTTAGTCTCCTAAGGCTGAAAAAGTATAAAACATACCACATAAGAACTCTCTCAACTTTCGTAGAAGAAAAGGTGAACCTTTTTCGTACTTAGTCAGGGAGGTCCGAAAAAGGTTAAATTACCACCTACCCAACGCTCCTTCCAAAACAACATAAAATAGCTTGAGTTTTACGAGTGTGAAGGAAAGCAAGATCACTCGAAAAGATCCATTTGATTATGAGAAATGGGACTTACAACAATAAACGCGTTGCTTTGTTCTTAAGTGTTTAACGAGCATGACAAAGACACAAAGTACACTCGGAGTCGTTTTCATGTTTAGGTCTAGAGCACGAAAAAGAGAAAACTAAGCTCATACTGGGTGTTCCTTTTCTGTAAATTTAGTCCCTCAGGTCCGGAAAAGTGATAAACCTATACCTGAGAATACTCTTCTCAATTCAAAAAGAAAAGAGAGCAATCCTTTCTCGTATTATTTCACATGGTCCGAGAAAGAGATAACCTACCACCAATGTGGATTCCCATTCACATATTCTTAATGAGCTTGAATGGACGAGTTAACTCGGCAATCAAGTCTGTTTTGAAGGAGGCAGACCTAGGCCTAAAGAAACTCCATAAGGGAGGGGAGTCCTATAAAAATATAGCTTGTAAAAAGAGATTCAAAAGAAGCTCTATTTGGCATGAAAAATAGCTAAGAAGATACCCTTGTACCTGAAATAGTTGTGGCATGAGTACCAAAGAACAACATGGGCTTGGAAGGAAGATACTCATGAAAAAAGGGTCCTATCCACGGAAGAACAATGGTAAAAATAGGGAACTAATGGTTTATTATACCATATTCCATGGAAAAATGTTGAATGCTAAGGTTAATGTGGATTGAATAAAGATACCAAAAATTTATTGGAAATGACAAAACCATCCTATTGGAGAAACAACACTTTATAATGGTGGAAAACCTGTTTCAATGCAAAAAGATATATGGTATTAGTTGAATGGAATTTCAAACTATAGAAAAAACCCACTTAGAGAAATAAAATTTCTATAAATAGATGAAAATCAAAACAAAACTCACCATTTGAAATTTTTAGCAATAAAAAGCAAGTTCTTCCCTCTACCTTTGTTCAATCGTTGTGGACAATCTAACCGACGAAATCAAATTCCGCAAGTTGCAGGTAAGCCTACACCCTGAGCTCTTCATTTTGATCCTAGCAATTATTAATTTAGAGTCTGAATTTCATGTTTAAAAGAATCCTAAAGAATGTCACGGTGTGTACGCAGTTTCATAGTGTGAAGACTCGCATACATGCATTCTGTATGCAAGTTGCCTATATAGACAGTCACATACATTACGTGACATGTCTAACTAGACAATCGTGTGTACTGCGTGAAGGATAAAAAGATAAATATGATCAAGAATTTTAGAATTTTTCTATGAAACTACTGAATCAAATTACTCGTCTTGCTAGGTGAAAATATGGTTCTGGAATGGAGGGAACAGGAGCATGAAACAATGGACCAAGCAGCGCTCCAAAGTGCGCCCACTATACATGCATTGCGAACAAGTGGGCTACTAAAATTCTTTTGCACATCACCCATGCGGGCCAATGTCTGCCTGCTTGAGTTCATGATAAATTATTGGGATCGTGATTTGGGGATGTTCAACCTACAGGGTGAAACCTTGGATATTACTACTGAGGACATGTATTTCATTACCAGTTTGTCACGATGAGGAGCACCGGTCAACTTAGAGGGTACTGGCAGGGGCGGTGACCCTTTAAGTGTCCAGAACTACATAGATGTGTTTTGCATAGAGGGTACTCAAAAGAGAGGGAGCTATGTCCCTATTGTACATATCCATGACTTTACTCTATAGGTACTTGCAAGCACCATCATGAGAATTTCAGGATCCTCCTCATTACATTTGGCTACATGGAACCAAATGAGGCTGGCAGTGGACTCTTTTTGTGGTGCTCTCTATGATTGGTGTTGGGAGTTGTCCCTATCATGAAAAGACAACTGTCTGATTGCAAGAGAGGAAGGCGAAAGAACTTTGGTTATGCAAGCATATTGGTTGCCTTCTTCTTTGAGAGAGTACCAGGGTTGAGCCCCACCATACCTCTACCGGTCTGATCTCCACGTCAGCTGAGGCTGAGCAGGTGGGGAGACATCTTCCTCTGTCAAGGAGGAGGAGACATAGTACATAGTGTATATTATGATGATTTCTATACCTAGTGGGAATGACAGCTACCGGCACTGGAGCAGTTTCCATATACCAGCATGGAATTTCAAGGCAACCCAGACCTTGTCCTCCCTCTAGGAGGAGCATGGGGAGAGCTAGGTAAATAATTTCTATTTTTTATCATTTTTCAAATTTTTATGAATTTTAAAATGATAGATATATACATATGTACAAGTCTTAATATTATAAATGTGTCAAAATGCAGATATTAGACCGGTTCTCCCTGAGGGGCATCCACACATGTTTGTTCATCCTGTCATAGGCGAAGACCCGAGACTGATCAAGGTTCTAGAGGGGAAGCTGGCTAGGTTAACCCAAAGGGTACCTACCTTGTGGATAGAGAATATCCCGACTGCCATGCAGGATTTCGTTGTTGGAGTTCCACCGGTTTGGTTACATCTTTTTAGGCGAGTGGTCAGAGCGGTGCTTGTATATATAGAGGCTGTGGAGGCTGCCGAAGCCAAAGAGACTGAGGAAGCCAGAGTACAGAGGGACCATGGAGACCAAGGTGGTCCAAGTGACCAGGGTGGTCCTACGTAGATCTAGGACATTTTGATGGACTACGATCCACATTTTTGTATATTTTGTATATGACGGGATCTAAGAATCACACTTGACCTATCTATGGATAGATATTTTACATATATATATATATATATATATATTGTTGTTGTTGGTGGTTTATTTACAAATGTTTTTATATGTGTGCTATATATCTTTATGAAATGTGTGTTAGATTCCAATCTAAAATGTAATTAGCATATGCATCAGTCAATTGATTCTGATTTCATGGAATGTGATTGAATGTAATAACTTCAAAATTTCTTTCCAGTAACCGAATTTACATGAACTTACAAAATAGAATAGGATTTCATACTTGATAAGCTCGATTGAGCTAGGATACCACCAGTTGAGAGTCTAGACGAACTTCAAGCTGGGTGATACCACATGACAAAGCATCCCATAGGAGCTCAATTACAGCCCTATACTCAGCAACATTATTAGAAGCATGACCTAAATAAGATCCTCCCGCATGAACAAGGTATCCTGAGGGAGAGTAAATAACCCATGCTGCTGAAGCTGGGTTACAAGTGTGGCGGTTGGTGCCATCAGCGAACCCTATATACCTTTCAGAAGACATCTGCAACAACCAACAGATAATATAAAAATAAAACCGACAACCTAATGTACATAAAAATACATACAATAAAAATACAAGAAAAAGTGCTAAGCCTAAGCATAGTACTTTTTCAGGTAGAGCCCATTTCTAGGCTCGGGCAGCTTGTTTCCATCAAAATCAACTAACTCATATTCGTCTTTCTTCAAAACTTTCAACACGGCATAAGGTCCTAACCACATGGCCTTGAATTTTCCTGCCCCCAGGGGTTCTTTGTCTTGGTCCCAAAGAAAGACAAGTTCCCCTTCAGAGAAAACCCGAGGTTTGACCAATTTATCATACTGAGTTTTGACCCTATTTTCATGAGCTTGATTAGCGGTCAATGCATCTCTACGCTATTCATCCAGGTGTTCTAAATGTACTAGATGTTCCTCGAGTTCTGTCATATTAGGTAACACATGAATAGCTATCTTTAAAGATGGAATTTCACACTCAATCGGAGTAACTGCTTCCATTCCATGAATGAGTTGGAAAGGGGAGAAACCCATAGCAGTTTTTACTTTAGTTCGGTAGGCCCAAAGAGCAGGATATAGCATGATGTGCCAGTTAGAACGGGCTATGTCAATTGTACGTTTAAGGATAGTTTTTAAAGTTTTGTTGATAGCCTCGACCTGACCGTTTTATTGCGGATAGTATGAAGATGAATGTTCTTGTCTGAATCCGAGCATAGTAATCAATTCCGTCATCATGTTATTTTGAAAATGACTACCATGGTCAGTGACAATCACTTTCGGTATACCAAATCGTGCTATAATCTGATTGAATACAAAGAAAGCTGTTGTTTCCCCATCGGCTTTAAAAGTAGGCATTGCCTCTACCCATTTCGTCAAATAGTCAATAGTGACAATGATGTATTTATGCCCCCTAGTCGAGGTTGGGTTGCATGTCACGTAATCAATCCCCCATTTCATGAAGGGGCCTACCGAGACAATGGGAAATAATGGAGCAGGATGTGACTGCATTTTCCTGGTGTAAAGCTGACACGGATGATAGCGCTTCACTGCTTCCACACAATCTTTAAAGATCCTGGGCCAGACATAACCGGCACGTAATATTTTTTGGGCCATTGCTAACTCAGATAAATGACCCCCACAAGCTCCACTATGGGAATCATTTAGGACAATTTCTGCTTCCTCATGGGTAAGGTAACGATGCAAGACAGAATCTAACCCTCCTCGATATAATGTATCTCCTATGATGAGGTAGTTCTTCACATGAAGGCGTAATTTACATCGTTCCTCCCTTGAGTAAGCTGCACGATACTTCAAAGTCTGGAGATATATAAGAATATCTCCATACCAGGGATCAGAGGTGGATATCAAGAAGATGTGCTCATCTGGGAATGAGTCGTCTTCAACAACTACATATTCTTCTGTAGGAAATTATGCTATAATTTTAGCAAAAAATAAGGACTTCTTAGACTTAGCAAACTGGAAATCCAAGTCAAACTCTTGGAGAATGACTATCCATTTGTTAAATTTCCCCCCAACAATCCATCGAGATAAAACATATTGAAATAGATTCACATCTGCCACTACTGTGATGGTCCTCAGTAAAATGTAGTGATGTAACCTCTGAACAACATAAACGGATGCTAAGGCTAATTTCTCAACGTGGGAGTATCTAAGTTCAGGCCCGACCAAAGCATGGCTAAGATAATAAATGACATGATCTACAAGATTATCTTCCTCCTGGACTAGTACTACCCTAATGGTCGACTCAGACATAGCCAGATATAATATAAAATCCCTAGAATAATCTGGCGGACGCAATAAGGGTGCCGACAAAAAATCTTTTTTCAATGCCTCAAAAGCAAGTTGTGCAGTTTCATCCCATAGAAACGGGGTGTCCTGTTTGAGCAGGCGCATGAAAACCTTAGTAATATTGGCTAAGTTAACAATAAAACGTCGAAGAAAATTAGAATTTCCTTGCAGGCTTTGAAGTTGCCTGATAGAACGAGGAGGAGGCAGATTTACAATGGCCTCAACTTTCAATGGATCCACCTGGATGCCTCTACTAGAGACAATGAACCTGAGCAACATTCTTGACTCAACGCAGAATACACACTTGTGGGGATTCAAGCGGATTTTATAATGTCTGCATGTCTCAAATATCAACCATAAATGATCTAGATGTTGAATCCTCTTACGAGAATGTGCAGGCAGATTGTCAAGGTATGGTTCAACAATGGCTTTAATATCATGGAAAGTAAAGTTCATAGCTCGTTGAAAGGTTTCTCCAGCATTTTTCAATCCAAAGGGAATTTTCTTGTACGCGAAGGTACCTCAAGGACAAATGAAAGCAATTTTATGTTTGTCTTCCGGTTTTATTTGAATTTGTTTGTATCCGAAGAAACCAACCATAAACGAGAACACCTCACTTCCCGCACAAGCATATATAATTTGGTCTATAAATGGCGTGGGATAGTTGTCCTTAGGATAGGATTTATTGAGGTCTCTAAAGTCTATACAGACACGAATAGTCCCTTGCTTCTTATCAACAGGAACAAGGTTGGATACCAATTCTGTCAAAGCTATGGGATAGATAAAACCAGCCTTCAATAGCTTTTCAACTTCAACCTTCATAGCCGCCGCTTTGCGAAGGTTAACAGGTCTTAACTTTTATTGAACTGGTTTGGAATCAGGATATGTACAAATTTCATGTTCAACAATCGATGGATATATTCCTGGCATCTCCTCATATGACCAGGCAAAGACATCACGGAATTCCTTAAACATGGAAATATAGACGGAAATCTCTTCAGGAGAGAAATTTGCACCTATGTATATGTTTTCCATGACATCGGGGTTCATAGAGATGTTAATAGGTATGGTGGCTGAAATATTTTCCATATTCCCCTCAGCAAAGATTCCTTCCCTAGGAAAGGGATTGATAGGTATATCAACATCTTCCGATAGTCTCAACCGAAACTCTTGATTTTCTATTTTGCTTAGTTCTGGAAGAAAATAGGAACGATGATGAAGATCCTCACAAATCTTACCATGTCCACTCATGGCTTCCAAAATGGCTTCATGAGAAGGTAAAACCATGTCTAAACAATCTATAGAGTGTGAAGAGCTTTCCACCCATGTGGGCAAATAGACTTCTTCCAAATCTTCCAAGACTGTTAGAGGATCTAGAATGGGATCAACAGTGGCTTACGTGATAGCTTGATAAGCTACCTCCACTATAAATAAGGGAACTTATAGTTCATGGGGGGATGGGAGAACCCAAGGATCAGTCCTATCGACAACCATAGCTATGGACTTCCCACACTAGTAGAACCAATATAATTAACCAGGGCTGGAAAATCATACGTGCCCATCAGTTATGCGTACATTCTAGCCCCCAAGCTCTGTGCAACAGGTTTGACTTGATCAACCAATGGCACAGTGGACTCATTAGACTCTAAATGACCTTTTCGAGTATAATCAAGTTGATCAATAGTAACAAACTTTCCCTCATGTGGAAAAACCACTACACGTAAAATGGTCGACGCAATAGCGAACATCGCATTAGTCCAGTTCCTTCCTAGAAGGAGATTGTAGTCCAAAGGAGCATCAATCACTTCTACCTCAATAGACACTGCTTTTACTGCTAACTTAATTTCAAAATCTAGAAGGATACCATGTGGATGGAAGGACCTTCCATCAAAAGCAGTAAGCAGAGTGTTTGATGGGACCAACTCTGGGGATCCAAGAGCTTTCCAATAGGTCAAGGACGTAACACATGTAGAAGCACCCTCATCAACAACTTCCATTCCAATGGTCTTTCCTCCATGGATGACATCTATAGATAAGGCTACATGGTAAGGTAGGTGAATTTTAACATCAGATAAATGAAATTTCTCCATGAGACTCGATGAGTCCATGATGCCTAAATCTTCTAAGAGGGCATCCCCCTGGCCAGGAAAAATCTATAACACCTCTAAAGCTGACATTACACATAGGGTTTGAGCTAAATATTCAACCATGGAGTAATTTGAAGCAGCCCTAGCATTAGGGTTATGCAAGGTCTTCTTGAATACACCTTTCGGTATCTTCGGCATAGTTTCAGTAGGTTTCTCTATCGTGAGAGGGTTAGAAGTTTCACCTATAGCTTTACCCTTCCCCGAAGTCTCTTTCTCATAATTTTTATTCCTTGTCTGTAACAAAGGCAAAGATCGAACCATGTTGATATAGTTTGGCTCAGGGGAACTTTAAGTGCCCCCCGCTACATTAGAAGCTGAAGCAAAGTTCTGTCCTTGGGGAAAAGGATCCTTCAGGACAGCTAGTTGTTGATCTTTAATCAGCTTCTGGGCTTGATCCATAAGCGGAAAAAGGTGAGTAAGGTGGTCCTCGTGGCACAACTTACACAGAAAATTGACCTTCTTCTTTTCTTTCTTTCCCCCATCAGCATTTTTCACGGGATTTTGCTTGTTTTGGTTTCCCTCTCCCTTCTTTCCTTTCTTTTTCTTCCCACCGGGATGTTGATTTCCCTTCTAAGAGGTTTGTGCAAAAATGTTTGCACTCTGAGGGGAGGGGGAAGCATTCACTACCTCTACCATAGACCGCTTTATGGACAACTGATGAAGTTGCTTAGCCAAAGATTCTATGGTGGGAGATTTAATGGACCCAACCACACCATCAGCATGGGGTCCAGGCTTAGGCTTCTCCACATCGTGCGTAGGCCTCGGTGCCTCAGGGATAATCTCATACAAGATCCTAGATTGTGAATAAATCAAATCTAGTTGTTGTGCGTTGAGAATGGATTCTTCTTCATTCGTCACTCTTGAGGTAGATACGTCCTTAGATATGTAGGGTAAGAGGGATTTAAGGAACCACTCTAGAAGGAACTCAGGAGGGATAGTGGCTTTTATAATGCTCTTCCACCTCCTCCACTCTTAGATGTGATCTGAGATGTGGGTAGCCTTGTTCTGCCTAAAGGTAGACAACAAGTCCGTTCCTAAATCATATCAGACTGGAAGTTGAAAGTGGCTAAGAAATGCACTAGCCAAGTCCCAGAAACTATTGAAAGCAACAGAAGGCAATTCAATATACCATTTTTCTGTGGTACTTGTTAAGGTTCTTTGGAACAGCCTCAACCTAACTGAATCTTCATTCAGTGAATTCGAAGAACACCATAAATGGAATGTGTTGGCATGACCCCTAGGATCTTCACCGACTTTGCCCTCGAATTTAGGGATGTCCAATGGCAATTTGGTGGGAACAGGTGGCCATAAGGGGTCATGCCTCATCGGGTCATTCATCAATCTTGACAAATTTGGAAAATTTAAGGTTTCCAGGAATGGAATTTTGGGTCAAACCAGGGTAGTAAATGTGCCATCCTGGGGATTAGAGGGACCTGCCTTCGAATTCCCATAGGTAAAAGTGGGGTTTCCTCCTACCACCGGTTGCAAAGTGGGTATATTACTCTGAAATGGATTCCATCCATAAGCCACAGGATTGTCTGTGGGAGGTGCAGTATAAGAAGTTTGGGTTGTCCCAATATAAACAAGGGTCTGAAAGATAGGAGCTAGTATCCCTCCACTAAACAATGAAAAGGGGGAGCTCGTAAATGGAACCCAAATTGGAGTTTGGAAACTTTTCCCATAAGAGGTATTCTTCCCAAACTGCACTCCTACATAGGAAGGTGATGGCCCTATGTATGGAGTGGATGGGGGAATGTGCCCCCCATTCCAAGGAAATCCTTGGACGAACGCCGAGGATCCTACTGGACCACTCTGGGTAGTATATGGAAAGGAAGAAGGAACAGTAGGTATACTAGGGATCTCAGTAACCATATCACTTGAAGTACCTACTAGATTTGAGTGAACAGGTGGTTGAACCACCTAGCTCGCTGGAGTTAAAGGTGTAGAAGGTATACTAGATCTAGGGGCACTTACCAGGGGAGGCAGTACCCCTTCAACCGAAATCACTGAGGTGAACACAAAATAAATTTCTCCCGCAGAAGACATAATCCTACCCATAGGGACACCTAAAACAGGCGAATCAAAAGGTCTAACCTGAATGATCACAGGATCATTTAAATCAGTCAAGGGTGTGTTAAAATTTATTTCAAACTCGTCAGTCTGCAAGTATTCTATCTCAAATGTATCAATATCAAAATGGTTAGCTATAAGTTCTGGTTCACCTAGGACTTCACATATCCCTACCGGTTCAAATGAACCATCTGTGTCCAATATCTACCTTTGGGGTGGAGGTGGAGGCTCCAATGTAATGAGAGGAGAAAGGTTTCTCAACCTTCTTAACCTTCTAATAGGTTGGTCCTCCATGATTGAAAATTTGACAAATCAAACCCTAAGTCCAACTAAACACAGGAAAAACCATAGAGCATACACTATAAAAATCCTAAAGCCTCAAACAATCAATAAAGGGTGCAAGATATACTTTCCTGAAGAAAGATGAATAACGATTACTTGGCATCGTTGAAGTGGTTCTTAGGCATAAGCGGAGGAATCACCCAACCACCCTCCTACACTTACAACAAGGGTTACCTTCCAAGCCCATCCAAGGTGAACAAGAAATAGCCTTCTGGTTTACCTAGGTATGAACCCTAAATGTCAAGAGACTAAAGGCTACCTTAGCTATACCAATAGTCTAGGGGGACAGTTGCAAACCTGACTTGTATGCATGGGCAGGGTAGCTGAGCCCGAAACTCTATCTAGGATAGAATCCCCAGATGCGTAAAATTCCTAATTTACATTTCGACAAGGAATTAGAGGGTTATCTCCTCAGTCCAATGCCTCCACGTGGCCTCGTGCTTGACTCCCGTTTGAGAGGAGCTTCCTAGATACAATTGATAAAGTCAAGGATTTACCTAAAGAAAGGTCCATTATGTCTTAATTTTAAAACTTATGGGAAGCTTACACTTCCTATCCCACAAGTCTAGCCTAAGCTAGTAGGTGAAAGGCCCCTAAAAACAAAAATTACTAGTAAATTTTAATTATTGCGTTCATTTTAAAGGGTTATTTCTTACTCAGAAGGAAATGGAGTGATGAACTATGGTGTTTTTTGACTCAATAAGAAATAAAAAAGTAAAGGTATATTTTTTCAAAGCAAATTACCACTAATAAAGAAAAATTCTTTTTATTTTTGTAAATATATATTGATGAACAAATGCAAACAATAAAGAGGAACTAAGACTATGTTTTTTGTAGTTTTTGAGATTATATTTTAAAACTGAAATGAAAACTACTTATGCAAAAGCAAATGCAAAATCTTGACAATGTTTTTCTTTTCACTTTTTAAAATGCTCAAACTCTACCATGCACCTAAAATGCACTACACTTGAGTATACTTGGATCTAATAAATTGTATAAAATAAACAAACTGAAGTAAATGGGTCAAAAGAACCAAGAATCAACCAACAAAGGGAGACCGGGAACCCTATCTTGGGTGCACACAATGACAAAAGATCACTGTAAACTCATAAAGGTAAGTGACAAAACAACCACTATCAAAAAGATAGACTGGAAAAACAATGCCTAAAACCCTGATCACTTATCCAGACAGAGACACTTCACCCTATAACCCAAGCAGGCCAAGCTACTTCAACATGCAAACAGAAGACAATCCAAACAAAAGAAACCCAATGGCTTTATGAAAAAGCACAAAGTGTGGTCACCAAGGTCTTCAGACAAATAGCACAGTATCAATAAATAAAGCCAACTAACAAATAAGAATTACACAAAGAGAGGGACAAGCAAACCCTATCCTAAAAATCCCTATTTATAGGCTTGTACGCGACTGTGTATAAGGGCAACTCGCGTAGTATACGCGACTATCCAAGAGAGAAACCCGCGTATGCAGGGCTCTGTACGCAACTGTGTAGTAGAGAAACCTGCATACAGGTACAAATTTTTTCTCAAAAATAAGAAAAATTTACAAGGCTTTCAAACATTGTGATAAGGACGAACGAGGATAAAATACCACACACAAACTTCAAGGCAAAGACTAGTTAGGGGTGACAGAAACAACGTGCAGCAGTCTGGGCTCCCTAATGGATTCGCTAGTTCTATTGTATAGGAATAAACACCTTATAACCAAAGGTCTGGGGTTACCAACATACTCATAAAACTTTCAGGAATTCGACTCTAGAGTACAAAAAAAGGAAATAGGAGGATAGAAAAGACTCACCCAATACACGACAGTTAATCCTAGCTTTGTCCTCTTCTACTCTGCTTCTCCTCCAAAGCCTTCTGGGATGCTTCTCCTTCACCTGTCAAGAGAAAATCCTCCAAATGCAAGATGATACATGTATATAAAATAGGTTAGATAAATCATATACAGATTCCTTAATCATAAGTATTCATCAAACCATGATACATGAAAGACATTTAAGACACATATGGAAGAAGGATTCTCTTTATTAACAATAATGAATGAGTTCAGATTACAACCCAACGCTTGCAACAAGGACTCCTTTGCAACCAAAAGATTATGAGTTCCACTACTCCAAATACTTCTAAATAGACTCCACTAGAATAACTTTTCTCTCAAGTATATGTGATTAATACCCTCCCCAAGGACTTTATTTATACTTGGTGAAATAAGGCAGTTTCGAGGGTTAAGGAGGTTGAGACAGTTAAGGTGATTATGGTTAAGGGCTTAACAAATCTTAGATAATAATGATTTATTATTTTTAATGTCGAAGGAAGGTGTACACGAGTATTAATACTGGCAACTCACGTATGACATGTGAGTTTCTCTAAGGGTAACCCGCATACAAATCTGTACGCGAGATGCAATAGCCGATACTCGCGTACTCGAGTTGCATATAGGAAGAGTCGCATAAAAAACTTGACATATTTAATGGTAAAAATAACCAACTGGATGGATACTAAATGTAGTTCATAATATTCCCATCTATAGTGTTTTAGACAACCCTCAATCCATAAATTTCCTTTTGTGTGCCAACATAAGGAATGTCAGCACTCAGACGGAGAGGTTCCATTTAGATGGATAACACCCCAAAACACTTACCAAACAACCTTCAAACAGAAGAAAAAACCACAAAAGAGGAAAAAACACCATTTAAAGGGGCATACACGAGTTTCACTACTGACAAGTCATGTATCATACACGGGTTGATAGTAAAGAAAGTTGTGTATAAATACCAGATACATGACTGTTCAATTTGCAAGTTGCGTATGGGTGGGAAAAAATCCCAAAAAAGTAACAAACTACCTTAGGAAGGAAGGGGAAGTGTGCTATCAGATTTAGAAGGTGTTCCTAAGTGGCAAGAAGGACCTGAAACTTTACAAAAGGATGAAATAAATATATAGAAACCACAAATAGACAAGGCTCTCCCTAGTGGAGTCACTAGTTTTGTTGTGAAGGAAATTTTCCTATGGCTAGGGTTTAAGAGGCCATCGACATACCGGGGTTGAAAGAGAGATGCAAATGGTTCTGCAAGTATATATAAGTAATATCTAAGATTATAATGGTTCATACCTTAGCCAAACGAAGGTTGATCCAAGCATCCCTTCTATCCTCTTCTTGCTCCTCTTGCTCCTCTTGCTCCAAGAGAACTCCGAAATGAATTATACCTTCCTCAAAACCAATATGACCACATATAAAGAAATGATAATTAGTTAAACATGAAATAATGATTTGACTAACATCATCATATGATCATAAAAATATACTCATTCACACATTGAACAATAATTTGGAAAGAAGAAGGACATCACATCTTTATTAATCTTGAAAACAAGTACAAATATACCTTCTCTTCAAGTTTGACACCTCACGAAACCTTGAACTGGTTTTGTTGCTTCTGTTCTCCAAGGAGCTTACAAGGGGATGATCTCTAGGGAAAATATGGAGGAAGTAGAGCTCTAATTCATCCATCATAACAATGAAAAGATTCAAGTATCCTCTCATGGACCTCCCTACCTCTATTTATATGTTTCTGAAGAGATAGGGTTGAAGGAAAAGTAGTTACAACTGAAGGAGTCAGTTGCATAATGACCCAAACTACCCAAACTTTGAAAAACATATTTTCGACATGAATACATGGGTTCTAGAGACATTAGTCATGTATGCAGTAGGTATACGTGGGTTGCAATTCAAATAGTCACGTATTTAGGGCATACACAAGTATTATATAGAGCAAGTCGTGTACCATACGCGGGTTTCCTTAAGACAACTCAGATATACATAAAAAAAATCTCATTTTAGGGTACTCATAGGAATTTTCAGACTTTTGTGTCTTCTACAAATTTTTAGCTAGCTCAGATACCTTTCCAACGGTGTAGAGATGAGATCAAACATAGTTATAAAACTCAATATATGGGTCCTCCAAGTTAGGTGTTTTTTCAATGACTTTCATGAAGTGTCATCATGGAAGTGTCGACATACGATGAAAACATAGGAAAGTGGTCACAGGTAGAGATGTGTCATTTTGAGCTATAACATTAAGAGAGAGAGAATAAAACATGTTATGGGTATGGGGAATACAGAGGGCAGTGGGTTGTTACTGGCAGGGAGATGGAGTTATGAGAAGCAAATATAGAGGGTGTTAGATGGATAGGGAATTAGAGAGAGGGCGGGGGGGCTTAAGGAAAGTATGAGTTGTGTTAGGGAGAGACAAGGGGTTATTAGGTAAATTTCTAGGTTTTATTAAAGATAGAGGGGATGTTAGGGTGTTGGGGAAGAGAGATATGATTGGGTGTTAGATATAGGTGGAGGCATAAATCAGAGATAGAGTGAGAGAATATTTAGTAGGGGTAAAGGATGATGCAATAGAGAGAGAGAGAGAGAGAGGGAGAGTGATGGGGGAATGGGGGGATAGTTAGGCAGAGGGAGAGGGAAAGGAAGAGGAAATGGGAGTTGTAGGGGGATAGGAATAGGGAGAGAGAGAGAGAGAGGGGGTGACTGGAAGGGAGGGAGGGATAGGGAGAGATATAGAGATAGAGAGATAGAGAGACAAATATAGAGTAAGGATGGAGAAATATAGATAGATTTGGAGAGATAGAGAGAGGTAGGGAGTGAGGGAGAGAGAGGGAGGGAGAGAAAGAGAGGGAGGGGGGATAGAAAGTGGAATATGGGGAGGGAGGGTGTGAAAAATAGGGAGAGGGAGATGAAGATATAAATGGAGGGGTATAGGGAGAGAGAGGTGGAAGGGGAGAGGTAGAAAGAGAGAGGTATGGATAAAGGGAGAGAGATTGGGAGATAGAAGAAGATAGAGGGGAGAGGGAGAGATAGAGGGAGATGGAGAGAGAGACGGAGAAGGATAGGGAGAAAGAGGGTTAAAGAGGGAGTTAGAGAGAGAGGGAATAAGGGATGGAGGGGGGAGGTAGAGATAAATATATAGAAGGAGAGAGGGTGAGGTTGGGAGAGGTTGAGGGGAAGGGAGGGAGGGAGGTAGCTAAAGAGAGGAGGAGATAGGGAGAGAAAAAGATATATATTAGAAGACATAGAAGGATAGGTTCTTAGGTAGGGAGAGTGGGAGGGAGAAAGAGGGTCAGAGAGAGAGAGAGAGAGAGAGAGAGAGAGAGAGAGAGAGAGGGAGGGAGAGAGGGACAGAGAGGGAGAGGTATTTAGGGAGAGGGAGAGAGAGGGATGGAAAGAGAGAGACAGAGATGGACAGAGAGAGAAATTTATACAGGGTGAGTGCTAGGGAGGGAGGACTAGGGAGAGAGATAGAGAGAGAGAGATAAAGTGAGAGATAGAGAGAGGGAGGGAGAAACATAGAGATATGGGGAGAGACAGAAAGATGTAGGGAGAGAGAGAGAGAGGTACTTATGGGTATAGAGAGTATATGTGGGGTTTAAGAGAAATATAAAATGGTTAGGGGTAGTGAGAGTAACAGAGAGAGGGGGGGTTTCTACGGGGCTAGTGTAGATAGAGGG
>LPNX011018520.1:322809-335393 GCA_001517045.1 Pseudotsuga menziesii
GAGAGAGAATTATAGAGGAAGGGATATATGAAGATCAAGCGATAGAGGGAAAGGGAGAGGCAAAAATAGAGAGAGAGAGTGAGAGGTAGAGGGAGGGAAAGAGAAATAGGGAGAGAGAGAGGGGGGGATGGGGGGAGAAAGGGAGAGTGGGATGGGGAGAGGGAGGGAAGAAGGAAAGGAGGTATGAGGAGATACATGTAGATAAAGATGGAGATAGAGATAGAGAGAGGGAGGAATAAAGGGTGAGTGCAATGGATGGAGGGATAGGGAGAGGAATAAAGAGATAGATAGAGAGATAAATATAGAGTAAGTGAGGGAGAAATATAGAGATATGGAGATAGATAGATAGAGATATGGATTCAAGGAGAGATGGAGAGGGAGAGAGAGAGGCAGAGATAGGGAGATAAAGATAGAGAGAGAGAGAGAGAGGGAGTGGGGAAGGGAGGGAGAGCGAGTGGGATATCGGGAGGAAAGGGGTGAAAAAGAGGGAGAGGGAGATGAAGAAGTAAATGGAAGGGTAGAGGGAGAGAGAGGGGTAAGGGGAGAGGGAGAAGGAGAGAGGGAGGGATAGAGGGAGATATAGGGAGATAAAAGAAGATAGAGAAGGAGAGGGAGATCCAGAGAGAGAGGGAGAAGGATACGGAGAAAGAGGGTGAAAGAGGCAGTGAGAGAGAGAGGGAGGGAAAGGGAGAAGGAGTAAGGGGGAGCGAGGTATAGTTTGAGGGGAAGGGAGAGAGGGAGGGGGAGAGGGAGAGGGAGAGAGAAAGGGGGAGAGGGATAAAAGGAGATATAAAAGGATACAGAATAAGACATAAAGGGAGAGGGATAGAGGGAGGGAGAGTGGGAAGGAGAAAGAGGGTTACAAAGGTAGAGACACAAAGAGATAGAAGGGGAGAGGGAGAAGGAGATACAGAGGGATAATGGGAGATAGATAGGGATATTAAATAACATAGAGTGGGAGAGGGAGATGGAGAGGGAGGGAGGGAGGGAGTGATGGGGATAGGGATGGGGATAGGGATGGGGATAGGGGGGGAGGGAGGGAGAGAGGGAGAGGGAGAGTGAGGGAGAGAGAGAGATGGAGGGTGAGTTCTAGGGAGGGAGAAATAAGGAGAGTAATAGAGTGAGATATAGAGAGATAAAGATTCATAGATAAAGGGATAAATATAGAGATATCGAGAGAGATAGAAAGAGGCCAAGGAGAGAGAGAGAGGTACTTATGGGTTTGGATAGTAGATGTGGGGTTAAGGAGAAAGATAAAATGGTGAGGGGTAGTGAGAGTAATAGAGTGAGAGGGGGGGTTGTTAGTGGGTTGCGGTAGAGAGAGGGTCACAGTGATTAGATGTAAGTGGAGGAGTGCGGGATAGAGAGAGGTGTGGGGGTTTGGTGTAAGTGGAGGAGAAGGGGAGATAAAGAGTGAGAGATGGGGTTAGTAAGGGTTATGGGAAAGAGGATAGAGAGAAGGCGATAGAGGAATTGGAATTATAGGTAGGAGTATGAGGTCAATTATTAATGGATGATCAAGTGGGTTAGTAAGGGTTAGAGAGAAAAAGAGAGAAGAGGTGGGTTAGTGGTAATTTAAGGAGTAGCAGTGTATGTATGTGTTTGAGATAGAGAGAATGGAACATGTTATGTGTATGAGGAAGAAAGAAAGAAGTGGGTTGTTACTGGTAGGGAGAGAAAATTATGAGAGGTAGAGAGAGAGGGTGTTACAGAAATAAGGAATAAGAGAGAGAGGGGGGGCTTAGGGAGTGTATGAGTAGTGTTAGGGAGAAACAAGGAATTAGGTAAATTTATAGGTTGTGTAAAAGAGAGGGGGGGTGTAAGGGTGTTGGGAAAGAGAGATATGATTGGGGGTTAGTTGTAGGTGGAGGAGTAAATAAGAGATAGAGTGAGAGAATAGTTAGTAGGAGTGAAGGTTGACACAAAAGAGAGAGAGAAAGGAGGGGGTGTTAGATGTAGGGAAAGGAGTAGGAGGGTGAGAGAGTAAGATAAGGTATTACTGGGGGTAGGAGAAGAGGAGATAGAGAGAGGTATAGGGGTTTTTTAGGGTTATGATGCGTAGAATTTGGGTTAGGGACAAAGAGAGAAATGGGATAGGTATACTAAGAGGGAGAGAGAGTGATGGGGGTGCTATGGGTTTTAGGGTAAGAGCGGGATGGGGGTTAGGTGTAGTCAAAGGAATAGGTTAGGTAAAGAGAGTGAGTTAGGGGTTTATTAAGTTTTACCAGGAAGAGGTGTGTATATAAGAGAGAGCGAGTGAGAGAGAGAAAGGTTTATTAGGAGAGACATATAGAGAGAGGGGTGGATGGGTGATTAATAGTAGAATGAGTAGGAAGGAGGCTAGGGAGACAGTAAAGGAGGGTATATTGTAATAAGAGTGAGAGAGAGGGGGAGTTTCAAGTGGTTGGGATGAGAGAGAGGAGTGGAGCTTAGGCATATGTTGAGGATTAGGGAAGCAACAGACTGAGAGAGATGATAATAAGGGATAGGGCGGAGAGGTGAGAGAGAGAGAGAGGAGGGGGTTTAAAGTTAGGGTATGAGGGGTTTTGAGAGAGTGAGATAGGTTGTTATTAAGGGTTTAAGAGAGAGATAGAGAGGTGTGAATTTAATTATAATTACATAAGTCTATGTGTGTGTGAGAGAGAGAGAGAGAGAGAAAGAGAGAGAGGTTAAGGAAAGAGAGAGGGAGAGAGATGGGGGAATTGAAGTGGTATGGGAAGGCATATTAGGAGAAAGAAAGAGAGAAGGGGGATAGGTGTCAAGGGAGTGTAGGGTAGAGAGAGAGATAAATATAGAGAGATATGGGGGGAATCGAGCAATGGGGAGGGAGAGACAGGGCTGATGGGGAGAGGGAGAGAGGGAGTGAGGTTTGTATGACAAGAGGGAGGGGAAGAGAAAGGGAGAGGAAGAGGGAGAGGGATATATAGGGAGTGACAGAGAGAGGGATGGAGGGCATAGGTGGAGGGATAGAGATTTATATATATAAAGGGTAAGGAGAGAGCAAGGGAGAGTGAGAGAGAGAGGTGGAGGGTAGAGAGAGGCTTAGTGTGAGAGAGTGAAAGAAAGGGAGACATGTAGTAAGTGAGAGTGGGAAAGAGAGATGAGGATAGGGAGAGGGATATGGAGAGGGGGGTGAAGGGGGAGAGGGAGAGGGAGAAGTGGAAGGATATAAGGAGGGAGAGTGTAAGAGAGAGAGGAAAATATAATGAGAGCGATAGGGAGAGTGTGTGAGAGAGAGGGATAGGGGAAACAAGGGTTAAATATAGGGTGTGTGAGAGAGGGGGGGTATGTGTTGTATAGGACAATACACCCTTGTAACCTAGGGTCTGGGGTTACAAACTTAATAAGACACTTATAGACAATGAGATTTTATAAAGAATAAAAGTGGAATAGGAAGAGAGTTTGGCTTACCTGGTTTTCGACGGTTGATCCAAGATTTGTCTTCTCCTACTTCAATCCTCTCCAAATATTATATGGATTCTTCTCTTCACATGCAAAGAGCCAAAATTCAAGAAATATCTCATACATATATATATCATATGCTAGATGAAATACATAGTAATATCATAACTGAAATCATTCATTAGCCAATATACAGGGGACAAGCACAATACAAAGATTAGAAGAACAAATATCTTTATTAATAAATAGTGAATAGGTAAGAATACAACCCATCTTATGACACAATGAATCCTCTAAAACCATGGACACTTAATTCTGCTACTCCAATACCTTGAAGGAATAGCACCAGCATGACTTTGCTCTACAAAAATTGATTCACTAGCCCCATCCCAAAGCCTCTATTTATACACGGGGAAATAGAGAGGTTTCAAAGGTTACAATGATTGAGATAGTTGGGATAGTTATGGATTAGGACCCAAATAGTCTCATCTAATCATGATTTACATTTTTTAATGTTGAATAAAGGCACATGCGATTATATATATATATATATATATATATATATATATATAACCAAGGCGCGTATGACATGCATGTTTCTCAAAGAAAAATTGTGTGTTCAATGTACACATGGTTTTCAATGAAAATAATTGTATATGTGTTATAGCTCAAAATGACACATCTCTTCCTGTGACCACTTTCACATGTTTCTGTCGCATGTCGACACTTCATGAAAGTCACTGAAAAACACCTAACTTGGAGGACCCATATATTGAGTTCTATAACTTTGTTCGACCTCATATTTACACCATTGGAAATATATATGAGTTATATAAAGATTTCTAAAAGACACTAAAGTCTAAAAATGCCTATAAGTACCCTAAAAATGAGATTTTTTTATGTATATGTGAGTTTCCTTAAGGAAACCCATGTATTGTACACAAATTTATATATATAATACTCATGTATGCCCTAAATATATGGATATTTGCATTGAAACCCACATATACCTCCTACATACATGACTGATGTTTCTACAACCCATGTATTTCTCCTGAAAATGTAAAAAAAAAACGTTTTTTGAAATTCGAGTAGTTTGGGTAGTTATGCAGCTGAATCCTTCAATTGTAACTACTCTATCTTTGACCCTATCTCTTCATAAATCATATAAATAGAGGTATGTAGGTCCATGATAGAGGACTTGAACATTTTCTTTATTATGCTAGAGGAATTGGAGCTCTCTTTGCCCACACCTTTGCCCTAGAAGATTTCTCCTTGTGTTGTAGAGCTTGGAGGCTGAGTTCCTTGGAGAAGAGAAGCAGCAATGCCAAATCAAGGTTTCATGAAGTGCCCAAATTGAAGAGAAGGTACATTTGTACTTGTTTTCAATATTAATAAAGATGTGATGTTCTTCTTCTTCCCAAATAATTGTTCAATGTGCGATTGAATTTCTGTTTATGATCATATGATGACGTTAATCAAATTATTATTTCATATTTCTTTGATTATCATTTCTTTATATGTGGTCATATTGGTTTAGGGAAGGTATAATTCATTTGTCAGGCCCCTTGGAGAAACAGGAGTGTTACCACCTAAGTTGTACTTAGTGGTTTTTTATCAAGTGATCGTGGTGAACCGAACAAAGATGATTTGTTCAAACTTCAGAATACCTTCCGAATTGCTTGTGGGAAGTGCTTGTTGTACTATATGACATGTTCATATCCCGTGGGGGAGTTGTAATTAAATGTTCTAGCATGATAGTGTCTATAAAAGACTCAGTCTCTTAGAATTTATCTGTCAATCCGATCAGCCCATCATGTTTTTTCCCTTGGTTATTATTGGTTGTTGAATAAACGATTGATAATTTTTGAGTTTTTCACTTAATACCTCCAAACTTGGGGTGGTCAGCTTGTCATTTAGGCCTATTGAGGTTATTAGATTCTATGTCTCAATGTATAAACATGATAGGAATTATGGTCGAGTCATATGAATATGTCTAAGTCCCCCTAGGTTTTATTTTTTAATTTTTAAGTTTTTTTTTTAATTTTAATTTTTCCACAAAACTTAGGCTATTTTTTAATAGTCTAATTGGAAAAATTGTTTTTGTAATAAAAGTGGGCTCGAAAATCAGTTTCAGTCATGGGGGTGCTCATTTTCAAGCTTAGAGCACCATGTAAACTGACAGACCCACTTTTTCTAAGTTTTGAGTGATTTGTCTATCACTCAGGTCAAAAATACCTAAAAATCAAATATTGATTATTTAATTGATGAATTAATTAAATAATGGAGAAAACGCCAAATCCTAAATCATTGGGATTTGCTCTGATTTGATTGAAATCAGTCTCATCGGCTTGGGATTAATTGGATCTGATAAGTCCTTAACTGAAGGAGCTGATCTGGATTGAATAGAGGGTACATTAATGCATGCAATATTGGGAATTATGCCCTCCCTCTCTCCTCCACACATGTGGGATCATTTGGATGAGTTTTGGTGGAATCTTCAGTCAGCAGGTTGAGGTGTCAGATAGATTAGATCCATGATTGATAGTTGCACTTAGTGAGACTGATATTAGGCTCAGTTAGACATAGATCAGGCCCAGATTCACTCGACATATAGTTGTAGTCTCTCTCTCCTTGTTATTTGTGCCCCCCCTTGGCCTAGATCTCCTATTTTTACTATAAATAAAGCATAGATGACCTCTTCCAAGCTAGTCTGAACTAGGAGTGAGGTGTTGTTGCTATTGTACTTTTGTTATTGTTCATTTTAAATAAAGAGAATCTTTGGAGGAAAGACGATGTCATGTTATTTTGTGTATGGGTGAGAATTGCCATGTTTTACTGAGGCAACCTGTATCTATGTTAATAATTTGCTGATTGTTTGTGGATTCATTGCAAAAGATTGATAATAAGTTTATTATGATCTTGATAGGAAATAAATTTTTTAATAATTTTATTCACCATCTCTTTCCTTTTGATTCATTTTTATATATCTATGTTCAACATGTTTTATAAGTTTATATGCATGCTATTCTGAAATCTTTGTTTATGTATTAACCAGATCTCACAAGCATTTTGGCAAGTCTTTGGATTCAGTTGCAGGTGCCTAGATTGGAGAGGGTGCTCATCTAACTTTCTTCCTCACTTTATCCAAAACTTTCTCAAAGGAATATTCCCTCAACATTCCACTAGAAAGCTCCATGATTGATCTTTAAGGCTTCCAACATTCTTTCTCTCTCTTCCTCCTTATAAAAATCCAAATTTTACCTAGTTACTTTGTTTATGAGATTTGTTATAATTTAGATCTGTCATATTAAATTAAAACTTACATAGAAATATTATTTCAAATATCATAATCTATATCTCATTTCTAAAAGGTCTCATTAAGCATTCTAGATCTAGTTCAGGGAAATCGTCCGTTTTGCATGGCAATTTAAAGAAAATCCATAGGCTACATGCATTATATTTCTGTTTCTATTTTAAAAATATTAAATACAGAAATCAGTGCATATATCATTGGTTTCCCAAATGGAAATCCAATATCCTAAGGAAATCTTTCTTTCCTTGGTTCCCTTTTCACCATTTTAGCTAGTTTTAACTCAGTTTTGTTTGGTTTAAAGTACGCTGAACCAAAGGTAATTTCAAAGTGATTTTGGGAATATTTAATTATAACATGATCACTGTATTTTATCAAGAATAATATAAATAATATAATCTACTGTTCGAAAGTGTCTTTGGGATCATTCAAATCCCCCACGGGGCTCCCCTTTGACCGTAAATTTTAAATTTTGGGAAAGTTGTAAGATATTGGTTTCATCCTATATAAGAAACAAGAGGATTCATATAATTTTATGGATATTGTAACAGCATATAATAATTTTTTTATCTAAATAGGATCTTTCGAGCCCATTCCCCATCCCCCGTGGGGGGATTCGCGCCTTTTTTTGTTATATTTTGCATTTTCTTATTTATGTTCACTTTAGATTAGTTTCATTCATGAATAATAATATTATTTGATTAATTTATCATATATTCCACATTTCAATATCAAATTAACTTGAATACTTAACCCACGACTTCCCGATTGACCCGCAAGGGGAAAGAAATGCGTGGTAGTAATAATTAAAAAACTTGTGATTTGTTTTTTATTGCTTCTTATCATTAGTTTCTGTAATTATTTTTTCTAAAATAATCCCCCTCCTTGATTCTTCGATTGAGGTCCACTTGGACTGAAAGAGGTTCCTGGAGGGTTTTTCTTTCTAAGAAAACACATCCTTTAAAACTCACTAAAATTGACAAGAATCTAGTGTGTATGATATGTACTTGGATGCGGATTGTCTGATAAATCATGCTGCATCAAAATCAACATGAGTGACTGGTTTTATTAGTCTTCACCTTCCCCAATCAACCACCATTAGGAAAAAATCCAACGCCTCAATCAAACCGTAAGCAGTGGCAAAATACCCAATGGAAGCAGGAACTCCTGAAAAGTGACCTCAAGGTACTGATCTCTGTTACACCTTTGGATGCATTATGAACAATAGTAATAGAGACTCCATTCATCCCACATATTCCTTGTGGGTAGATGCAAAGGTTTAGTTTTTGACATACTCCAAGTACCCTTGGCTATATCTAGAGTCCCTTGCTCACCTAATTTTAATCAACTCATATTTCACATTAACTTAAAACATACCAAGAGGTAATTGCAAAAAATTCACTCCAAGCACATGCAAGTACATTGATTATTTTATGACTCCATTTTAAGGCACTAGCTATTATATATATATATATATATATATATATTGTGTCTCAGCATTGTGCTTTCGTGAGATTATTTTTATCTTGTCCTCTATGGTTGTTTATGGTTAAATTTCAAAGTACTAAGTAACTAATTTAGTTTAACATCACCATAATAAATAATTTGTCCTTAGTAACTTAATAGGGTCTACCCCCCTTGGAGTCGTTAGGATTTGATTCTAAACAGAGGAGTCAAGAACAAGGTGAGAGCCTTGACTCAAGACTTTCTCCCAAGGACACACCGAGTGGCTTGAATATTTCTGCAACGTTCCCCTAAGGTGTGTGAAAGTCAAAAAACACTTTTTGGCACCGTTGCTGGGGATAAATCCTTTTATTCCCGATTACGACTGATCTTAATTTTTTTCTAAACAACCAAAAAGATAAAAAAAATTGATTGATCTTGTCTTTAAAAACATAAAATTTAAAACTCGATCCATCTAGTGACTCCACTGTCTAACATCCCTCCAAGAACTTCTACCCGAAGAAAATGCCATCAATTATTCAATCCTCTCCCTGATCCTGAAAGTTTTATTAGTGAAAGATTGAATAGGAAGACTTCTTATAGAAACCTTGAAAATTTAGGAGACCAATCCCTCTCACATATCCATCACTTATTTGTAGAGATTCAT
The DNA here is from genome assembly GCA_001517045.1 of Pseudotsuga menziesii. NCBI lineage: Eukaryota > Viridiplantae > Streptophyta > Pinopsida > Pinales > Pinaceae > Pseudotsuga > Pseudotsuga menziesii. The sequence continues at coordinate 331,635 of LPNX011018520.1, forward strand.
GTTCACCAATCTCAAAAAATGAAGGAATTATTCAAAACCCTTGACTTTTCTCAGATAGCAGGTGCTCCCCATGCCATTCCAAAAGATGTTGTCAAGAAGCTCCCCATATTTTAGGACAATAATGCCATCATTGCCAAGTTTCACCTTTGAAAGTTTGAAAATCACCTAGACAGTTATTGCAATGATGCTGCCCATGACCATGACGATGTCAAAATGAAGCTCTTTTCTTTATCCTTAGAATATGATGCTGAAGAGTGGTACCTCGACCTAGATGATGATCCATATAAAACTCTTAGTGAATTCTAAGATGGTTTTAGGAAGAAGTGGGAATAAAAGAAGGAACCAAGACATCTACTTGTTTCCCTTTATAGCATAAAGAAGATGGAGAATGAGACCATGGATGAATTTAACTCTAAATTCAGGCGTGTGGTTCCAAAACTTCCTAGAGACATTAATCCAAAAAATTCCTCTATCCTCATATCCTACATTGAAGCCTTCACCGGTGAATTAAGGTTCCATTTGAGAGATAAAGAACCAACCAATCTAAAAACTTCCAGCAATTGGCCAAGAAAATAGAAAAGAATATGCAATCTTCAGGCAAGTCCAACATTGTAGGTTACACTAGGGGAAACACTTCCTACCACAAATAGAAGATTAAATATTTTGAATCAGAAGAAAAGGAAACTTCTAAACATCCCATGGAAAAGGTGACGAACATGATAAATAACTTGGTTACTAGTCAAAACCAACTAATGGCCAATCATTCTGCACAATTGAATCATATGCAAAATAGAATAATCACAATGGAAAGGAAAAATGGAGCTAGGAACTTTCAACCCAAGTAGAATCAGATGTATCAAAATAAATTTCCTCATCAAGAGCCTAGGACTCCAAACTAGTTAGACTCAGATAACATGGTAGAAGAATTAATTCCATGGTGTAGACCCTTTGAACAATTCCACCAAGAAAGCACTTGTTATGCTGCAAATAAAGTCATGGAACATGGACTTCCCGAGGTCAGTAGTGACCAAACAAATTCGAGTGAGCCTGATCATGTATACATGGTAGGCCAGGTCTACCCTTTGTCAGCAGCTAAATAGTACAAACCTAAGGATGAAACCATTGCAGAATCTTATAGTGAAAAATACGATGAAAATCGTAATGTGCATGATGAGACTCCTACGTGTTCTCCATATAATGATGATACATTGGAAGTTTTATTGCCTTATGACCTTTTCTATGAATAATATGAGTATGAAAATGAGGACAAGTATAATTTGGAGAATGATACAAGTGACCAAGACTCCCTTATCTCCGACAAAGATGTTGATGAGTATTCTTGGACATTCATGGAAAATCTAGTCTATAACCTGAATAAAGAGGAAAATAATGAACCAGAAACTTCTGATGGTTTTCTTGATTCTCCTGTCTATGGCATATCTAAAGGAGAAAGAATGGACCATGTGTCCTTGGGAAACTTTGATATGGAAAAGGAGCATGCAGTTTATCCATATGATTAGTCTGAGCCATATATCAGTATCGATAATAAAGACAAAGAGAACTTGATATGGGAACTTGATATAAGTAATGGGGAATCCATCACATCTGACATAGATGGTGTTGATGACTATTGGGGATTTTGTGGATATCTTATTAAGAATCTTATCTATGCTATATCCAGAAAGGGGAGTGTCTATTTAGAAATTTGTGGAATTCCAATCTACTATACTTCCATAGGGGGAAGTATGAATCTGGAGACCTAGGGAAATCCTAGTATAGAAGAGCAGCATTTAAAACTCTTATATGGTCATTCAGAGTCATATCATGCAGATCCACACCAAGGTATCAACAATAAAGACATTGAGAAGCAGTGTTGTGAAAAGACAGATATGATGCATCCAGTAGAATATTAGTCTCAACTATCATCTTCACATATAAATTTTCCTTATGATTTGGAGCCGCTTGCGGCTTATACAATGAGTTATCATCCGATAAGACTTGATGATTAGTATGATGCTGTAGTCAATCTGCCTCATCATTCCTATTTGTATATCAACCCTATCATTTCATGGATAGAAGTAGCCTGTGCAAGAACCTACTAGTTTGGGAAGAAGTTTGATGACATTATTCATGTCTATGATTTTCCATCCATCCCACCCATTCCGGATCATCATGCAGGTTTGCATTTTCTGAATAAAGTATCCTTACTTTGGCTAGTAACCAAAGACAAGGAAATTTCTTTTTTATGTTAATAAAATGCTTAGGTCATTACATTAGATTTCTGATTACAATTAACCCTTTTTATATCATGCTTAGAGTAGGAAAATAAGCTCCTTGAAAAAGAGCATTTACTTTCTTCATTTTTGTTTTGTACTTAGCTATAATAATAAAAAAATTTCATTAGTTAGTTATGTTTATTTTGTTTAAATAAATCAGATTAATGGTTCATTGTTTTTTATATAAAGCTTGTGCTACTGAGGTTTTCTTGTGAAGTTGAGATGTTTTTACAGGGTGTATAAACCAAATATTCTGGTGTTCTCGTATCCTCTCCTTGGCATATGACTAGATCAAGCACACGTCCCGCAGTTGGAGCTAGATGTTACCACCTAATTTGTACTTAGTGGTTTTTAATCAAGTGATCCTAGTGAACCAGACAAACAATATGATTTTTTCGTACATTCGAAGACCTTCCGAATTGCTTCTCGAAAGTGCTTGTTGTAATATATCACATGTTCATACCCTGTGGGGGAGTCATAATAAAATGTTCTAGCATGATAGTGTCTATACACTAATACAAAAGCACGGATTTTTCCACGGAGGTTTTCCACGTTTCATACTTTTTGGTGTGAAATCGGAAGCAAAATGAACTTGGCGTCGCTGTATCGACGCTTACTCGTCATTGTATCGATGTTAGTAATCTTCTCCGTCACTATATCGACGCCTTCCTCATTCAATGTCGCTGTATCCACGGAGCTACGTCGCTATAGAGACGGCAATGTCAAGCTATGTCTTTTTAGTTGACCCAGGGCGCTTAAGTCAATGTTTTAGATATTTAAAGGTTTATTAACATATGAAACCAGGCTCGCGGGCAGGCTTCAAATTTGAAGGCTTCAGTGCCCATCAAAGGCCTGTTTACCTGTCATAGAAGGCCATGACCGAATTTGCCCTACAAAAAAAATTTGGTTTCATGGAGTGCCCGTCGAAAATGAAATGAAGCAGAACTATGTACATTAACAATGGAAGGGAAACCCCAAAATTTTTCCCTTCCTGGGTTTTCAATGGGCTATGGGAGTTTGGAAGATTTGGATGGGTGACAGGTCACGGTGGACCTCAGTTGTAATTGACGAATTGGTAGTGACAGGGTGGAAGCCCTTTGGGCTCAGTGAGTAGGTGGTCACAGTAAATTCTGGACGTGAGGTGATTCAGTTACGGACCAGGGTGTCACTGTCAATCGGCCTGCCCAGTCTGATCGCTGCCAACAAGTGCTCGGTGCATTTATGTGAAATTTGAATGGAACTGGGCCGCTGGTCCTCTAGGAGTCGTGGTTTTGGTTTCACGGTGTGGCTGTTGTACCCACGGGCCACATTTTCAATCTTAGGGTCATTCATTCCTCTCACCCACTATGCATTACCCACTTCACACTCTGCTCATTCCCGCATCTCAACGATGATGAAGACCATGCTCTCCATTATGACCATTCCTAAACTGGAGTTAAAATTAAAGTACTGATTTCAATCTGTTCAAAGGTGGATACAGAGA
>LPNX011018544.1:0-15507 GCA_001517045.1 Pseudotsuga menziesii
ATTAAATTTTTTATTAGTATGATTACATTAAAATATTAAATATATTAAATTCTAAATGTATTTTATATTTATATTTTGAATACTTATTTAGTAATTAATTGAATATATATATATATATTGTATAAAGTATGTTCAATTTTTATTAGTGTCTTTTTTGGTAAGTGAGGTTATGGAATTACCTACCTAAGCTAGGTGGGATAACCCAACTAAGAGGTATATGGGTTATTCCTTCTAGGATTCCATCATGTTCTGAATTTCATGGGCATATATGCATAATGAGTATTATTAGTGAGATAATCCAAGTTGGACCTGATAGGTAGGAAAGTATGCGTTACTAGGTTGGTCTTGTGTTCACACTATATATCTTCCCTAGAGCTTGAGTGGGGAGGAGAAGGGGGAGGGAAGGGGGAGGGGAGGGGAGAGATGGAAATTGTGGGGTGTAGGGTGGGAGACGGAGGAGAGTAGGGTGGGAGTGGGAGACAACGGTGTGTGTGTGTGTGTGTGTGTGTGAGAGAGAGAGAGAGAGAGAGAGAGAGAGAGAGAGAGAGAGACGAGGATATGAGAAGAGGTGAGAGAGGGGGAGAGAGAGAGAGAGAGAGATAAAGGGATATGAGAGAGAGAGAGAGAGAGAGAAAGAGAGAGAGAGAGAAAGAGAAAGAGAGAGGGATATGAGGAGGGAAGGAGAGGAACGGGTGGAGGGAGAAAGAAAGAGTGGCTTCTTATACCCTTACATAATATCACACACCACCCTTTATTTATGATATATCATACATTCATGTTACTTTACTGCATTATCTTGACAAGTTCATAAAGATAGTATATCTTTAATAATAAAGGACAATCATCACACACAATATCTCATACATTCATATTACCTTACTAATTTACCATGACGAGTTCATAAACATAATATATCTTTAATAGTAAAGGATAATCATCACACACCACACCTTTATTTATAATATCGCACATATTCATATTACCTTACTACTTTACCATGACGAGTTCATAAAGATAATATATCTTTAATAGTAAAGGAAAATAAAGTAATTCTTATTGGATTGGATTGCTCTTAATATTATAAAGAAAAAAATCCAAACCTCGTCAACTCTCATAAAAAGAGATCACCTGAATGCATGGATATTTGTTTAACTAAATGCTCATCATAAAAGCTTATACACATACTTGCATATATCTATTTCACGGTTACTATCCACTGTGGGAAATATCTTTCACGTACGGGATCGCTTTCATGGGAAAAAAAAAATATCAGATTCAAACAAACAGACAACAAACGAGGGATTATCTTTCTCACAACCAACCAGGTATCACTCATAACCCTTATTTTAGATCTAAAAAACGACACAACTTAGCGGCAAGGATTATCTTTACCAAATCCCAAATATCCACCCAACGAGGTCTGAACATAATCAATATGAAAGGGTTGACTTCCTAAGAAAATGCAAAGGAAAAATGTAATCACCTACTAGATCTAAGTCTGAACACAATAAAAGCAGAGGCGAAATGTGATTACCCTTCAGATCTAGATCTGAGCACGAACTGTGCAGAGGAAAAACAAAATGGATTAGATCCAATCACTTCCATGATTTACCACATAAATCGATTAATAAAATAAACCCAATGGATCCAGTGTACTAGAAGTGGGTCACAGATTTCGTTCGGGTGCATATCAAAAAGTATAATGCCAATGGAAACAAATCAAATTAATCACACACATCATCAAGTCAATAAACATCTTTTTACCTATATTTAGGTCTACTCTCGTTTTCCCAATGGGGTAGTACATTGCAATGATCCTACAAGAAGAATACTTAAAAATAAACTATAATGCAGATGCTAACATGAACCATACCAAATCAAGATTCGCGTGATAGTAGAATCCCATCTCCAGCCAATCTTTTCATTGTGTTCTAATTCAAACATAAACGGGTCCTTCTAGTAAGGTGACGAGGAGAAACCCCATACTGAGCATTGAGAAAACGAAAGGAAAGTACTAGCAGAAAATCTTTTCATAAAGGAAAGACGCAGAGATAAAACATCCAGGGTAGTGCTCATCAATGCGCAAATCCCCCTCCTCAAAACACATAAATTATTCCTCCCAAAAAAATCCATATCCCCCCTTTATATAAATAAAATACCTCTTTTTTAAAGTAACAAATCCTCCCCTCATATCGGCCCAAATTTTTCCTTGAATAGCATTGAAGTTGCAACTTTTAAAATGTTTCCCTATTCCCTTGTGATTCTAGCGAACTGTCCACCTTAAATCATGGTCATGGTTGTCGATTTTTGCATGCCCATGTTCCAAGACGACACCCTTCCTTCTTTCGAGCAAAAAAAAAAAAAAACGGATGGTGTGGAGCACAAGACCCATTTTCATATTTACAATAGTTAAAATTCATTTCCTTTCTAAGAAGGATTCTTTTAGATGAGTCAAGTGTAGCTAGCCTTGGCATAAAACTAGGTTTGAGCCATGCATTTTGGAACCCCAAACGTAAGAGATCAATTATCTACTCGGTTACCTTTGTAGTGTAGTTATTACTCCATCAATATAGTGAGCGGGTGCTAATTATTAGAGGAACCAAAAATATATCATGATTCTTGGGTAAGAATCTAATTAACAGAATTCCTTTACATTCAAAGGTAGGGCCTTGGACAGCGTGACTTACTCAAATATAAACCCAGCATCGTGTCTAGAACAAGACCTCGATGTAGAAAATCAAACAGGTTGTGTCTGAAAGTATTCGAATTCTGGAGTAAGGGGAGGTCCGATGAGAGAATTTATTTTGGATTGACCACTTAACCCTCCAAGTATATAAAACATACATGCACCTTTTATTCTTATATTTCCTAATAATATTTTTGTGGTGTAGGTATATTGAGGTCCTTTAATCCCTACATTTTTTCAAAAACATATATGGACCCATTTCCCGTAATATGATTTATAGTATTCATTCAATTAATACGATACTTATCCTTTTCTTATGGGAAGGTTATTTCGAATGTCATATAATGACACGGTTGATATCAATCGTTAACTAAATATACCTATAGATTTTTAGGTAGGACACCTAAGTAATTTAATCAAGTGAGTGTATAGTGTTAATTCTCCCTTATGACACCCACAACACGAGAGTGTATTTCCTGGATTTTTGTTATTGTCTTTTCATATCCTTACTTTATCTTTTATCAATAATAATTTTAACCTTATAACTTACAAGGTTTGGTGGTGGGGCCTTGGCCTTGAGCTCCTCACCCAAACTAGTATAATAATCATTCATAATTACAAGGTATTTAAGGTATGCAGGGGGGGATATTACATCCTCCTCCCCTTAATAATAACACTGTCCTTGGTGTTCATGTCCTTAGCCAGTCTCCTTATCCTTATGAGTAATCTTTTCTTACTTCACTTTTCCTATTCTAGGCTCCCTCGACCTTTCCTAACTTTTTGCAAGCCACCAATTTTTCAAAACCTATAGTTTCATGTCAAAATTTCATAATTCAGTGCAAATCATGGACAATGGATCCTTTGTGCAATACCCAAAATTGCGATTTATGGAACATCTTCTAACATTCATCCTTGCATCAATAATGTAATTGGCTTATAGATAATTAATGTTTTCTCATCGTTTCCATTTAGAACATCAAAATTCCTATTCCTCTTCTCCTTTGAGGTATTTTTTGCCTACTTGGGTCTTACATTCAAGAGTTTGATTACTTAGAACATTAACACATTTTTCATTCATTATAACATGGCGATGAAAATATTCCCCAACACCCTCGTTGATCATCAAACTCTCCTTGGATTTCTTTTGTAAATTCCCGTGTGGACTTCCGGGCTATATCTAAGGTTACTCTCCCTTTTGACAGCTAGTCAAAAGTTTTCTCCTTAGTGACATCAAACAACGTCGTGTCTTCTAAATATCCATCTTTTCCTAGGTCTTAATATTGATATCATAACTCTTATATGGTTTCCCCTCAAGCCTCCTCACTTGAGTTCGGAAATTCCTTCCTACCCAAAATTAAGGTAGAGTTAGATCATCAATTTTTCTTGCCACATCATATGCCTAACACCAATGTGCTCACACGGCAATCACTTGCCTAACACAATGTGTTCCCACAGCATGTATGCCTAACACCAATGTGCTTACACGGTAATCACTTGCCTAACACCATTGTGCTCCTGCAGCATGTATTTTTCTTATTCGTTTTTAATGTTAATTACAAATTTTGACTATTTGTGACACACATTCTTTGGTGCTTAAAATGACTTCACTGTCATTGTCTTGATTCATGACATTCGGTTCATGGTTAATATAATTAACATCCATCGACAAACATAATTTTTATTCATTTAATTAACATTTCCTAAGTTGTACTGATTGTACCCTTACCATCATGCATGTTTCATACAATCTCGTAATTCATTCAGAATAAACCATCACTTAATTGCAAGTGGATTAAAATCCATGTTCTTATGTTGATCATGAGATGGCTAGAATCATAGTAAGCCCTGCAATGTCAGTACATAACACCACAATCCACAGTTAATCCATGTTTCATGAAAACCTTGAAATATGAAATTTATAATAAGATAAAAATAAAACAACACTCATTCTTGGGTGTTTTATCTCCCTTATCTAAGCGAGTGAATTTTGAAATAAATAGTCCATTTGAATTGGTGGATTTCCACACATACTCCTCAAAGTTATTCCATACTATTACGCATCGTTCATTCACTTACCATCTTCAAATATTAATAGTAGCTTCTCAAAACTCAGATGTTACATCTGCAGCTCGATTGTTAAAGCTACATTTTAAGTATCTGAGCTATAATGATTTCTAAATAAAGATATTACTCTCTATCCTTTGGAATTCAATCAAAACAATTCAACTAGCAAAATAATTGAAAGACGATAACTTCCCTTTAGATCTGCTCAAACTAAATCACCCATCAAGCATTCGCGTCATATAAATGCTATCAAAACTTTGTTATATATAGCCCACCCAAATTAATGCATTAGCAAAATTTTGACACCTTGACATGTTATCAGACCTAAGGCAAGTCCAATGCTTTACGAGTAATTTTCACGGCATCGTTTATTGGATCTATGCAAGCCCACACACTGCATTACCAAGATTGGGCATCAAACATTATCAGACCTAAAGTATATAATTTATAACCAAATCATGGTATACTCTGATCCGAAGGAATTTACAGGCATTGAAGTCTAGATATGATATAGATAGAAGGCAATTAAACAATCATGTCTATCAAGATATTGTAAATCTTAGTAACAATTGACCAATCGTAGCGATCTAGTTGCAGTAGTGGACAAGTAACAAAATTTAATTTTTACGTGTCGGCTCTTCCCTACAAAACTAAAGGTAACTATGAGTAACATCTACACACCTGCAACAAGATTTATGTATGAAATGCTAAAATAAAAATAAAAAAGATTTACATAAGTGTGATTTACGATAACCAACCATTCGCGGATCTGCACCAACCATACAGGGTTTATCGATTCCAAATCAATTTGGTTTTTAAGAAAATTCAAAACACAGACGACATTTTCATTTGGAGATCATGCTCCTAAAGCTGTATGTCAACTAGGAACATAGTGTGCAGAGTATAGAGTGTTAAACAACGTAAATCTATACTATATTCATACATAATATCTGCTTACTATTTTTAAACCTATGGCAAGAAATCGAACCAAATATTCGATACATAGATATGTCAATTCTTTTATGCACAAAATAAACATAAAAGGGAAAACAATGTGAATTGCATTGGGTAGTGTCTTAGTTTACATCTACAAGGAGAGGTCCACACTACCTCGTGACCCATAGTTCATTAGTTATAAAGGATCGATGAGTCAATCGTGAGTAATATTGAGCATGATGATTTTATCTTGTATGCTATTAGTGACTAATACTTCTACTATTGACTAAATGAGAGATGTTGACGACCATCGAGAGTGCAGGTATATTTATATATTTTAGTTTTTTCATTATACATTGTTAAAATTTGCATCTTTCACATAGACATACATATAAAAGAATACTAATTCATTTTTTCTTTCTCTATTTAGAGGATCATATTTATGGATGTACTCAATTGTAATTCGCAAACAATGTGCCATTCTTCACTTCCCCCGATGATGACCATGTGGTAAATACACTAGTTCCTTCATCCTAACTTCATAAATTACATAGATGCATATAATTGCAATTATCTTATTGTGACTTTTATTGTGTCACTTAGTGAAATTGCAAAATAAAACTATAAAGGCAATGTAGAGGAGAAACATTTGTAGTATCCGTCATGTTTTTACCATTAGTGGCATGTCGATCAGGTGTTGTAATTTATGTTTTATTTGAATTTATAGAACTCAAGTTAGTGTTTATTTTCTGTGAGTTCACTTATGTTTGATTTATCGATTACATACATGATGTGAAAATACACAATGTGTTGTACACCATGGTGTTGAGAATTCCATCATGTTCACAGATGAGTGGGAGGCCATGGCTTAGTATCATCAGGGAAAGGTTCCATCGACTCAGCAAAGTCTTGTAGATGCCACACAACACGATTTTGACAAACTCTGTATGGAATCAATTCAGTAAGTTGATCCATCTATTCAAATTTTTAACGTTATGTCATATTGTAAATTGCAAGTATTAAAATCTAACTAACTTAAATAGAGTTTGAAATTCTAATTTTTATAGTTTGCATCTATTGAAGATATTTTTCATCACATGTCACTATATGTTCTTGCACGAGAGGTCTAGTGCAAACGACACTAATGGTGGGAATGGACACACAACTCATCATTGGGATTATGGTATGAGACTTGTTCATGTGTTGCAAGACTTATATATATATATATACTTTTTGTGGACTTAAGTCTTTGTACGTTTTGATATCATATTTGTTTTCATGGATATATATACCATCTTATGTTTTTGTCGACATGATTTATTTATGTTATCTTTATGTTTATGTAGATGTACAAGCATGTTAAATTTATCTTATGTTTATATTGGCGAGGTAATACAATTTAGGTGTATGTTTTGGATGATGAGTGTTAACATGTTATATATATTATGTTCATGTATGTTGTTTTATTTTATGTCCATGTTTATGTTGATGATCGTATAGTTTATAGTTACAGAAATAGAATTTATGTTTTACAAATTGAAGCTACAATTTTATCTTATGTTCATGTTACTTATCCCATTTCCATTTGAAATTTAAAATCCACTATGTTCAATTTTAATTTAATATTTACAATCTACAACGCTAAAATTCAGAATTACTCTTTACAGAAGTTTGCAATTACCAATTATAAAAGAATGATTTATAGCCATTTAATTTTACAAACAATACATGGGAATAATTCAATATTTACAGTCTACAACCATAAAAATCACCATTACTCTTTACAAAACTTTACAATTACAATTAAATCTTACGAAAAATACATAGGAACAAAAATCTTGAATAAAATACAATTTCATGATTTCATTCATACATACATAAATAATTCGAGGCATATTGTACCTACATACATTATACACACATACAGAAATTTTACGATTATAAATTTAATATAAAAAATTCTCTGTAATGTCCCTCTTGTAAACCCTTGAATGCTATGTAAATTTTGAAGATTATTGTATTTGTCTTTTGGTGAGGAGCCCAAGGCCAAGGCCCCACCAGTAAGACCTTGAAATTAATACAGCCTAAGTTTCAAGTCGTAGGTTTAGGCCATAGACACATCTTACTGACGGGAAAATTGAACGTATAAGGGCAAAAGAGTATCGTTAGGGATTCCTAATTTACTACCAGAATTAGCTCAAAATACTACCCTAGCCTAACCATTAGCTATGAGTATAATTAAGCTATGTTAAAAGAGAATTACCATCTTTTTGAATTTGACAAAAAAGGGTCAAGTAGTCATTAACTTAATAGAAGGAACATGGGAAAACCACCAAAGGATTAAAAAGAAACTTTAGGTAAATATATATATATATATATATATATATAGAACATATATAGAAAAGCATTACTGTTGCATATGTACTTTATGAGCACTATATATATATATATATATATATATATATATATATATATAAAATAAATAGGAACTTCTCAGGTTAAATATATATAAGAATTGTATTAAATATATATAAGAAGGACCTGCACATAATGGTGGAGCATTCTTGTGTGCAGATATATAAGAGAATTATATATATATTAAAAGGAATCTGTGGAATAATATATATAAAGAACCTTACATACATGAGAGAAATATTGCTAGAGATTATGTCAAAAAGCAATTACACATATGGATATATATATATATTATTCCCTATTTGACATATCACATATGTATTAATGAATTCCCTCTGATTGTGGAAGTAGGCGAGAGGTTTGGAAACCATTACTTGATTTACGGCCACTGATTATGGAGACCATTACTTGATTTACGGCCATTGATTATGGAGACATTAATTTCTTCCCAAGTTTTACTTTGACCATGGAGAGACGTTGAGTATGGGAGGGGTTTATTTTTATCCTGAATTACAGTAGCTGATTAGGGAGGCGTTACCTGAAATCGGTAATCATTAATTATGGAGACGTTATGGTCTCTACCAGGATATATTTGGGCATTCTGCTAGAAAAAGGGTTGTCTCTTGCTGTAGAGGTAATTCGCTCCTGTCAAGGGAAGGATTGGCCTTTTTGTTTGTTTGAGAGGAACCACTAGAGTGGGCGTGCCTCCTCAATCATTTGGAGGTTTTAGGCGAAAACTCCCTGCTGCAGATCGCTATGGACCCAAGATGCACCCATGTCTGCACTATAATAAGTGTCCACTTATCAGCTCGAAAATCATAGATCAAGATAATTCTGGAGAGAGCAGCACCATCCGAGGAGCCATCAGCACATGTGATTACATTTGACTACGTCCACTCCTGGGTATGTGTTTTTTTTTTGCACTGTGGGTTTTGGTGTTTTCATTTATATATACATGTATATATTATCCTCACCCTCTGCTAGATTTTATAGAAGCCGAGTCTATAAATCCTACCCTGGCGTAATATAAATATATATATTGCTGGGTCTTATGCCCTATACTGCTGGCGGCGTATGGGCTTTTGAACTTGGTTGAAGGGATTTTTATTTTTTTTATGCAGTCGCATGGATCGTATCAACAGGGCTTCCATATGACTAGTTGGATATTAAGTTTTTCTGTTATTATACTTTTCACATAAGAAAACTTTAACCTCTGTGTGCGAGGTATGAGGATGGGGTGGCGTCAATACGACTGAGTGGCATCTTTTACCTAGAAAAGTAACTCTGAGTCCCCTTTTTCCAGACTTCAATTCTTTGGAAAGAAAGGGCGTCATTATGGTAGGTTGTATGGGTTTGCGAGGTCATTATTTTCATGGTTATGTGATTTTAAATCCCTCTGTCTATGCTGGTAGGCTTTATTTCTGCCTTAAAAAAAAGGTGTTTAAATTGAAGCAAAACCTAGATTTTATTTCTGCCTTTAAAAAGGTTTAAATTGAAGAAAAACTTAGAGTTTATTTCTGCCTTTAAAAAAAGTTTAAATTGAAGAAAAACGTAGATTTTATTTCTGCCTTTAAAGAGGTTTAAATTGAAGCAAAACGTTTTAAACCCTTGGGCTGGTAGGCTTTATTTCTGCCTTAAAAAAGGGGTTTAAATTGAAGCAAAACGTAGAGTTTATTTCTACCTTTAAAAGGGTTTAAATTGAAGAAAAACGTAGATTTTATTTCTGCCTTTAAAAGGGTTTAAATTGAAGCAAAACGTAGAGTTTATTTCTGCCTTTAAAAAGGTTTAAATTGAAGAAAAACGTAGATTTTATTTCTGCCTTTAAAGAGGTTTAAATTGAAGCAAAACGTTTTAAACCCTTGGGCTGGTAGGCTTTATTTCTGCCTTAAAAAAGGGGTTTAAATTGAAGCAAAAAGTAGAGTTTATTTCTACCTTTAAAAGGGTTTAAATTGAAGAAAAACGTAGATTTTATTTCTGCCTTTAAAAGGGTTTAAATTAAAGCAAAACATAGAGTTTATTTCTGCCTTTAAAAATGTTTAAATTGAATAAAAACGTAGATTTTATTTCTGCCTTTAAAACGGTTTAAATTGAAGCAAAACTTAGAGTTTATTTCTGCCTTTAAAAAGGTTTAAATTGAAGAAAAACATAGATTTTATTTCTGCCTTTAAAAATGTTTAAATTGAAGCAAAACATAGGTTTTATTTCTGCCTTTAAAGAGGTTTAAATTGAAGCAAAACCGAGATTTTATTTCTGCCTTCAGAGAAGGTTTAAATTGAAGCAAAACGTGGGTTTTATTTCTGCCTTTAAGGAGGTTTAAATTGAAGCAAAAAGTAGATTTTATTTCTGCCTTCAAAGAAGGTTTAAATTGAAGCAAAACTTTTTAATCCCTTGGGCTGGTAGGCTTTATTTCTGCCTTAAAAAAAAAGGGTTTAAATTGAAGAAAAATGTTTTAAACATAAAATGGGTTGGAGATACTTTTATATTTACATGGTTTCCATGGATAGAGAGAAGTTTACTATGAACGGCTAATGAAACTGTTAAATGTAAGTATACTACAAGTTAGAACATACCTGTGAAATAGTGATATTCATTGTACATATATGGATTTAATGTATGGGGTGGTCCATAGTATGTTAATGACATTAAAAGTATGGTTTAAGTACAAAGGAGTTTTACAACCAAGAGCAAACTTGGTTATACATGATTAATCTATTTTGGTTGACCCATCGCTATTACATAAATTTATTAACCAAGCTCATCAGGAATGGATTAGAGATACTCTCAAAAGGAGAGTCTACGAGAATGATAGAAAGAAAATTGTAGCAACCTGGAAGTTGCAGATTTATAACCTTTTTTTAATGAAATAAAAGTCACGGGTTGTGACTTTCTTTGGTGGACGTAGCCCAAGGATTGGGTGAACCACGTACATGTGTGTTGTCTCATTTTCATGTGCTTGAATGTTTTCCTTTCCTCGGTTTGTTTGGGTACGAGTGATGCTGTTTTGCCACCTTGTAATGGATTTTGCTATCGTAGAATCAATAAACTATTATAATCAATGTTGTTACACACATAGTGTTCTGTTAAATGCAATAGATGATGAAAACTCTTGCAAATCTTAAGGTAAAGAGTGTTATACTATGATAAGGAATTGATTTCAGGTCATGGATAAGAATTTTTGTAAGAATCAAATTAATAAATGATTGTGTCAAAGATTAGGCATTTATATGGATGGATGTGGCATGATTGAATACAATGTTGCAAGTTCCTAGTGAGAGTTAGATTGAACTCTAGAGTCTTTTGGAAGTAGCACTAGTTGGTGTACTTGCAAGGAAGGTTTTAATTGTCTTGTATTGTTTACTAATTTTAGGGGATGTTACAGTATTCAATGGCATGTTTGTTTTCTGCAAAGTGGTTGTAAATTTATCACATGATTGTGTTACAATACGTGCGGTTTTGACATCTTTCAAATTTAATTTAACATACTTCCTTAAAATGCCATTTGATGTAAGAAAAGTCTTCCGCTAATATGTTTGACTCACTTGTGGTAACAACGATAAACAAAATATCTACCCCTTTTTCACACTTTCGACATTGAGGTATAAGAGGTATTTTACATTCTCATAGAGAACAACCCAAAGAAAAATAAAATATTGTTATTTGCTTTTCCGTTTCTTTTTGCAACACAAAGCATTATTGAAAAAATACAAATGTTTAGTGTTATTGCTATAAGTTTTATTTCATCAAATTCATATTTGGAAATAGAATTATATCTTACATGCATATAGGTTGGTATTTATATATTATTATTTAGAGAGTATTAGTTAAAATTCATTAATGACAAAATTGCTTATATTTAATTTTAAAATGAATTAAATTTCTTACCATTTAATACTAAAAGTCATTTTATTTGAAAATTTATATTAATCATAATTTGAGGATATATTTTTCATTTGATCTGGAAACATATATTAGTCATTTCACAATTACATAAGTACATACATCCAATTTCACATATATGCATACATTCAAAAGTACACATACATATTTACATTTCAAAATTACGAATTTGATAAACAAAAATGCCTATAATAGAAAACAACCCAAATAAAAATAATGTAGTGTAATCGTATATTTCTTATTAGCAACAACAATAAAAATGATTTACAATGTAAAATGAAAAATTATGTCCAAGATTATGATGGTATAATTCAATGAAATAAACATATGATATGCTCTAGGATTCTTTCTACAACATTCAAAAACATTCAATTTTCCATCTTCGAGTGTGTCATTTATGTATTGTAAAATATGATCACCCACATTCATAAATGTTCCTAGAAAAATGACCCAAAACAAAAATGGATCTCGAAAGAATAAGAAATGTTATTTCTCATAGAAATTGAAAATAATTTTTAATATCATTCTAATATTTGATTTAGTTAGTGAGAAATGGTTATTGATTCTGGAAATACCAGTGACCTTAGAAAATGTTAATCTTCATCTCATAATGAGATATACAGTATTTTGTCCCTAAAATGTGTACCGTCGTTATGTTTCTAGTAATATAGGTGTGGATAGTTAGAGTTTTCCACACATGATATGCCCCAAAATTGAAGTTGTGCATTGGTTGAAGAGTTATTGATCAAGGATACAATAATAATGGTAGCTTAATCACTAACTTACACGGAGGTTCAAATGTTGGGAAAACATCTAGTTGGTGCAATTAACTACTCTTTGATTAATGAAAGTGACCATGGGAGTATAACTCGGTTTGAATGTATGCAATCTCCAAATATATTTTGGTTATAGAAATCTTTTTTTTCTAATATCCACAATGTGAATATCTCGTTTCATAGATTGTCTAATGTTTTTTCTAAGTTGTTACTTTAAGTTACTATTATTTTATATTAAGTTTGATCCATTAATATAATGTGTAGATATCGTTCCATATACAATCATGTGAATTGAATTTCTATCAATAATGTATAAACTCTACATACAATTATATCAATTAATTTCTCTCACTAAAATAAATACAATGTCAATCAATATAATCAAATAAACCATATCCACAAATATAATGTTGTTTATGATTATGTTTTACAATTACACTCACACTAGAGGAAAATGATTTTATTAATAGTAAAATGTTCAATTACACCTAAAGAAAAAGAGGACATAAATAACCCAAATTGTCTTTTAAAATATGTGAAGTTTCTAGATAACCCAAATTAAAATGATATTTTAAAAAAATGTGAAATTTAAATTGAACGAATTTTTATTGTATTGTCACATGCGCGATAGCCACTTCATATGCGCAGCTCATTTTTTTGGGTTTAATACTAACTTTTGTAAAAAAAAGCTTTACGTCAGGCTATGCCCAGCTAATTTTTTTTGGGTTTAATACGAAACTTTGTAAAAAAAGCTTTAAACTTTAAAGTTAAAAAGAAAATCTAACACATTTAAAAGGCAAATCTATATCCATCGTAGTGGGAAGCGTAAGCATATCCAGCTGGCTATATACATCGAGTGCGACAAGATGTTCTGTGAAGTAAACTCATGTGCCACAAGATGCCGGATGTTGAAAATTAGATTCCTACAAAATATGGTCATGGGATTAATGGTTATTTGCAGGTTTATGTGATGCCCTTGCCAGAGCAGAAACAACAAAGTTAGATATATACATTAATTCCTACATTCACGGCTTCATGAGGAAGACGTTTATGGTATCCACTATAGCAGAAACATATGAAAATGGAGAATTCAAGATCGAGAAGATCAATTGAACAACTATCGTGGGGTGAGGACATACGACTCCTTACATGATTCTGGCAAGGTCTGCAACATCAAAGCACGCGCTACGGCCATGAAACCGTACCTCCAAACATAGGAACCCTCACTGGTTATATAAGGCGACAAATACATATCATGCATTATAGCATTTAATGCGACGACGGTCGCACTGTCCTTCGTCCGATCTTACTTTGGAAAGGATCCGACGGCAGACAGTGCAACCACCGTCGCATTGAATGCTATACTGCATGATATGTATTTTTCGCCGTTATATAATGTCCCACTGATTACACAGTTGGACTAGGAAACCTAGGTAGGGTTCCAATTTTCTTACAACTTTAAAAGGGAAGTAGGATCGAGCTAGAGAGATCTCAATATTTTGTGCAGTCGGGCTTGAAAGTAGAGAAGAGGTGGTCTCGGGCTCTCCTGCTTGCAACTATATCTTCCTTTCTTATCGCCAGGGACTCCCATATGAAGCATTGAAGCTTTAGATGAGGCAATGTCTTAAAGGAATCCGTTAATGAATAAAAGGATTGGGTAGAGGCACTTCTGCCCAGATGGGCATTCTCCTCAAGTACTGAAGCTGGACATGAGCGCTGATGCAAAATATGTGGAAAAAGAACCTTAATGCCAATTCTTCATCGTATTGGTCAGAAGCAGAATGTAACAAACCATTGGTGCAGAGTAGAATGATTGATGGGTTGTTAAGGTGACTGGAGTTGCACCTATTCATTTTTGTTTTTTTCTATTTTTGTACTTTTCCTATTGCTATTTTTGCTATTTTTGCTGAAAGACAAAATCAATAAATCATGATCAAGATATTTTGAAAATTAAGTCTATATATAATTCAGAAATGGTATTTCTAAAATGTCTAGTTGATCTTAAAATTTGGTCAAATATTTTAGGTGAGTTAGATCTTTAAATATGGCGAAAGACAAAATAAAAAAATCATGATCTAAATATTTTGAAAATTAATTCTATATATAATTCAGAAAGGGTTACATATATCTCCATAGAATGTATAAATCTCGACATAATGTTGATTTGAGTAAGTTTTTTCCAGAAAGGTTCTCACAATAACTCTGTACTTTTTGCTTTATAAAAATTATAAAAAGAAAAAGAAGAGTTATCTTTTTCCTTTATAAAAATTACAAAAAGAAAAAGAAGAGCTAGCTTTGAAGTTGTGATAAAAACAATAAATGAAAGAAGTATTAAAATAAAATGAAAGCTGCCTATATTATTTAAGCAAAGTTAGATTATTTAAAATGAATCTGAATGTGAGGATGGCAGTTTTATTTTTTTATATTTTATTATAATTTTTGTGAATTTTAATATTTTTTAAAAGTAAGATATTTTTTTTAATGAATCTCAATGTGGCAGTTTTATTAATATATGTTTTATTATAAATTTTCTAAGTTTTAATATTTTTTAAAAATAAGATTTTTTTTATTAATTTAAAATTTTAGTGAGGAGATGGGAGAGGGAGGGAAGGATAAGGACATTGTGACAGAGAGGGGGAGAGGAGAGGGAGAGGTGGGGAAGATATGGATAGGGTGAGGGAGAGAGGAGAGGGATAAGGGGCTAGGGTAGAGAGAGAGAGAGAGAGAGAGAGA